>CM043119.1:6565861-7165861 GCA_023701765.1 Hylyphantes graminicola | reverse complement strand
GGACTACATGCTTTATTGTAATTAAATTTATCCTTTGAAAATAACTTATTAATTAAGACATGTTTTGTTTGCGCTTTATTTATCGTCAAATTAGTCATCATATCCATAGGGGCTGGGGAGCCCAGTCGGTTAAGCACTCGCTTAGCATGCGGAAGGTCCCAGGTTCGGGTCCGGGCATCGCCAAAATAGCTGCCGACCTATAAACGGCCCGTGCAGCCAAAAATGTCCGACGAATAATACCCCGTGTAAGGGAGTGCACGTTAAATATCCTTCAAAGTCCTAACGCTGCGTACGATGTCGCCCTTAATGGTTGCGTTGGGTGCCTATTCAGGTGTGGCTCGTCATCTGACTGTGGTTCTAAAATACGACGCCCGTCGCCAATAGCCCTCGTGTAGCTCTAGTGCGACGATAATTCAAACCAAACCAAATCATCATATCCATAAAAATGAACAATTGTAAAATCCTTTGTTTGATCAAGATTGAGGAAAAGTTCACAGATGTCTCCAGCATACTGAAATTATTTTTTCCCAAAGGAAACTTTAAGTGATCTGTGTTTAAGCCACACTTTTAAAAAATTAATTATGAACTGTTTCTGTTACAAACAATATTTAAATTGAAGTTGTAGTTTATAGGAATAATGATAATGGGTGTCATATATATAGATCTAATAAATAACGAATGAAACAAAGTCGTACAATTTGTTGCATTGATGTAGTATAAAATACGTTATTTCTTCAGGGGCAATTTTGATTAATACATTAAATATAATTATTCAAATGAAAGTTATTGGTAGGATATAATGCTCATTCCACGCTTAACTTTAGGCTAAATTTGCCGAAATTTGCAGACAAAAACAATTAAAAAATATTAATGATTATTTTGCACTACATATAATAAAAAAAACTTTTAGAATGCAAAAATAATTTTCATATCACTGCCATAAAATAAATTATTAAGATTAAAAGAGGAATAAACATCTATTGATCTTTGTGCCCTCCAAAATGTCCTTTTTGACAGTTACTTTGCCGTAGAAATATATTGATATTTTCATATCTATCGAGTTCCTTTTTTCTGAGAAAACCGCTGAAAGTTTTTCTCCCAGACTGACCGCAAAAACCGAATTGATTTTTTCGGAGTCTGTATCGATAACTCAGTAAGCGTGAAAAGGGATGGAAAAGAATAAAATGTAGTTATTTTTTTTTACATATATTTAAAAATTTGTGTAATAAATGAGCTGGCTTGAAGTAACAATATTTATTTAATTAACATCAGTAAAAAGTAACGAGTGTATAACAATTCAACAATTAAGTTAACGTAAAGTAAGTCAACGAGCAATCCCGGGCGACAGCGTTGCCGAAGAGAACAGAGAGTTCGTATGCACGTAGACAATATTTATACGTCCAGTTCCGGTGTTGCCACATAAAGCTAATCGACGTGGTTGGAAGAGGTTGTTGCACAAGCACTGCATCAAGAAATAGCGAAATGCCGGCACATACCATTACGCATGCAATCTGCTCGCTGTAAAGGGTGCGGGTTCGATTCCGAACTTCGCTCTTCGGTGTACTTTCTTTCTCTTTGACAAAGTCAGTCACAAAAATACAGTGTTGCATAAAGCACCTTAAAAAGATAAGTGACTCCACATACACTGCTAAATTTCTGTTTTTGCCATTTTTACTGAAAATTCGCTCTAATGATGTTTAGTTCTTAATGTTATTATCTTTTTTTTATCCTACTAAAAATTTACTGAGATAAAAAAAAAGTAATTTCTCTCAAACAAATATTCTTTTTGTTTTAAAAACACAGATTCCTAAAAATTTGCAATTTCTAAAAAAATATTTATATACAGCATCCTAAGTGGTTCTCTGAACAAGCATACAAACTGGAATATGTATGTACCTACCATACCATACCATACAGCAAACCCTCGTTATATCGCGCTTACCGGGAGACAAGTAAAAAACCGCGATATAACCGAATGCGCGATATAACGAGCCACTTAATAAATATTATACTTATGATATATTTATGCTCTCTACAAAGTTTTTATACTGAGGCACAGTGTGTATTTTGAAAAATAAAACTAAATCATATAAAATAATACGACCTCTTTCAAAAAAAAGAAGCAAACATTTAAAAAGGACTTATTATACTTAATTATGAACATTACATAGTATTGCACTAGTAATACTATTCATATTTTACTCAATTTCTAGTAAAAAAATTCATCTAAAGTCAACTGCTTTGATTTGTCTAGTAAAACCTGTTTTCCTTTTACATTTTTTATCATGTTTAAAATCTTGACTATGTGTGCCATGTTGATTTTAAGAAAAATACTTCATTAAATAAAAAAAAAATGGAGGAAAATTTGGGCGACATGATACAAGGCGCAATATATCCGAAAGCGCGTTGTAACGAGGCGCGATACAGCGAGGGTTTACTGTATTTGTTTTCTGTTTTATCCCCCTACTTCTCTCTGAAAAAAGTCAAACTGGAAATGGAAAAAGGGAAGGTCATCACTTTTGATGACGGTCGGAGAAAACTTATGTTACCATTACAGCTAGAAAGTCTCTCAACCTGTATCATAACATGCAGCCACGGAATCTCTTTTCTTGTTTCCTATGTTTGTTTATAAGAAATCGTTAAATAAATTGCTCCTATGAAATATCAGAGATAGCAAACGTTTCGTTTTTATGCGGGCGATTCCTTGAAACTAGTTTTTATTTTAAAAAAAATCGTCTTTCGAGAAGTGCTGAAGTGATTTTGCAATTTGATCAGAAACATCTTAAAATATTGGTAAATCCAAAGCTTATTTTTTTTTACGATTTATTGTATTTTTACGGCAAAGGATAAAAAAAGTCAGAATTGCCAATTTGTATACTTTTGATTTTTTTAACAGATTAAAAAAAATAAGAACTTTTTTTGGATATACATTTCTTAGATGCTTAGATTTAATCAGATATATGCTGGCTGCTTTGCATTTATCATTGGTGACCCCTATCACATAAAAAATGCAGAAATTTGAATGAAATAACTTGAAAAACATCGTTTTTTAAATGAAAAAGTTTTTAATGAATATTTTAATTAATAGTCATCTAATTCGAGATATCCATCTTTTTTCGCAATTTTTAATTGAATGTAACGAAGAAAGTTGTAATTAAAATTTTTATTCGTGTGACTTGTTTTACTTACAAATTACTGCAGAAAAAAATCAACAGTTTATGTTTTATAACCCTTTTATGTTTTAAAAAAAGTAAAATTGTCCGCTTTGATCAAAATTGAACAACAATTTTTTATAAAGTACTTAATTAAAGTAAAAAATATATTTTGAAATTTTTTCAATAATATTTTTCAAAAGAATAAACATAAAAGCAAAATATTTAATTAAAATTCGGAGGGTAAAAAATTTGTTCGAAATTTTTTCTTCAAGAGAAAATTGGAGTATGTGCCAGTTTATATTTAGGTAATGTTTATTTTCGCAATTAAGAGAAAATGAAAAATCAATAATTATTGAGTCAGGTGTCAATATCATAATTAAAACACAGTAAAAGAAACTTCGATTGATAATTTGTTTTAAGAAATTCAATTACAAAATGTCTCGAAAATTATACCAAAAAATTAAATATTAATTGCAAATCTAGGGTAAATAAAGTAACTGCACACCATTATTACAATGCAGTTAGTATAAATATCCAATGTAGACATTAGTTAAAGGTTCCATATTATTTGCATAACTATCTAGTTAATGGTCCCACCAACTAATGTTCCGGCACAATGCTAATCTCTTGATAATTATAATTACTATTACAACAAATGCCTACTATAAATTGTTATAACGATCTAGACTTCGGACCTTTTTTCTAAGAATCTATTGGCAATATTCATACATTGTTTATTTCTAATAGTAGCCTTAACCAACAGACATCATCAAAATAAAATTTAACACTAGCATAATTGAATTGATGAATTGGTGACAAAAAATGATATTTTATTACCCCAAAGTAAATATTTTTCTCATTCTAATATAATTTTTTACCTTTGTACTTTTACAAAAAGTCAGCTGCATTTTATTTTCTTCATAGAAGAGAAGATTTTAAAATATTTTGGATAGGTGAAAATAATGATAATGCTTTTAGATTGGCCACTCTATCTTGCTTTTATTTAAACCATGTAGTGTGTTGTACCTTGGGACAGTAAAGCATATTGTATCATCATATGATTTTAAATAATTAGGACTTGCAATTTTGCTGTATAATTTAAATTATTCTTGAAATATGAAGTTTTATTTGTGTATTTTCTTGAAAAAACAATAAAATTTGTTTCCAGACGCAAATTAGTTCAAGTGTATGATTATTGACTTAATTATAAAGTATGTCCCAAGGTACAATACGATGTTGTACCTTGGGACAGTTTATTCTCTTTACTTTAAATGAGTGGCAATTTTTTAATTTCAAGCTGCCAGAGTTTATAAAAGAAATATATTATAGAGGAATATATTGGTGTGTTGAAATGCTGCTTTTAAATTTTTATTTTGACTACAATTATCGAAGAAAAAAATTAAAATGTAAAAATTGTCCCAAGGTACAACACTCTCCCCTATATATTTTTGGGGTGGAAATAAAAATTCATGCATAAGAGGGTTAAATAGCAAAAATGCATTTCTACCAAAATTGAGTAACGTTCTGAATAAAAATATAACAATTTCCCCATCATTTCTATAATCTTGATTAATGATCGAATTAGCTTTCAAACAGGTGAGAGAAAATTAACCGATTTATCTATCGTTATACCCAACTCCATTAGCTGGAAGGCGTTCTTTTAACACCCTCCAACCTAATCGATAAAGTGAAAACTCCTTTTTTTACACGTAAGTAGCAATTACAGTTCCTATTACTTCTCGTTAGGTGCAAATCATTCCAAATATATCTCTTAAATTTCTACCTTAAAAGGTAATTAAGGTGGAAATGAGAGAAAGGACAATTACTTACAGGTAATTACTATGTGAACTGAGTAAGTATTAAATGATGAACATTAAAAGTAACGGCCGATTTAGTTATTGTTTAATGTACATGCAATTCGCTGAATGGGTAATAAATTTACGGAAGTTTGAATAAATCGGTTATTTATGTCGGTATTTTCATTTCTAGTTAAAGGGAATAATTAAAATAAGTGATTGAATTGGGTGAACCATTATTAAACTTAGTAATGACAGTATTAATTTTGAAAATTATATGTTTATCAATTTAAGATGGCTATTTCTCAACAATGATATTTTTGATCTTTCCTTTAAAAAGAAATTAAACTAAAAAACTTTAATGTAATAATTGTTTTATGAATCCTTTTTTATTTTAAAAGCTTTCAAGGGAATAAATTATATTAAAAAAAATCTTTAATGATTTATACAAGACGATTTACACGGTATCAGATTATCTGTGACACCCTGAGTTTTGTATAAATTAGCATTATGTTGTTATAAAAATATGTATTATAAAAATGTAAAAGTATTTTGCGATTAAACTGCTTCTAGGTCCTTCTGAAGACATACACATTTATATCACATTCATATAAAAAGACGGGAAAAAACGAGTTCATCCATAGTGCCAAAAGTAGAACTTTGTTATATACCGATAACGTATTAAACGTGTTGCTCATATATTATTTATTAATTTAAATGACCTGTTAGAATAATTCTGTCGACACAAATATTTAGTGTAAAAATATCCGTTATAAAAATGAAAAATCTAAATTATGTTGTATCTTCAGGAAATTTTTTTTTCTTTTGTAGAAATTAATTACAAATGTTCACCCCCAATACTTCCATAACTTAATTATAGGGTAGGGTACATATGTATTTCAGCTTGTGTGCTTGATCAGAGACCCGCTTAAAATACACAGAAAAAAATTCTACTGCTACAGAAAAAGGAAGTACACCCAGGGCGAAGGCGGGAATCGAACCCGCACCCGATACAGAGCGCAGGCTGCTGGCATAATGTTCCAATCCACTGGGCCCTTTATTTGTAATAATACTCCCCTCGTTTGAACAAATGGTAATGGGTATCAAGAAATGAGATTTATTCACTCCATACCATGCACAAAACAAAATGGATGACTATTTTTAAATATTAAATTTGTCCCTGCATATTAACTCAACTTTCCACATTAACATAGATCCCTTAAAATAACGTCTTAAGCGCATAAACATTATCAAATCCTTTCACAAAATATATTCCTTCATGGGTTCATACCTCCAGCTTAAAATATAACAGTTTATCTTTATCATTTAAGTTTAACAACCTCGCACATCGGCGCTTTTCTTCCCAATAAACCACCCATGTTTATGAGATGTTCCGAAATTACATTAAAAAAGATGTCTCCCCCAAAATAGTTTGGGGATTTAATCTCTCTTAAGGGTCTCTTTGAAAACTTATCTTAAGAGGTTGGTAAAGAGAGGATTTTATTTTTCGCATATTGAAGTGCCACAAACGGTGCCAAAGCGTGATATTTGATGGGAAATTTAATTAAAATATTTTGAAGTTGGTGCGGATTTTATGATTATTAGGTTTGTAATACTGTGATGCCATCAAAGTTGAAAGAAGAAAGAATTTGAGAAACTATTATTTTTTTCGGTGAAAATGTGTGTACATATAATTATAAAAAAGTTGTTTTACTTTTCCAAACAGTTACATATCTCATTTTGCCATCATACAGCATATAACTCTTAACCAATGACATTATGAGAAAAAGTTGGAATGGTATGGTATGATATGGTATGATAAGGTATGGTATGATACATATATATTCCAGCTTGTGTGCTTGTTCAGAGAACCGCTTATAAGCTTTCGTCAAGTGGGACAGACGCAGAAAGAATTTTACAGACACAAAGAAATGAATAACACATAGACAAATAACAACATTTATTGACAGTCACAAACATCCATGCCTGACCGGGATTCGAACCCGGCCTCAGCAGCTTCAAAGGCTAGTACACTAACCATTTAGCCACCGAGGCGGCGGTTGGAATGGTGTCGGTTATGTGCTAAGAAAGTAGCCCCGGCTCAAACGAACTAATCTCTTTCACATGGTCTCCTAAACAAAACAAAAAAAGTCTAGAAGCGAATGGCCGTCCAGGGCTGACATGTATATAGTATGCGAAGTGTGACGCATGGGCTGGGGAGCAGTCGGTTAGGCACTTGCCTTGCATGCGAAAGGTCACTGGTTCTGGTCTGGACATCGCCAAAATAACTGCCGACCTATAAACGGCCCGTGCAGCCAAAAATATCCGACGAACAATACCCCGTGTAAGGGAGAGCACGTTAAGCATCCTTCAAAGTCCTAACTCTAAGTACGATGTCGCCCTTAACGGTTGCGTTGGGTGCCTATTCAGGTGTGGCTCGTCACTTGACTGTGGTTCTAAAATACGACGCCCGTCGCCAATAGCCCTCGTGTAGCTCTAGTGCGACGGTAATTCCAAACCTAACCTAACCAGGTATGACGCATTCATAATGTATTAATATTATAGTGTTTGTAGACAGTCTCAACAAAAAAAAAATACTGCATATATTTCAGTATTTTAAAACTGTTTGTTGAACTTTTTTTTTTGGTAATGTAAAAACTCCAAATGGTACACGCTGCGTTGACACATAACGTGTGCCACATATTATGTTACACATATATCGCATACCACATATCATCGCAATAACATTGTGTCAATGAAGTTTCATGGAACTTTTTTTTTGAAAATTTTCTGTTCCTTTATAACCATGTACAACAAATTCGCAAGGAGAATCTTGTTTAACTACTGCATTGAGGTAAGTTAAGAGTCCCTTAGGGTAAGTAACCGAAAATAGACCGCTTTTATGGGGGAAAGGAACATTTTATGGTGGTCGTAAGAATAATTTGAATAAGAATCGTACTAAAACTTTGTTTATAACTCTGGACAGGTAACCAAAGTAACGAACTGCATTATTACAGTTAAGGTTAGGGTTGTAAAGCTAAGTAGAAGTGAGAAGTGAACAGTTTGCAAGTAAATACAATATAAAGGAAAGTCGTTATGGTTGCTTCGAATATTTTTTTACAGTTAATTTAGCGATATAAGCTAATGTGCACTTTTGGTTACTTATTGAACAATAGGGTTTAGTGAAAAAAAAAGTTTTTTGTTTTAACATTTCTAATAGTGAAAAAAAGGTTGTTTCACATCTTACTGAAACATGATATATAATTTTTTTTTAAAGTTTAAGTTAAATTATCAGGGTCCACAACGAATTTATAAGTACGAATTTGCTGGCTATACAGTAGTGTAGGAAGAAAAAAGTAAATTTTTGAGTACCAACTGTTTAAAATACACATTTTTATGAAAAATCGTGTATTTTCAACAATTTTTCGGAAGTTTAAAATTTTAAAGATAATTTTTATTATATTTTTCTTATAATAACGATAGATATAACTGAATGATATAATTTCTTTTTTTACAGCTCGAAATGTAATCAGTAAATTATGGAGGCAAGTCGATATTTGACATTTTTTTCAAACTTCAACCGTTTTGCGGAAACACTTAATATTAATTGGGAATTTTTTTATTATTTTCCCATTAATCAGCATTACAATAAGCAACTATTACTAATTAGAAGTTAGTACTCAAAAATTTACTCTTTACGTCCTGCACTACTGTATAGCCAGCATATTCTTACTTATAAATTCGTTGTGGACCCTGATAATTTAACTTAAACGTAAAAAAAATTATATATCACGTTTCAGTAAGATGTGAAACAACCTTTTTTCACTATTAGAAATGTTAAATAAAAAACTTTTTTTTTACACCACCCTATTGAACAAGCAGTATTTTTTTTAAACATTAGATGACGTCTTTTAAGCATTCATGTTGACTTCGTATTTAAAATTACCATGCATTTCTCTATCCATTATGGGCTCAAAATGCAAATCATATTTTTCTAATAATTTTGCTTGTTTATTATTATTATTTTTTGTTTTCTTGGTAATATGTCATCGCTTGAGGCCCAGTGGCTTAGTGGTAGTGCTCCGCAATGCCACGCCACAGGTCCGGGGATCGAGTCCCGGATTGGGTGGGGTTGATACATCCTTTCATCCCTTGAGGGGGTCGATAAAATGGGTACCAAGCAATCTTGGGAACTAAACACTGCGGGTTCTGCGTGAGGCTGACCACCTTACCGGGACATATGCCTAGCACCCCAGAGCCCTAGGTCACGAAGGCTGAAATAGGCACGTCAGGTCTTGGTCCACTAATGGGCTGCTGCACCAAGGAGTATTATTTTAGTACCGAGTCATATTTTATAATTGACATTACACTATATGGATAGGTCTCTGTTTAATTAGACTGTATAATTAGTTATCTAATTGGACTTTGTATAAAGTAAATGTACCGTATGGTACATAAATAAACCAGATCGTTTTTTTTTAAAACCCAGAGTAAAATCTAAAAGTGTGAAATAAACACTCCGAATCCTATACCATGTTTCTCCAGACAGTTAAAGTGAAGAACAAAGTGCTTTCTCAAAAAAAAATATTGATGTAATCGCAGTTTGCCTGCTAAAAGGTCTGCATCTTTCAAGGTTGATTGAAAAACCAGTAATTTACTACAACTTTTCCTACATACAAATTTCCAGAAGTGGTAATGTATGTGTCGCGTATGTGTAAAACATCTTTCAACAATGACTAAAATAATGCATATTTCGATTGAAAAAGTGGCATTATGGGAGCTAAGTTGACGAATACCGAAATCGTTTATGACATAAAAAGTTAAGTGATGGTTTAATGTGCGAAAGATATGTGAAGATGTTGCATTTTTTTTTTCAATAGTACAAGGAAATAATTTTCCAAGCATTTTAAATAATATCGTTTACATGAAATTATATCTCTTACCTATTTGTCTCTTAAAATGTTTTATTTTTGAATTTCTCAAGTTCAATTTAGGCACTCTCTTAAATACATTGAATAGAATATACACTTTTCTCTTAAATACATTGAATAGAATGATCAGAATAGTTTAGGCTGCATTACTTGATGGATTTTAAACATTATTATTTTGACCACTGTCACTGAAAATTAACATTAAATTAGAGTAAAATTTTTAATTTGGACACAATAGTATAGGGGTATAGGGTAGGTACATATATATTCTGGCTTGTTTGCGTGATCAGAGACACAATAGTTGCAAAAGTATTGAAATAAACAGAGAAAGAACCAAACTGCTGTTGCCTGATTCATTGTCTGACTTATGACTTTCTTGGTGGGGGGCAAGATCGCCAAGCACTGCGACTTTAAGTCTATTGTACTAAGCCCCAGAAATGACACAAGCACAAGAGACACATAAAGAAAGAGACGATACAAACACTTAGACAAATAACAACATTTATTGACGGACACAAACATCCATGCCTGACCGGGATTCGAACCTGATTCATTGTAAGACCAGAATACAATTGAAAATTTGGCCCGGACGGCCGAATGGTTTTTACCACCAGGCCAGCAGTCTGCGCGCTGTGTTGGGTACGTGTTCTATTCCCGCCTTCTCCCTGGGTGTATTTTAATTTCTCTGTGACAGTACAAATTATTTCTGTGTTTCTCTTAATTGACGAAGTCTTATAAGGGTCTCTGATCAAGCACACAAGCCGGAATATATATGTACCTACCCTACCCATTTGACAAAACTAGGATACTAAAAACTTGGAGACTTCTGACTGAGAATAAATGTATTAAAATTATCTTTAATTATCGAAAAAATATGTATTTTGTAAAATAAAAACTTCTTTTTGCGTGGTAAAATTACTAAATAAATGGTTATTGTATTTGAATTTTCCATAACGCATGTTGTAGGGGACTATGGACGTAAGTGAAAATTTTAGTACTTAAAATTATTTCATTAAAAATACGTTTTGAAATTAATCATTTAATAAGTTGGAAACCCAAACATACCCTAAACTCCATACCACAATAGCAAAATTCGTTTTCACTATGTTTAGACGTTATGTTCTTTTTTCTAGCAAATGTTCTACCGTGGCTCATCAAAGTGGCAAGCCAAGTGCCTAGGGATACGACCTAATGTAATTAGTAATTATATACAATCACGTATCGTGTCGGGGAAAACACTATTTTATTGTAGGAAGATCTTTTTTATCATTTTCTTTGTTTTGTTTTTCCAACCAATTAGCCAACTTGCAGTTTCAAGTGAATTGTAGCTTTTGTTTGCATCTTTTATATCGTTTTCTGTTACCTAACTTAAACTGCCAATTTTATTAAAATTGTGGGTCTTTTCATTGTATCCATTTCCTCATTTATGGCATAAATAACTTTTAATACTTTAAAACTAAATATGTTTTTTTGAGTATCAACAATGCGCATAAAACTTTTAGATTCAATGTATTGTCATATTAGTGCAAAGCATAGGAAAAAAAATTACTATCCATTATAGCTAATAAATAATCATAATCGAACAGTATTTTTGGGTACATTGTATCACATTTTATGATATTTATACACAATTTTGAGCTTTGATGTTTAAATATATGAGGTAAGTTCCCATCAAGTTATAATAAAATAGAAAACAGAAAATAGGTTTTAGATACTTCATGAAATTACCTAACTGCAGTAGCTAATTTCATAGCAGTATTTGAAAAATAAACAATGTTAAAAAACGAAAAAAAAATATTCATTTAGCTATATTTAAATTTTAGATTGTGTATGAATCAATACATTAATACTAAAAAAGCTATATTTTTAACTTCCCTATTGCGGCCGCCTCGGTGGCTGAATGGTTAGTGTACTGGCCTTTGGAGCTGCTGAGGTCGGGTTCGAATCCCGGTCAGGCATGGATATTTGTACTTGTCAATAAATGTTGTTATTTGTCTATGTGTTTGCGTCGTCCTTTCTTTGTGTGTCTCCTGTGACTGTCCCTTCTGGCGAGCGGGGTAATGGGCTACATAGCCTACGCCCTTCCCTTCTAGAGGGCGCATTTGCATTCCATTCGATTCCAACTTCCCTATTGCTATAATGTTACTAAATTTTTAAAAAAAAGAAAATAAAATTCTTTTGAATTATGTTTTCCTTAAATGCGTAGAACGCCACTTACTTGAACTTTAAATCAATTTTACAATCATATGCATATCAACACTTTTATCGGAATATCCCTTACCTATTTAGTATGCAATTCAGAATCTGCCCGTCTCTCAAATTACAAACTAGATCGTGCTTTGCATATAAATTTGAACTTACCCTTATCTCAGTAACCCTACCGATAGGAGTCTACTTTGCTTACAATCTAAAGTTTAAGCCCCTATAAAGCAGCTGAAAAAATCCATAATCGTCAGCATGAACAGATTTCTAGTTAACTTCTTCTCTGATCTTGAAGATACTATGCATTTCTGAGCAGCATAAAAATACATGGATATGATACGGGTTTGTGCAGATTTTATATTGTTAGGGTAAATAGATTTTAGAAAAATCCATAAAACCTTTACAGAGTACGTCATAAAGATAATACATTAAAAAATATATAAGAATAAAGATATTGTGTTATGTTTTTCCAGTCCAAACTGTGTTTCTAGGAATAGGTTCAATTACCTTCAACTGCAGACAAACAGGGGTCCCGGATGGCCGAGTGGTGTATACCATTACGCGCTGAAACGGTGAGGGTTCGATTCCAGTATTCGCCCTGGGTGTACTTTCAGTTATCTGCGACAGAAAAACTTCTTCCTGTGCCAGTCTCAATTGACGGGGATAATATAAGAGGGTCTCTTATCAAGCACACAAGCCGGAATATATATGTACATACTACATACTCCTATTGCCCCCCCCCCCCTACCGCAGACATAATTTTTTTTCCCTCAGCAATAAAATGACAATTGTAAGGAAGCAGATCATTGTACAATAATTATCATCGCAGTTGAACAATGAAAATTTATTTCTAGAAATAACATAGACATCCCACAAATAAAAAGAAATTTTTTCTTAAAAAGCAGAGGAAGAACAAAAATTACGTGAAATGTGATTTACTTGTGTTCATTTAACCTCAACTTCTCTTCTATTCGAAGTGTCAGAACTCCACAAAGTTCGGCCGACCCGGCGGAGCAATGGTTAGGGTTGTACATTTGAAGCCTCTGTGTTCGGGCTCGAATCCCGATAAGGCATATATGTTTGTGTTTTTCGAGCATATGCAGAGTGCGTGCTCGTTAAATCTGTTGGGTCCGAAAGTCCTGTGGGCAGTCATTGCGCAGTTTCTCATGGGTACAGGTCTCTGGAGACTATTTCCCTAGCCTTTAGGGACATGTCTAAATTGTGGAGTAGACGCGCAATAGATGGCAGCAACTGTCAGTTATGTGTGTTGCGTCTGTCTTACTTGACAATGGTTTATAAGTGGGTCTCCGACCAAACACACAAGCCTAAAAGTATATGGTTACCAACCAACCAAAAAGTAGTGGTTACTTTATTACCTTTTAAGTGTTTCTAGAAAGCTGAGCGGGGTTTTTTGTCGATAAATTGATGTTATGAGAAGTCATGTTGTTAAAATTGAGTGTCCAAAGTTAAATACAAAATTTACAGAAATATAATGGTTTCACGTGTCCGAATAATAAGAATGTAGACTCTTCTTAAAAGTGGATGATGCTAAAGTGGCTCATTATAATGGTTAACATTTATTGGAAATATTTTTCAAAAATAAGTAATTGCCCCAAAATGGAATTATTTGTTTTTATAATATTTAGAATTACTACAATAGATTTTTCTAATAAAAAATGCATACTTCTCATTCTATTATGTTG
This sequence comes from Hylyphantes graminicola, assembly GCA_023701765.1. Lineage (NCBI taxonomy): Eukaryota > Metazoa > Arthropoda > Arachnida > Araneae > Linyphiidae > Hylyphantes > Hylyphantes graminicola. The sequence continues at coordinate 7,152,074 of CM043119.1, read as the reverse complement.
GTTTAAAAAGTGGCATTTTTTATTAATATTATTATTTTTTTTTTAAAAAGAAGTATGCAGGAAAAGTTTGTTGCTGATGATTGGACAGTTTTTGATGACTGGCCACATATGTTCCATGCACTCTTAATGTTTTACTAGGGACTTTGTAAAAAATAAGCACCAACAATGGGCCAGTAATCAAAGTATATTCAGTTTCTGAACACATTTGAATTCTTATTTATTAGAAAATAATATTAAGAAATTGTTTGTTATTTATTTAATTTTTTTTATAAAATATTTAATTCATGCAATACTTTCATCATTGAGAGGCATATATAGAACCAGAAGCAGCCAGAGCACAATCAATCTAAGAAAACTCTTAATGTCAAACTATCGAGTTTTTCACGTATGATGGATGACATACTTTTTTTCCTGGGGTTCGCAGAATGAGGGGGGATTGCAGTTGGCTACCCCATGAGTACTAAATATCGATATGCAATAATTTCTGAAGTGAACGGGAGACTGGAATAAGGAATTGTAGATATAGGTGTGGGCTTTCAAATAAGCAACGATTCGCATTCTATGGTTTCTGTCTTGTCTGTCCTCTAGCACTGCAAAAAACAGCACTAAAACACAATATTTTGAAAAACAGCGAATTAAAAAAAATAGTAAATGAGTAAGTTCCAAAAAATCAGCTGCGTAGCAAGTGGCATATATATGTTCATTTGCTTTAAATTAGTTGAAAAAGTATGTCATGGAAAAATTAAAAGATAGATATAGCTCCCAGTTAGATAGATGTATAGTTTTTTTTTCAAAAGTATGAAACGATATTCCATTCCTATCCTATTAATTATTTTCCACTATTTAAATATCCCATATTCCCTTAATCCCCGATACAACTTTGTCTCATTAGTTTTTCCGCGCTCCGATCCCACGCATACTTCCCGAGCCCCAAATCACACCACATTGAATCATATCGAATGTTCGATGATCACGTGACCTTCCACTGTAACAATAGTCTCGAAGAATTCTTCTGCGCACTTGTTACCCTTCCATCCATCAAGTAAGCACGTCTTTTTTTCGGGCTCTCCAGCCCTGCTCCAAATAAAAATGGTTTGAACTGTCTTGTCGACTTTTTCTTGGCTGTGTTTATCACAGTTAAAGTCGACAGGATAGTTCAAATCATTCTTTATTTGGGCAGGGCTGGAGAGCCCGAAAAAAGACGTGCTTACTTGATGGATGGAAGAGTACAAGTGCGCAGAATTCTTTGAGACTATTGTTACAGTGGAAGGTCACGTGATCATCGAACATTCGATAGGATTCAATGTGGTGTGATTTGGGGCTCGGGAAGTATGCGTGGGATCGGAGCGCGGAAAAACTAATGAGACAAAGTTGTATCGGGGATTAAGGGAATATGGGATATTTAAATAGTGGAAAATAATTAATAGGATAGGAATGGAATTTCGTTTCATTCAAAGAATTCTTCTGCGCACTTGTACTCTTCCATCCATCAAGTAAGCACGTCTTTTTTCGGGCTCTCCAGCCCTGCTCCAAATAAAAATGGTTTGAACTGTCTTGTCGACTTTTTCTTGGCTGTGTTTATCACAAGTATATATGACAATATTGAATTATGAATAATTCTTTAATGAAAAAAAAATAACAACGGAAAATAAGAACAGTTTAAAAATTCTGTATGATTCAAAATACTGAAACTTAGTCATAAAAATTTTGTGATTGAGAAAGACGAATACTGAAAGACCGTAAAGTAATTTTACTGTTTCAATTTAAAATTTCATTCGTCCAACTAAATTTACATCAGATGGCGACACATTTTATTTAAATAAAATAAAGATTTTTTCTTTTAAACAAATTGTTCGATTGAGGCACGTAACCTTTATATTTACGATACTATTTAAATTATGTCTTGTGATTCATAACTAAGTCTAAATAATAAACATGCATAAAATAGAGCGTATTTTACTGATTAAGTTTAATGCGTTTAATTTGTAATATTCTTAAATAAAAAAAAAAACCACTTTAGTAACGTGAATTTAACTTAGAATTTAATGGACATAATGCTTATTATATTTGTAGTTAAGTAAACTGTTTACTTAAGTACCAAATCTTAATTGGTTAACTTTGAAACTGAAATCAATCAAAAATAAAACAATAAAACATAAACTTTACAGAAAAGTTTTATAATAACTAATTATATCAATAAAGCTATTGTTTCGATATTCTTTTGTAAACATTGGATTATAATTGAGTGCAAACATTTCATAATTATTAGCAGATGATAGTTTAAGGTAGATTCTTGAATAAAATACTGCTATATTTTTTCAAATTACTTTATTATTGTATTTCTATGTGAAATAAAGTTTTGTAATACCAATTTATTAAAATTAAACCATTGTTTCTTCATTGTTTTGTATAAATTTAATAAAAACATTACCTAATTATTAAAAGGTTTAGTTTCAGGAGGATTTCGCATAAATTACTGTAGTTTTGCTGATCAAGCACACAAGCCAAAATATGTATGTACCTACCCCTCTACTGTAGTATTATTTCTATGCGAAATAAAGATTTATAATAACTGTTTATGAAACTATTATTTTTATATTCTTTTGTAGAAATTCAATTACAGCTATATTTTAACATTTCATAATTATTGACAGGTACCAGTTACATAAGTATTTAGCATAAACTACTTTATCACCGTTTACCTAAACGAAATAGCTCAACTCTACAATGTCATCATACCCTATAGCAAGGCGGTCTTCTGAATAGGCAATTAATTCGCAGTCACACACGCTTGTAAATTCTGAATGATCAATGAGATAATTGCATGACGCAAATTGATTATTGACTAGTTAGCTCAGGGCGCATCTGTGTAAGCATGGGTTATGCAAATGATTATGCACGGTTTACTATTGGTTAATTGAGGATATAGGTGGTTTTATTGAGGATATATTGGGTTAATAATGTTGATTAATTTACTAATGCATTGTTGAGATTTTCACTAAAACATATCAACTCATAAATTACCTATTTGTGAGTAATTAATGAGATAATGGTAATTAAATACCAATACAGCAATCCTCGTTATATTGCGCTTCCCGGGAGACAAGCAAAAAAAGACGACCTAACCGAATGCGCGATATAACGAGCTACTTGATAAATATTATACTTTTGATGTACATATACTCTCAACAAAGTTTTTAAATTAAAGCTTAACATGTGTTTAGAATATAAAATTATATCATATTAAATAATATAACTACTACTCTAAAAATAGAAAGGACTATAATTAATTGCTATAAATATTACACATATACATATTTCACTCATTTTCTAGTAAAAAATCTATCTAAAGTTAGTTGCTTCGATTTTTCTTTTTAAAGTGTATTTAGGAAAATATCAAAGAACGAAAGTTTATGAACTGCATCTCACCGATATTAGATGATTATCCTATCTTGACCATGTGTTTCATGTAGATTTTAAGGAAAGTACACTCTTAAAACAAACGAGTGAATTTAACTCAGTCTGAGTTAATTTTTTTTCTCTTTTCAGTGTCGAAAATGCACTTATCCGATTGGAGTGGATTTCACTCCTTTGTTTAGTTAAAACTACGACAGGATCACTCCTAACGAGTGATTTTAACTCAGTCTGAGTAAATTTTCACTCCTTTCCAGTGTCGAAAGTGCACTTCTCCTATATGAGTAGATTTCACTCTTTTGTTTTAAGAGTGTACTTATTAAAAAAATGGGGGGGAAAAGAGGGAGACATGATACAAGGCGCGATATATCCGAATGAGCGATGCAGCGAGGCGCGATATAGCGAGGAGTATCACATTTCCTGCCGAATCAAAGGTAAAAAAAAATGTGTGTAACTTCATTTGTCCTGCCGCCTCGGTGACTGAATGGTTAGTGTACTAACCTTTGGAGCTGCTGAGGTCGGGTTCGAATCCCGGTCAGGCATGGATATTTGTACTTGTCAATAAATGTTGTTATTTGTCTATGTGTTTGTGTCGTCCTTTCTTTGTGTGTCTCCTGTGACTGTCCCTTCTGGCGAGCCGAGTAATGGGCTATAAAGCCTACGCCCTTCCCTTCTAGAGGGCGCATTTGCATTTGCATTCCATTCCATTCCATTCCATTCCAACTTCATTTGTCCTATACATAAATTGTTTGTTACACGCGTCTTAGTTTGCCATAAACTTTGTTTGCTTCGATAAACTTAAGCAGCAAGTTTACTTCAGAACGCCAAATTTTCTCGATCATCATGTTAATAAATTAAATAGTCGGTTTAAGTCGGTTTTGCCATTTCGCAAATATTTTTTTTATTTGGTTGTGCTTAAGTTAAAATCCATACATTGAGTCTAATTTGGAATATTTCGTTAACTAATAATTGACAAAAAATCATTTTTGAAATAAAGCAACCGACTAAAAAATAATATTTGCTGTATTTCTCTGCGCATATGCTTTCAATGCAAATAAACTTATAATTTCTTGAGTTCAGAAACATGTATGCATTTTCTAAAAACCTTTCTAAGAACTAATTGTCCATTAAACTAATGTTATAGGGACTAGCAATAGAAATTATTTCTAAATAAATTTCAGAAAAGGTTTAAACATTTAATCATACTTACAAACACATAAACCTGTACCTGCTAAATAGCATTAAATTTAATGGCTAATAATATGTTTATTTTAAAACGAAAGCCATAAGGAATAAAGACAATTTTAGGGATCATTTTACAGGTTAGTCTAAAACAATTGAATAACGATTGCTGCATACTTATTTATTACTCGTACTTAGTAAATTGCGAAGAGAGAGCAATTAGAAAATAATGCCATATATAACGAGCATTTACTTTCATTAGTTTTAAACCACATCACTAAGGGCTTTAAACGGCTATTTAATGTAATCGTTATGGCTAGAGCGGTAATTATAATGAAGAAAAACGTTTGCTGAAGAGAGCTATTAAATTTTAACGGTGTAACTGGGCAAATTTTTAAACAATTAAAATGGATCACGGAAAATTGCCTGTCCTCTCGTCCTCAGTGGTCAAAAATTTCCTGATGACAACGAATTTCTTGAATCCGACGACCTCGTAGACGGCAATTTCCCGGTTAATGTTTATGATACATTTTTATTTTTTGTTGTCTTACAAGAGTCTAGTATAAGGTTACTAAAAATAATCTAGTATTTTTTTATTACTGTAAAGTGTAATCTAACTAATTACTAATTAATAATAGATATAAATGTTTGTAATAAATAAAAGAAGGTATTTTTATGCATTTAAAAGTTATTTAAATAAATGGAGTTTGACGGGTTGGCTTCAAAGGAAAACGAGTATACTGTTGGACAAGCGTTCCTCAAAGACGGACAAAATTTCTGAGATTTTTCGAGCCCTGAATTAAAATACCCGTTTGCAAACTATTTTTAGTTAGAAATTAATAAATTCATATTTTCAAAAGCAGCTTACAACATTTTTATTTTTTATGTTTATTGCTTCAAAGGACACAACTGAATAATATGTTTGGAAATGTTATATCATCTATCGAGATTAACAATAATTAGTATATTTATTTAAAAATTATTTCGAAGTATTTTAGTAATAGTTATCGGAATTATTATATAAAACCACCGTCTCTAACACTACTTATTTTTAGTTATAAGCCCTTTATATCCGAAGCACAATTTGAAGAGTTTTAATACGTTCAAAAATATTACATAATGTTTCTGCCCTTAAGTACTTCATGTTTCATAAGAATAAGTACATAACGACCTTAGCAAAGTTTTAATGGACTCCGCGATTTGCTTTTTATTTCTTAGAAAGTACATTTTAAGAGTCTTCGAAACTCGTGCTGTAAAAAACATGAGATTTAAAAACATGAAATTCTGGTAATGATCTTTTTTACTGTATAACTTGAATTTTATGTTCAAAATGTGATACTTAAGAAAATTTTTAGTGTTCTTATATTTTAAATTGGAAGCTTCTTAAATATTGTGAAAATGTTAAACACATGCTTTTACGATTAGACTTTTGTTTGAAAGAATATGTTAGCTATGTTTAATTTCACAGTAACAAATGTAATGTAAAAAGTTATTTCATAAAAATAATCGATAATTTTAATGAACAAAAACTACAAGATTTTTGCATTGTCTGATCAGGAATTTGCTTAAATCGTTGTGGCGAATTTTCTGACTTGGCAACTTAGCTGCAACAAACTTAAATTTAAAACAACTGATGATTAAACAAATCAGTCTTTAATAACAGACTAATTTGATATAATTTACATATTAACAACGCACTAATAAGATCCATCAACATTTAATAAAAGAAAATAATGACCTTCTTATTGTTCGATTCCCTATGCACCACAATAACCTCCGGGAAACTAACTCCATGTTTCAGAGATAATGACCATTCCCGATTTTACCCCGTTTCTTTACCTAGAAAAACAATAGAACGTCAATCCAGTCGCCTCGATTGACCACACAAACATAATCAATTTATCTGACTCTGCTCCGATAACTTAGCTTCTATGAATAAAGATGAAAAAAATATATATGCGCGTTATTTTCTGAATTCGTATTATTCTGAAGTTTAGCTTCTTGAGAATTTACTTGCCCTCAATTGTCATAAATTCTAGCTCTTTATATAGAGTAAATTACATTTAAATCGTTTTTAAAGAGTCGTTTTAATAACTAAGCTGTTAGTAAGCTGGCCCGCTTATGCAATAGCTAGAGTGCTAGCCTTTAGAGCTGCTGGGCTCGGGTTCGAATCCTGGTCATGGCATGGACGTTTGTGTTTTTCAATAAATGTTGTTATTTGTCTAAGTGTTTGTTGACCGGTCCACTGGCGCAATGGTTAGTGCACTAGCCTTTGGAGCTGCTGGGCTCGGGTTCGAATCCCGGTCATGGCATGGATGTTTGTGATTGTCAATAAATGTTGTTAAATGGTAGATGAATAAAGATCATAAGATATATTTTCGCTTTAGTATTAGTTTCTTGCTTCATTATTGACTGCTAAGCTATAAAACTAAGACTAAAGATGCTCATTACAGTAAATTGCAAAAAAAAAAAAAAAAAAAAAAAAAAACATCAACCAGAAGTAAATATCAATAAAGATTAACAAACTAGTCTAGCATTTATTATTAAATTTTCAATAGCAGAATATTATAATAGTATGGTATGATACATATATATATATTCCAGCTTGTGTGCTTGTTCAGAGAACCGCTTATAAGCTTTCGTCAAGTGAGACAGACACAGAAAGAATTTTCACAGACACAAAGAAATGAATAACACATAGACAAATAACAACATTTATTGACTGTCACAAACATCCATGTCTGACCGGGATTCGAACCCGACCCCAGCAGCTCCAAAGGCTAGTACACTAACCAATCAGCCACCGAGGCGGCATTATTATAATATCATGAACTAACTATTTGAACGCACACAGTTTTACCATTTATGGGGGGGGGGGGGCAAAAATACGAAATAGATAAAATACCTGCTTCAACGGAGACCGAAAATTAATGTGGCCATTATGTTGAGAAAATATCTCTACCTATCTTTAAGCCCATCAATGTCTACTTAGTTTTTTCCCCCCAACTTTTATCTTTTTTTCATTGTAGCAAATGGCTGCGAAGACGCTTCGGAAGTTAGCAGGTGTTTCGGTGGCTGATATTACTTTAGATGTGTCTTCATTCCGAAAATATCGATTGTTTTTTACGTGGTTGTTTCTAAAGCAATGGCCGCCCCGGTGGCTCAATCGTTAGGACACTAGCCTTTGGAGCTGCTGGGGTCGGGTTCGAATCCCGGTCGGGCATGGATGTTTGTGACAGTCAATAAATGTTGTTATTTGTCTATTTGTTATTCATTTCTTTGTGACTGTAAAATTTCTTTCTGTGTCTGTCCCACTTGACGAAAGCTTATAAGCGGTTCTCTGAACAAGCACACAAGCTGGAATATATATGTATCATACCATACAATACCATACTAAAGCAATGCCGTGATTCAGGGACTAATGAACAATTTTTGAATTCACTATTCATTTTTTTTAATCAATGTTACATTGGATTCGAAACATGGAACACATTATTATATTTGGATAGTAAGACAAAGTACGCTATATTTTTTCCTTTTTAAAATAATTTTTAATATTTTAATTTAGTAAATAATGTTTTGTTTAATTATATGATCTATACAAAATGTAACAATATATGGAACACAAAAAAATTGTGGCTGCTTAAATTTATCCAACTTTATAATGTAATTAAACTCGTATAAATATTTAAAAATTACATTTTCTAAATTGTTTAGAATATTCTAATAGTTAAAAGTAGCGTTATGCACACTAAAATTAGGATTTCATCATACAAACAAGTAAGCTTTCAAACTATAAGAACAAACTTTCAATATACTATAAAATAATTTTTAATGTAAAAAAATCCATAAAACTGGTGAAAAGTTATTTATTTCAACGATCCATATTGATATTTAAATTCAAATATTTTATTTGAGTTACTCATTAAGAAGTTAAGAATTTCAACTAAATCAGATTTGATTTTATCAAAATACTGCAACTTTTTCCCATTCTAAAGTTTATAATCTATAACTCCTTGATCATGAAATAAACTCACCAGTTTTAAAATAAGTTTTTTTTTAAAATAAGTTTTCTAAAAATTCGTGTACACTCAGGTACTTTCAACAGTGAGGAACTATTATCCCACATTCATCATTGCAACCTTCTAAAACTTAATTATGGAACGTAAATCATTAACCCTTATTCTCATGAAGTAGCATATGTGCAACCTGGGATTTTTCCCCTAACTTATGTTTGTTAAGTGACGTCAGCGAGTATGTTGCATTGTTATTTGTTAGAAGAACAGTAGAAGCTTCGATCAGAGTGAAAACAATGCTCAAAGTTAAAATTATTTTTGTTTTAGAGGAAGGTAACTTGTTGGGTTGTTGGGTTTTTGCATCATGTCTCGTTGTCTCTACAAGACAAGTCCATTGAATTACTTTTTCATATTAATTTTGTTTTGTTTTTACTTTGAAAAATATTTTTCACATTTCTTATGTTCTATAGTTTTTAAAATTTTTTTAAGTTGTTCGATTACCACTGTCTTTGGAAAAATACAAGCTAAAAACTGAAGGTTGCATATATGCTACTTCATGAAATTAGGGTAGTTATTGACATGATTTTTTGTTACTTACACTTGAATATTTTTAACTTCCCACACTACGTTTACAACATAAAAAAGGACAGTTTTATAATCGTTCAGTCTATCCGTCTGCCTGTCTGCCACCCACTTTCACAGAACGAACCAAAAGTCTCACAAATAAGTAGGATACGGTATTTTAAAGCGAAAAATCAGTTTAGGCTGCATTCCAAGTTGCATTAAAAATTTAAATGAGAATATTTAAAATTTAAACAACTAAAAATTTAACTTACATTTAAATACCATGCACATTCTATTTTTCTTCATTATTTTCACTGTTGCCATTACACCAAACGTACGAGAAACTTTATTTAAAATAAAAATAAAACTCTTGAAAAAATATTTATTTTTATGATATAATTCAATTTGGATTGTTGTAATAGCACAATAAAGTAATTTTTATGGTTCATTATATATGTAGGAAGAAAGATGCATACAAAAATTAAAAATTTGTATAAAAAATATATACAGTTTCGCTTTTAATTTTAAAGCAAAAATTTTACTAATTTAATCGATCAGGAGAGATGGAGTAGGCCACCTCCTCATTTTCAGAGATAGTGGAAAATGCAGATTCTGTCACAAAGGTTTCTCCAACGTCTTTTGTAAAAAGTGTAATTTAAGGTTTTGTTTAACAAAACAAGTAGGTTTGTTAAAGAAACTGTCACCTAAACCACTTCCCCACAATATATGCTCACAGGAAACACACAATTTATACACTTCAGAGAGAAAATCTCTAATTAAAAATTTTAAACGCTAAAATTAACTATTTTCATTTATATACTTTCGCAAATTAAAAATTACTCATTATCGTTTGCTAAATTTGTTTAAAATTCGTAGAATAATGATGCAATGTTTTAATAAATATGCATCTTTTAGTCGCCACAATTTAATTTACAGTTCAAAAAAATATATAAGTAGTAAAATTGATGCTTTAAAAATAAAAGCGAAACTTTGCATATTTTTATGCAAAATTAGAGTTTTGTATACATCTTTCTTCATACATATATAATGAACCGTCAAAAAAAAAAACTCCATTGTGATATTGCAACTATCCAAACCGAATTATATCACATAAATAAATATTCTTTCAAAGTTCTTAGTTTCTCGTACGTTTGACGAAATGGCAACATTGAAACTGTTGAATGAAAATGGAATTTGCAAGTTATTTCAATGTAGTTTAAATATTTAGCTATTTAATTTTTAAATATACTTCCAATTAAAATTTTTAATGAAATTTGGGATGTAACCCAGTCTGATTTTTTACTTAAAAATGACGTATCCCACTAGTTTGTGCGACGTTTGGTTTGATCTGTGAAAGTGGGTGACGGACGGACAGACAGACGGACTGAACGATTATAAAACCTTCCACTTTTTACGTTATAAACGTAGTGTGGAAGCTAAAAGCAGAATTGCTTTGAGCAAGCACTTCTTTAAATATAAGAGTATTGTATTGTATTGTATATATAGATGTATATAGTTTTTTGTTTATTCTTTGTTTCATTGATATTCATACTTTATAAAAAAAACATTCATTAAAGTAATATTTGTACGTAGTTTAATTTTTTTGGACATGTTCTGCCTTTATCATTTAGCACAAGTAGTACAACAACTACAAATCAGAAAACACAAATACAACTACAAGCTCCATGAACCAGTTACCCCAATCTCATGAAGTAGCATATATGCTACCTTTTATAAAACTCTAATTAATTAATGCATTAATTATTTTAGAAAGGTTTTGACACTAAATAATCTTTATTTTAGCTGTAAAAAACAGAAAAAAAAATTGAAAATTAAAAAAAATTAAAAAAAATTATGACCATGAGAATAAGGGTTAAACGCATTATTCCTTTAGCTAACATACTGAATTTTTTAGAAAACAAACGAATCCTTTAGCATGATAAATATGATTATTAAACCTTTTTAAGTGACAGTTCATGAAATTTCGTAATAAGTTCATTTTTTAGTCAAATTGACTTTTTATAAATTAAAATTAGCCTTTGAAAATAAAAATATTTTTGAGTAAAAATGTGTTTACATTTTCTGATCTTAATTAAAATGCAATCATTTGTTTAGTTCTTCTAATAAAAAAAATAACAATTAAAAATGCTCCTAGAATAATAGGTAGAAATAGACTTATAAAAGATTAATAAAGATTTTCAAATGCTATTCCTTTACTAAGACTCTAACATTTACACCGTGCACCCAAAAATGTACGACGAATAATACCCCGAGAAGAGGGAGTGCACGTTAAAAATCCTTCAATGTCCTAACGCATAGTACGGTGCCGCCCTTAACGGTTGCGTTGGGTGAATACTCATGTGTAGGCTCGTCACTTGACTGTGGTTCTAAAACATGAAGCCCATCGCCAATAGCCCTCGTGTAGATCTAGTGCGACGATACTCAAACTAAAAAAAATTATTTGGAAAATGTGTTCTTGTAAGGTACTTGTAGTAAATAAAGGCGAAGGAACAGTCAAGTTTTGAAATACATAAGTACTTCAAAAAATTACTTGCAAAATACATAAAAATATTTATTATTATTTTTATTTGTGTCTAAAACACATAAAAAGCTATCAAATAATTTAAAATTTAACAACTGTAAACATATAATTTAACATAACAGTTTAAACATAAACGTTAATTTAACATAACATTCAAAATGCTATCAAATAATTAAAAGTTTATCAACTGTAAACATATGATTTAACTTAACAGCTGAAATTAATAAAATATTGTAGTGGTTAAGCATGCCACTATTGCAACTTCAGTCTATATTCTTAACCGGGAGAATAGTTATAGGTTAATTTGCTCAATAGTTTGCTCGGGGTTAACTGGACGTCCAACTAATTATTGCAGCCTAGGGCATGCCATTCAAGTTTGACAGCTACAAGTATAATTGAAACCGCAGGCAGAATATGGACCTAAATAAATACAGTTAATGTCAGTTAATAAATTATATTTTGCAGAGAAGATGTTTGTACCAATGATTGGACTTCTTTTTTAAATCCCCATACGTCTTGTGTACACTGTTACATTTTTGAATTCATATTTCTAAGTAAAAACCGTCAAGCACGTTAGTTCCTCTGTTTTTATGAGGCAAAGTTACTGTATAAAGAGATTTAAACTTACACCGAAGTCAAGTAACTTTCCATTAGAAAAACGGGTACAGTTAAGACGTAAAGGTTTTAAAAAGTGCTATATAAATGCAGTAAAGAATGGTGCCAAAAAAGGTGTTTATGTTATACTGGCAATTTTATTTTTATACAATGTTTTTTTATGAACTGCCAGATTCTATAGTACAATAATGCAAAAACTACTAATTCAGTTTAAAGTTTTATTGTACCTTATTTGCTACACACATGTTGTGTTTAATACAAAAAAAATATGTTGCGACCAATTAATAATGCATGGTTGGTACAATAATTGTGTTGAAAGCGCAGAACACATGTACTCTTCGAAATGTAGTGCAGCATCTACTCTTTAATGTTGCAGATATATAACGGTGACAAAAATCCAGATATGTAGTGGTACGGACAAAAAATTGTGTTGCTTCAACACAACTGAAGATCACGAGAGGAGGAGACGAATATTATGCATTCATGTGCAAATGACAAAAAACTGTTAACTATATTGCTGCATAAAATTATTTTATCAAAATTATAGTATTCATTTTAAGTACCTTAAGAAATATTTTTTAAGCTTTGGCACAGCATATATATCTGATTTGGCACAGCTATATATCTGATTTGGCACAGCTATATATCTATCATCAACAGATTAAAAAGATACATGTGTACTGCGCTTTCAATACAATTCTTGTACTAAACATGTATTATTATTATTATTTGTTCGCAACACATTTTTTGTATTGTTTCAACACAACTTGTAATAACAAGGATGGATGTTTAGTTTGTATGGTGCAAGGCCATCTATGGCCACACTGCACCAAACAATAGGTAATTCTAAAAGATTAAAATGGAACATAAAAATGACGCAGAGTCTTTAAGAACTAAATAAGCCACTAGGTTTTGATAAAAGGCTAAAATGGTGATTTAAATATACAAATGACATTTAAAAATTTGACACTAAATCAAAGAATAAAATCCAATATCAACTGAAAAGGAAAACAAAGCATGATATGGGAATAAGATAAAATGTGATAGATAGACGGGTTTCTGTAATAACAACACTCTTAGAAATAACACTTTCATTTTTGACGATTCTTGAATTCTCAAGCCTCATTTCGTTAATTTTGAGGATTGTTTCGTCAAACTGTCACGTAACTTTTGAGTAAACGCGAATCCTCACTTTTGCGATCGTGATTTGACGGTTCTGTATCTCGATTTTGAGGAAACTAAATCTCATTGTTGTACTCACATGCTCAAAAATGACGAAATATTTCTTTGGATAAGACGACATTCAAATCCTCATAAAAATGACGATTCAAATTTCTTCACTTTGAGCAAACGAAAACTCGGAGCATTTGCCAGTAATGGAATAGTCAAAATTAAGGACAATTTTGTCGTTTTTGAGCATTCATTTTTTAGAGTGAAGGAAAAAAACACAATTTATAAAATTTAAAGTCAACACAATTTTTTTTCTGCGTGTAGAACAAAATATTTCTTCCATACTCTCTATTTCTGTGCAAACAAGACGAAACCATATAACGCGTTCAGATACCATATCAAGTATGCAAACATCATTTTTTTCAAAATCCAACAACTACTACTAAATATTTTATTTAAAATATATCACCACGGTGTCATACGGTATCTGAGTTTACTTCAAAAACCCAAACACATATTTCAACCCACTCTACAAATTCAACCGGATAGCGAACATTCAGAATTTCGCCTACGAATGCAATTCCAGCAGAAATGCAACTGAAGCAGTAAAACATGGCCATAAAAAACCATTGCTATCAGCAAAAGGTCTTTCTGCAAAAGTATGTATCTGCTGGGGGATTTGGTGTGTTACTTTGAATGGTCTTTTTCCCGGATGTTATGCTATTCGAGTCAAAAAGTTATGTTTTATTTGCATGTTGACCTTTTGGAAGAACATAATAAATACAATATTTTATTACTGGAAAGCCGGAATATATGTACCTACCCTACCCTATTACAGAAGTATTTTCAACAAGTAATGAGCGCGCACTGATACTTTAAACACAGAAGTATTATTTATATAAAATAAAGTAGAATAACGTGAATTATATTCCGAATTTCTTTTAAACGTATATTTTTTATCCCCAAAAATTAAAGAACGTGTATTACTATATTATATTAAAACTTATATTGAAATAGGGTCTTGCCCTACAATTTAACCAACAAATTCTGCTTCTTTTCTACCAATTTAATTCTTTTTAATTGTCTACTCAATCTTTTTACATGATGTAAATGTCAAAACCGTGCAGAGTTTCAATTAATAAAGACACCAATATATTTAAAATTCTTTATTTAATAAAAACAATAAATTTTAACACTGATAAAAAGCAATACTAATTAGGATAATACCCATAGACTATCGAACAATTTCCTTACTTTACCAAAATTCTTCAACCTTGAATTAAATTAGAAGGCTATGAAAATGCTACAACATTGAAAGCCTTTTTTATTAAATAAAGTAGTTTTTCTCTTGAAAAAATAAGGCTTTTTTTACTAAATCATGTCTTTTTAAACTTAATGTTTTGCTTATGTTTCAGTTTCTTAAACATGAATACGCAATTAGCTCCCAGAGGAAATGTATACAAGTTTCTTGTTTGAAAAAATCTGTAGAGTGCTTCAGATTTTTTCAGCTGTCCAATCTTCCTAAATTTGAAAAAAAATATATTGTGATGTTTTCACACATGGATTCTTAATATAAAAAAGTCTCTTAATTGCGGGAAACAAAAAGCTTGCTCAGATTCCTATGAAACTAGGAAAAAGTCGATACAAAGGAACTCAAGAAGATTTTTTTTCTTAAAAAAAAAGGATTTTGTGCTACAAGATCACTACTCTTAATCATCTTTAATTTATTTAATTTTGATTATTGATTTATTACTGCTGAAGATTTGTGTAAAATAGCATGTTTTGTGAGGTAGCTGCTTGGTAATTAGAAGCAGGCGATAACTCGCTGTTTCCGTTGCATTTAAATAGTGAAAATACATGGATGTCACTCAAGCGAAGTTTTTTGGAAAGGTATATATGTTTTTTACCCAGTGTTACTCTCTCTTTCGGTTAGGTGCCCAAAGTCAGATTTTTGTGTGCACAATATCATAATAATATATTTAAAAACTTGATTAGTCACTGCAAAAATATGTCTAAAACCAATGGATCGAACCAAAAGAACTTCGAACTTCAAATTCGGTAAACGAGTTAGTAGTACTCTTTCATAGAGTTAGGAAAGATAAAAAAGCGAGCCATGTATGTGCGAAGTAACGCACAAAAGAAGCAGGCTAGAGTGTTGCATCTTGGAATACCTCAGTGCTAGTATGTTATGCGCAGTAGCTCGAAAAACCTAAAAGCCCTGCTTCAAACCTTTTGAACTGATAGACATCTCTACACCTCCTTCCATCGCACATGCGCTAAGGGTAGAAGACGTAGAACGTTTTTTGTTAAGTTAGGTGGTTTGAATTATCATCGCACTAGAGCTGCACGAGGGCTATTGGCGACGGGTGTCGTATTATAGAACAACAGTCAAGTGGCGAGACGACACCTGAGTAGGCGCCCGACGCAACCGTTAATAACGACATCGTAAGCAGCGTTAAGACTTTGAAGGATATTTAACGCGCACTCCCTTACACGGGGTATTATTCGTCGGACATTTTTGGCTGCACGGTCCGCTTATAGGTCGGCAGTTATTTTGGTGATGCCCGGACCCGAACTTGGGACCTTTCGCATGCCAGACGTGTGCCTAACCGACTGGGCTTCCTAGCCTCTTGACCGTTTTTGGAGTTTAAAGTTAGTGGAATTACCTTCCGAGGTACATAAATGCATTTAAATGGTAGTTGAAAGTCATGTAGTGTTGCACACAACTAGTTTTTAGTCCAGTTATTTAATTTAAACAGTTCTTCAATTATCCTATCTATTTGATATCCTGAAGTGAAGAGCTAAATAAAAGTCTTCATCGATGACTTAAAGTCAAGTCACGTTCATTTTGTTTGAAAAATTCTCTGCCACACTCTATTTGAACTGAGCTTCGTTTCAATTTGAAATTGAGATAAATAAAAAATAATTATAAAAAAATTCTTAAAGAATTTTCATAATTTGCCTAATTCAGCTAAAAAAATTTTTCCTTAAATGTAAATCGTTCATGTTAATTTTTTCAAGGAATATTTTACCCTGACCGAAAAAAAAAGCTTTGAAACTAACTAATTTAATTGTTGAATTGTTAAAATTATTCTGGAATTTTTATTGCTTTTTTTGTTTATGAAAAGGATATTTCAGGCGCATTTTTGGTGTGATAAGTGTAGTCAATTTGATTGTTCAACCTTGAAAAAATAAATAAATATCCCGAATAACATTTTAAAATTATTATTATAATTATTATTTATATTAGTTTACAAAAGCTCATACAACCTAAAATTTACATTATATATTTCAATTAGATCTTTTAGGGTGTAAACTAGCAAAATTCTTGCACATCCGTTAAAATTGTTTCGTAAAGTAGTCTAAATTTTACATGCATTTTAACAATTTATTGGTTAAAGATGTATGATATATTTTATATAAATTTATTTAAACATCACTTTAATTCTAGCATTAAAACATTTAGTTTATGATAAAGTTGCAAATAAATACCCCTCTCTCCCGCCCCACCCTTTAAAATAACTCCAAATCAAAATCCTGATGAGCAATAATTTTCAACCACGACTGATTTAATTTAGGTAATAAATCTCCTTTAAGACGAAAAACGGCCAATTCATGCACGTATTAAAAAACCCCTTCTCAATTTGTGTCTCAAACTGTGCAAACAAAGTAAACAAGTAAATTTTTTCCTTAGAGTGTCGTAAAACGCTTTGTTTTTTAAAAAGCGTTGGGTTATTCAATGCAACTTTAGACAAGTTGTTTAAAGTTAAAATGTAAATATGCGCAAAGTAACAGTAATGTACGAACTATGAAAATATTTTACGTTTAATTCCCGTAAATGAAGGTAATTTCTGTTCGAAGCAATGAAGATGTTTCGATAGATTACTGCAAATTTCTTCATTACTTCAAATTGCGCAACCCAAGGTATAATTTTTATTTGATTAATTAGTATTTACGAATCCTTAAAATATTATAATTTAATTTTTGGTGTATATTATCCCGTCGACCTGCTAACACTCTCGTCAAATCCCACAACGTTTGTTTTTAGGTTTGGCGCATTTTTTCACATTCTTTTTAAAATTGAACTAATAATATTATATTATAAATTATATTAAACATTTTAATTTTATTTGTATAATTAATAAATTACTTGAGTTTTTATTTACGTTTTTTATGAGTTTTAACACGATATATTATTTAATATTAATAAATTTTATTGCTTAGTATATTATAAAGTGTACTCAGCTATCGTGCTTGGCGATGAAGATGTTTCAATAGATGACTTCAAATTACTTCGAATTGCACCGCCCTTACGTGCATACACATATAACAGACCTAATTGCATACCACAGCACCTAACAAATGGCCACTCCCTGGTAGCTTTAATTACAGTTCAACTACAAACTTTCGGAAAATGCGATACTTTTGGCGAAATTAGTTCATTCATTATTCAGAGGCATTTTTGCGCACTCCTACGAATTGAAGACTTAATTATTTGGAATTGGACGTAACGTATTTTTAGTTAAGAACTTATTATATCGCTATTCTGTTTGGAATAAAGTGGTAAACTTTGGTTTGACTGAAAGATTTAGTGGGCTGAGGAGCCCTGTCAGTTAGGCAATCGCCTAGTTTGCGAAAGGTCCCAGGTTCGGGTCTGGGGACTGGGAATCGCCAAAATAACTGCCGACCTATAAACGACCCGTGCACTAAAATGTCCGGCGAATAATACCCAGTGTAAGGGAGTGCACGTTAAATATCCTTCAAAGTCCTAACTCTGTGTACGATGTCGCCCTTAACGGTTGCGTTGGGTGCCTATTCAGGGGTCGGATCGTCACTTGACTGTAGTTCTAAAATACGTAGCTCGTCGCCAATACCCCTCCTGTAGCCCTAGTGTGACGATAATTCAAACCGTACCTAACCTGAAAGGTTTAGTTTCATTGGATCTCTCATTCAATAGTGTAAATGAACACGTCATATAGGGATTCAAATAAAAATTGTTAATGGAAATAATCTGTATTACAGAACTGTAATTTAAAGTAAAAAATATATTATAAAATTTAAATTACAAAACTTTTAATTTTGAACATCCTAAAATAAATTTATATCTTCAAAAAAAAAAAAAAAATTAAATACGGTAATTTCTAAACACTGATTTTTACTTAAAATTCCAACTTGTACTCAGAAACTGCTACTACCTAAACGGCAATATTTCATTAAAAGATAATATGTTTTTTCATAACTTGTTAAAATATATATTATTAATGTATAAATAAAAAATGATTTATACATACATAACATTACTGATTCTGGCTAGATAAAAAAGATATTGATTTCTGGTATTTTGTCGATGAAATATTTTTACTCCCATCAAAGCAGGTATAAAAAATGTAATTCAAGTCTACTTAGCCTTAATGGAAATATCAAGAAGTAGTAGCTTCCACAAATGCGTTTACAAAGAGGACAAAAAAAGTATTTCTATAGAAAAATAATATTTTGAAATTCAGAATGACAAGAACAAAAATTGATTTTGATAAAAAAATAGGGGAAGGTGGGTTACCTTGGACCTATTTTGACTTTTCAATTTTTATTTTCTTAATTACTTGCAAAAAGTGAATAAAAATATTTTTACTGAATACTTTATGTTGTTATATACAACATATATTTATTTTAACATGTTATTTAAATGATTTCAACTTTTAAAAAAATAAATACAGAAAATTGTAATTAGGACCAAGGTACACCACCGGTGGTGTACCTTGGTCCAACCGGTAGTGTACCTTGGACCAATTATTAACAGGTAGAGAGACTCGATTTACAGTCCGAAAACCAATATTTATTAGCCACATAAAATTCAAAAATACATTTTACAACCTACTCTTATTTCTAGCCAAGATTGTAGTAATTGGCTATGTTAGTCAATTGGCTCAGTAAGGGGTTTTGTTGCCTTAGTTTTTTTAGTGCCCTTTTGGCTTTTTCAGCTGCAATGCAATCTTTCTCGGGTGTATTCATTAAAATGTAGCATAAAATTAAACTGTTATTTCATGCTATAGAAAAACATTTGGCTATCTTTCTGTCTTAAATTTGAAAAAAAACAACTCAAATATTTCCCCCTATGTTTATTGAACTTGGCCTAAACGTAAAAAGGATGTTCTGCTTAGATATTTATTATAAAAAATATCTTTTTAGATGAGCATGCAATAATTATTTTCTATATTATATCAATATGGTTAAAATTTTATAGGCTTCCATAAATCTAAATAATTAACTACAAAAAAAATTCTTTATCACATCATATCAAAATTTATTACAAATTTCCATTTTTCTAGATTTTACAAATCAGGGTTGCATATTAATGGCTTAAAATACTTAATTTTTCAAAGAAAGAATTTACTTGAATTTTAAGAAGGATTTTCAACAATCTGAAGCACATAAGACCTATAGTAGTGTACCTTGGACCAGTCCAAGGTACACCACTTGTATTAGGTTCGAGGTACACCACTTGGATATTAAAAACAAAATAGTTAATCACCAAGTTAAGGTTAGACTTAACTTAATTTCAAGCACACTGTTTTATAGCTAAAACTTTGCTTTATATTGCATAACCATCGTTTCTGAATAAACACTACATGTTTGAGTAAAAAATTACACTAAAGAATCTGACAAAAATTTACTTTTGAACTGTGAATTTAGTTTTTCGAAACCTCTTTAATAAATTGACCTTTTAAACAAACAGATAGAACTTCACTGAGTTCCCTGGTAGCAAATACTTTAACTGCATGTGGTGTTGTTTCAATATCTAAGCTAATCGAGCTAGAATCAGCATAGGTTCGAGGTACACATACGTCCAAGGTACACCACTTACCCCTATAGTAACACTTTTAACGTCTTATTCCTTTGATATCAATATTTTATTTTTATATTTTACGTTTCAAAAATATGGAAAGCTATCATCAATAATAATTTGTGATATTAGATGAAGAATTAACCGAGAATATTTGAGTAAATGGTGTACGTCATCAGTTTTATATTTCTTAAGCGATTTTAGATACCTACAAATTCTTTATATCTTTTTTTTTAAAAAATTAAACCGAATCATCAAAATTCTTTTTATAAATTATTTGATTTTTACTCTTCCTTAAAATCAAATACATAAAATATGATTGTATTTTTGTATGCTATACACTGTTTGTTTATAATAATAAAGATGGAGGTCAAAAATCGGTTTTTAGCTTTAAAATAGTACGTTCTTAATTATGAGAGGACTTAAAGCTTTAAACATTGTGTAAAAAATAATGCAATTATGTAACTACATATCTTAAATCAGCTTATCAACCCATTTAACTTATTTAAAAACTTATTAATACAATAAAAACCTTACAAAGAAAACAAATGTTTTTCTTAGGAACTGGACTTCTAATTTACTATTTTTCCCACCAACTCTTTAAAAACTTCATAAAAAGAGAGACATGCCTTTCATATATCGTACTTTCATTTTTTCTCATTCCTTAAATTTTTGTTTTTCAGTCTTACTAATGTGCTGGATATCAGTTCAATATAAGAAGACGGCCAATTGGTTGGTAGGTATACATATATTTTCAGGCTTGTGTGCTTGGTCAGAGATCCGCTTATAAACCTTCGTCAAGTAAGACAGACACAACGCACACACATACGAGACAGATGCTGCCATCTATCACGCGCCACCTCCCCAATTTAGGCATGTCCCTTGAAAGGGAAGGAAATAGTCTGCAGGGACCTGTAACAGTAGGAAACTGCGAATGACCGCTCATATTACTTTCGGACCCAACAGATTTAACGAGCATATACTCGGTGGGTCTTCAGCGACCAGGACTCGATCGCGGGATCTTCCTATCCGGAGATCGATACTCTGACCACAGGGCTCCCCACAGCCCTAAGAAAACGGAGTCCGCTGTTTTCGGAACCCTTATGATCTATTCAAAGAGACTCTTAAGAGAGATTTAAGTCCCTTAATACGTAAGGCGGAAGTAAAGTAATTTCATCTTAAGTAAAGTAATTTCGGTAAGACTCATAAGACTAGGTTTAGTTTATTACTAAGAGGAAACCGCAGAAGTCTTATGATGTTAAAGTTAAGTTAATGAGATGTATTTTTAAAAGGAAGGTATACCCCTGATATGGCATCGCATAATTTTACAGATAAAGTTTATAATTATTAGTAGTAATTATTAGTATTATAACGTTCGTATTATTAGTATTATATAGTATTTATTAGTATTATGTATAACGTTCGTATTATTAGCATTATAATAGTATTTATTAATATTATAACGTTCACGTAACTTTTGAGAGCTTTAAAAAAAAATACTGTAACTTTTTCGCATTTTCTAAATAACTTTTTTAAAATTAAAGCTTACTGCCTATCCACATTCTGGAACCTAAACTGTATTTTCTTTTTTTTAATACTGCAATTAAAGAGTGGGGAATTTGTAAAGCATTAAGTTTCTTAAGATTTGACATTATTAAATTATTTATCAATGGCTAAATTACACGTGCTAACGATTTAAAATATAATCGTTCTCACTTACATTTTTCCTCATTAATGACCAGTAAGTAATTCGCTATTTGATCACCTCTACCCAAATGGTCGTTAATGGACTATGCAGTATAAAATGATTTTTTAAGAACAAAATCGAGAATTCTAATTGCTACTCTAAAGTTAAAAAAGTTTTTAACTAAATCAAATAAAGAGGATGTCAAAAAAACGCTTCTTAGCTAATGTACTCGAATATTGATGAGTTAAATCAGCGTGATAAATTTGTGCCATTAAAAATAGATTTATTCCATAATCGAGACAATAATGTACAACTCTTGGAAAATGGTGATATTTTTTTTTACCACGGAGCGCATTTTTCTCATTACGTGGGCTGGGGAGCCCAGTCGTTTAGGCACTCGCCTAGCATGCGAAAGGTCCCAGGTTCGGGTCCGGGCATCGCCAAAATAACTGCCGACCTATAAACGGTCCGTGTATCCCAAAAGCGTCCGACGAATAATACCCCGTGTAGGGGAGTGCGCGTTAAATATCCTTCAAAGTCCTGACGCTGCGCACGATATCGCTCTTAACAGTTGCGTTGGGTGCCTATTCAGGTGTCGGCTCGTCACTTGACTGTGGTTGTAAGATTCGACGCCCGTCGCCAATAGCCCTCGTGTAGCTCTAGTGCGACGATAATTCAAATCAAACCAAACTCATTACGTCACTCAAACTATGTTAATGGTAAGTAAAGGAAGAAAAAAGAGAGATTCCTCCACTGCTGTTTCTGCTTACAGCGGGCAGTCCATTTCAGAAAATTTCTCCATTTCTTCATCTTTTTTTTTTGTATTTCTGTCAATTATACATTTACCACTTCCTCTCTCTGTATTTATATGGAATTTTCTGAATAAATATAACATTTATGAAATAAAATAAGCAGCTATAAATACCATTACACGTATTTCGATTTTTTTTAAATATGAAGTAAAACACGATGAACATTTTGTGGCAATAACCAATAAGTGTTTCCCCCCTTTGAACAAATACAATATTCGATCCTTGAATTTGAGTACCTGAAGTCTAACACCATACCAACTTCTTTCCCAGCAAACTTTGTTAACTTAATGACACAATAGAGATTTCACAGATACCGTTGTAGACAATTCTGAGGGTATCCCCTCGGGGTAATGCCGTGATAAATCTTACAACTTTATGTGCATCTTTAAGTTTTCTCACCTTTTCAACAAACAGACCCAGCAATTACACTAACAAAGATAAACAACTTCCTTAAATACAGGGTGATGCAAATAAAAGTGGCCCCGGTCTAGAGATAAGAATACGTTGAAATGCTTGGCGAGAAAAACTCTTGAAGCCGCCTTAAATCTGTTTTTGCATTGGTTGGATCGGAGTAGCTTCACATTACAGCTACTCAGACTAGTGGTGAATCTATTAGTTCGTATTGTATCAAGACGTCCCATAATGCAAATTTTGTGTCTTACAATCAATTTAGAATGTATTGTATTAACAAAGACAAGATGGTTCGATTCTCCAGGATAAATAACGATCGAAATAATCAGTAGTTTGAACTTTTTTGATCAGCTCTACAAACCTTGTTTATATTTCATTTCAACTAGCTTCTCAAACCATAGCGTAGTTGCCGGCAAATAAGTCGCCAAGCGTTTGTTTGGGCTTAATATTGAAGCGATCAATTGCTTCAGTTAGCAAACCTGTTTTTGTATTTGTTTTTGACTTGGCAACGTTTCTGTCCTATTCTTATCTCAACGTTGGGGCCACTTTTATTTGTCTCACCCTGTATTTCCGGCGTAACTCAAGCAATTAGCCCAGGGGCTTTTCCCAAACCCATCAAGCAACGGACGTGCTAATAACAAATGGGAATTCGTGATTCTCCTAGCCAAAGACTTTTCGATAAAGATAGACTGAGAATTGGAAATATAAGAAGGTACAAACATGATGGAAGTTAAGCACCTAAGACACATGAGTATAGCTCAACGACTTGCTTAAAGCAGACACTGTACAACATATGTTTTACATAATTATTTTTAAACATAAATTTTGTATATATGCCCTGGGTTGGGCTGAAAAAATTGGACAACGGACAAAAAAGGGAAGGCTATAAACGTTTCAGTAGTATTCATTATTATTAATTATTACTATTAAAATTATTTTTTTATTATATTTAATTGAAATATCGTGTTATAGGGGAGAGCAGGGGAATCCCGCCACCTCAGGTAATGCCGCCACCCTCTGTATCTCGCCAGCGGTGTGTGTGGGAGGGGGCTGTGAGTGCTGACATGTAGCAGGAAACAAAGTAATTTGTAGTATAGACGCTAATGGCCGTGCGGTGGGTTGGTGTAAAGTTATTTAAAAAATACAGTTTTTAGTGATTTTCATCTAATTTTGGGCCGTCTGAAATTAAGCGATAAGTGACTGCTATCTCTAAGTTAGATAAATCAGTTATATATCATTTAAAAGAGTTATTATTTGGCTATTTTATCACGTCGTCAGTTTGGACGCTAGGCTATCTACCTTTCTTTAAACAACCATCTATGCCATTTTGTATTACTGGGGTAATGCCGCCACATCACTCTGGGGTTATGCCGCCACATGCAAAAGGATGGCGGCATAATCCGTAAAATAGAAAGTTCATATATTGGCCCTACAACCTATTAGTTTTCGTTAGAGATGCCACGTATCCAAAAAAGAATAACTGAACTGGTCAAATAGACCAACGAAGCTTAAAAAAAAAACCTGCATAGTTAGTTGCACACAGAAAGTTAATAAAGAGCTGTACCCTGTACAATTTACCATTCCAAAGTTAATTGAAACTATTTTAGTTCTATATGTATTGCTTTATTATGTAATTTTCCATTATTTATAGATTATTTGCTTTGTTTATTGATGTAGCGGCATAACCCCAGTGGTGTGGCGGCATTACCCCAGATACCGGGGTAATCCCGCCACTGTGCGAGCTTTCGAAAAATACAATTTTATTCAGTTTCTATTAAAAATTAAAATTTAAAAAATCACTACAAGATAGGTTATGAACTGTAGTATGCTATAATCATTACAATTTACATTAATTGCTACACAATTCTGCATGAAAATTCAATTTCCCTTAAGGTGGCGCCATTCCCCTTCTCTCCCCTAAGAAATATCCTCATAGATTCTGTTATTACTCCTGCATTGAAGGTTCTATCAGCAGAAAATTTTAGTAATACGTAATGTAAGGGTAGGGGTAGATACATATACATTCCAGCTTGTGTGCTTGATCAGAGACCCGCTTTATAAGCCAGCCTTCGTCAAGTAAGACAGACACATAAAGATTTTATACTGTCACAGAGAAAGGAAGTACCCCAGTTTGAAAGCGAGGATCTAACCCGCACCCGTTACAGCGCGCACACTGCTAGCGTAATGGTCCAAACCACTCGGCCATCCGGGTCCCACACATAATGTGGTTGATATATTCGAATTGTAATGTAAAATCTAGCGTCGTTCAGAATCCTAACGTCGGATATGATGTCGTTGCTTTAGATGCCAGCTCAGGTGTGTCATTGTCCCTTTCACGGAGCTCTTAATAATATATGGCCAATTACCAATGATCCTCATGAAAAAACTTAGTAGTTCCATTAATTCAACCCGATAATACAAAATAACATTTCCTTTTCTCCTATTTGATGCATGGTCCCTATATTACTTGATATGGTATCGCACATATATATTCCAGCTTGTGTGCTTGTTCAGAGAACCTCTTATAAGCTTTCGTCAAGTGGGACAGACACAGAAAGAATTTTTACAGTCACAAAGAAAGGAATAACACATGGACAAATAACAACATTTATTGACGCTCAAAAACATCCATGCCAGACCGGGATTCGAACCCGACCCGCCAGCGTCCCAACGATTTTGCGCCACCGGGGCGGCTACGGACACCCTGTTTATGGCCCATAGCCAATGGGCCTCATGAAAAAACTCCGTTTCGACATTAATTGAACCCGATAATACAAAATTACATTTCCTTTTCTCCTATTTGATGCATGTTCCCTCTATTACTTGATGCTCGGTTGATTTTATTCAGGTCGTTTTGATACAAGCTGCACACAAAAGATCCGGGTGTATCTTAAAAGGTTTTACTTTTATTGACTCGCAAGACCATTACTTCCGCTACTTTCGATTTGCTTGAGGGAACAAGATACCTGATTGTTATTGGTAACAATGATTCAGGTTCGACCTTCCTTTAATTTGTTCGGTCTAGGAAAGAATTCTTGTGAATATGTGTATTCTTAAAGCATTATTGGAACATTTGTCAATACCATAAACACATTTCTTGTTGAATAAAAACATTCATTTTTTCAATTCGTTTTTTTTTGTGCCACACTTAATTTGTACAACATGTGTTTGCTATTTATAATGCCTTCGCTTATACTGCCCTACTAGCCGGTCCACTGGCGCAATGGTTAGTGTACTAGCCTTTGGAGCTGCTGGGCTCGGGTTCGAATCCCGGTAAAGGCATGGATGTTTGTGTTTATCAATAAATGTTGTTATTTGTCTATGTGTTTGTGGCGTCCTTCTTTGTGTGTCTCTTGTGACTGTCTCTTCTGGCGAGCGGGTCAATGGGCTATATAGCCTACGCCCTTCCCTTCTAGAGGGCGCAATCACTGTCATTTGTCATTGTCATACCGCCCTTTTTATTTTTTTTTATCTAGATAGATTTAGACAGAAAGCTAATTTTCTCACAGACAGTTTTCTTGTTTTAGCACTGTTAATGGGTTAATAAAAAACTTCGTTATTTGGGTTTAGCCAATGGTAAAAAAAATTAACTCTCATATCAAGTATGCAGCAAACTTTTATGTCTATGTCGTAGTACAAAGAAAAAGCTCAAGCAGTTTAAATTTTAAAAAAATCAAAGCTGATTCATTAAAAAAAGATGTGTGTAAAAAAGTTTTTAAAGATATTTTAATAATTTCCTGAGTTGGATGCAAAATACACAGCCATATAAATAATAAAAATCAATGTTTTCCTTCAAACTGTTTACTATCACTAAATGCACGTGAGCAATCATTCCACAAAAGAGAAAAAATATAATTAAATCTTCTAACGGAAAGGTTCCGTTATAAATGTTGATTTAAAGATTCTATTTTCAAAACTTACATTTTAAAAAGCATAATTTTATTTCGAAGGAAAACAACTGGATAGCACGATTTTGAATAAATATGACATTTTAGTTCTAAACCAGCAAAATCCTCAAATTCTGAAATTCAAAGAACACACAAAATAACAAAACAAGTTATTAGAAAACTAAAATAGTAATTCCAAATAATAATAATAATAATAATAATAATAATAATAATAATAATAATAATAATAATAATAATAATAATAATAATAAGTTAGATAAATCGATCTAACAATAAAAAAGATTGAAGATAACTTCACAAACAAAACGTACTTACAAAATTAACTCAGATGATAATTCTGATGTGCCTACCTTTAAGTTACGTTTTTAGTAAATTATTTAATTAATAGTTTACAAATAACAAATTATTTTTTTATTCTTAATATGAAATCAGTGCCTCTTCCCGAGAGCGTGGAGAGCTACTAGTTCCTCTGCGCAAGAAGCAGTTTGAGCTTCCGAAAATGCCAAAACAATTCAGATGTTTGGACAGATAGATATGCCCTTTATTTAAGTCTTAATAGCTGCAACCACTATATAACTTGGGGTATAGTGGGTTCCCTGTATCCACTTTTAATGGCATGTACTATCATCTACTTGTTGGTTATAACAGACTTTAAGCCTATTTTTATATAACCTATCTCAGAATCCAGAAAATTCTTTCGTTGTGTCCCACTGTAAGAAATATGTTCCCCTTTTTGGAAAGAAGTGGTTATAATTGTCTAAAAGCGTTTTTGTCTAAAAAAAATTCGGTAAAAATTTTATCTATAACTTATAGTTGTGATAAATTAATGCCCTTTTGATCTCTTATATACGTACTTCAAAATGCTGCTAAGTGTATTAATTATTTTATTTTGTTAGAATACCAAACACCCTTTTTACGATAAATTGTTTTATCAAGTTTTACAATCCCTTATGCCAATGAAACCAGTCAATTTTATATTATTATGATTTTATACATTTTTAACATTTGATAACTATTTTCCTTTGCAATTCACATAAACATATTAAGCTTTGCATTTGGCTTGCACTTTCTATTTTAGAAACCACCTAAAAAGATAATAAACATTTACTTTCGAATGCTTTTGAAACTTTTTAAAATACTTCTAGAAAAGAGAAACCTTTTAAAGGTACTTTATATCTAAGGAGGTTACGTTTCAAAATAGTTATCTTAACACACAAGTATTTAGCACAAAAAGTGTGCATTAACAAAGACAAGATGTTTTTTAAAGAAACAAAACAACGATTCGGAAGATAACTTTTTTGTTGTTCTTTGTGTGTTTTATGTCCTTTTAAGCTTAAAACGCTATTGCTTACTTTTATGCATTTTAAAGAAAAATTATCTTTTTTAAATGAAGCCTAAATCCGCTTTTAAGAAAAACTTTTCAAGGAATAAATGGTACTAAAATACGCGGATATAAATAAAAAAATTTTATTTCTTATTATCGAAAGCATTGTTTTATGTTAAAATCTTAAGCATTTTTGTTTCAACCATTTTTTGGGGTTGTACTAAATATTTGCTTATTTCCTGCATTATAAAATCTCTTTAAGTAAAAAGAGACTTACAGGGAAATATGAATTTGTTTTATATTCTATTTTAAGTTTGTTTCAACCAGATGCATAAGTTGTAACAACAATTTGCTTATTTTCTGCACAATAAAATCGCTTTTAAGTAAAGGTATATTTACAGACAAAAACATAAAAATACATTAGTGTTAGTAATCTTTCTTTTTTAAGTAAAAACATAAAATTGTGATATAAGCTTAAAACTTATCTCTTTCGACAACGATTCAACACAAATACAGATATTTTTACATATACAAATATCAAAGTACACGTATTTTTCAAGGTTAAAATTTTTTAAATTTTATTTTGTTAAAACTTAGCCATAATAACTCAACTAAAGAACGATTTTTAACAATTCAAAAATATGATTACTACCATGAATTCAGGTGTACATATTTCCGCTGACTGATAATCTGAGGATTGTTTCCTTTGATAAAAAAAAAATTCTGGCAAATATTACTTTTTTATATTTTTGTCAGTATACCTTTTCTTTGTCAATTTTAAATTAGTTTGTTCAATGTCGAATGGGTATTTCAGTTTTTATGCCCAAACTTTTAAGTTTCCCGTGATGTTCAACAATTTTGTAATTAAAAATGTCGATATTTTTATCAGTTTTTGTGTATGTACAGGTCACTTAAACTTAAAATGCTTTAATACTTATGTGGTAAAGAATATTTAAAAAATATAATAATTTATAAAGATTTGCAAATATTATTAATTTATAAAGATCTTAAAATTCATAAATAAATTGAATATATTTTATAATTATTTTTTTAAATATATCAAGAGCTTTTAAACTGTAAACTATTTATATTTAAACCGAAATGCTTAAGATTTTCGTAAAAAAAATGGTAGATTTCAAATCTGTTACAATGGAACACCAGCTATAAATAACAAAAATATCAAAAGATCCCTCACATTCTGGAAAATAGTAAGTTAACAGTTTAATAAAGCTGCTTTAAAAAGAGTTTTAAGATATGTATAACACATAAAAAAAAGTTTAAACCTTCCAATGAAGTAAGTCAAGTCTCTTTTTGAATCTGTTAGTTCAAATTTTACAAATTCTCTCTCGATTGGGTATTTTGTTCAAAACGAATATTTTAAAGTAGTAGGAAATCTTAATTTAAAAAAAAAGAAAGTTATATGCTCTGGAATCACGAAACTAATTGCAAGAGGAATTCTGCTCGACATTCATTAATTAAAATTTAATCATCAATTACAAAAGCAGAGGCAGCAATAATGTACGACTTTTTAAACATACAATCGAGTAACTTAAATTACTTTTTTTTTCGTGTTTGATAGGAATAATACCCAAGTAGTATTAGAAAAACATACTAGTGCCTTTACCTAAGCAATTTCAGAATGTGAAACCACGAATTGGCCGCCCCGGTGGCTCAATCGTTCGGATGCTGGTTTTTGGAGCTGTTGGGGTCGGGTTGGAATCCCAGTCAGGCATGGATGTTTGTGACCGTCAATGTTGTTATTTGTTTATGTGTTATTCCTTTCTTTGTGACTGTAAAAATTATTTATGTGTCTGTCCCTCTTGACGGAAGTTTATTAGCGGTTCTCTGAACAAGTACACAAACTGGAATATATATGTACCTAAAATACATACCACGAATTCATTTGTAGATAAATAAAATCTTTGGTTCAAGGTTCGTAACAGTAACTGAATAAAGCAAATTATTAATTTGAATTTTTAAGAAACTGCAAAATCTGTTTTAACTTTTCATCCATGTTTCATAACTAAACATAAAAAAGTGTTGTAAGTAGAATAGATTAAAACAATCATTCTTATCTTAAATTCCCTTTACATTTTTTCCGTTCCACTTTACTTCACGTAGCTATATTTCTTGATAAAATCTTGAAACTAATACTAAAGTACATTCAATTCATGCAACACGAACAAATTACAAAAAATCCTTTTGGTAATATTTAACTCCGAAAAATGTATCAACAAAGTAAACACATGACTAACTCCTAAAAAATAAATATTGGGGCATGTATGAAACGCACTTATAACAGTTCTAGATGCAAATGCTATGCATTCTATTCCTGTTTAAGTCACATAAAGGATTAATAAATATGGACCTATAGAGACAAACAGAGTTACATACGACTGTGTATATAATTGCTAGAAGCGAAATTTACATTTAAAGACTATTAGTCGAGGCGAGTGGTCAAACCATGAATCCAACATCCAGCCATGTTAGGCTAACATATCACAATTATTATAATAATCCTTGCAAACCAATAATGTTCTGCCCGACTGACTCAACAATTTATCGACCCAATTATACCAGTGTTAATGCAACTAGAAATATATATGACAACTGAATAAACAATGCAATAATTTACTGTTCCCTTGTTTTGTCGTCAATGAACAATCAGTAAAACATGGGGTCCTGATAACCGAGTGGTTTGGACCATTACGCTAGCATTTTGCGCGCTGTAACGGTCGCGGGTTGGATTTCCGCCTTCAACCTGGGTGTACTTCCTTTCTTTGTGACAGTAAAAATTATTTATGTGTCTGTTTTACTTTACGAAGGCTCATAAGCTGGTCTTTGATCAAGCACACAAGCCGGAATATATATGTACCTACCCTATCAGTAAAACATAATTCATTGATTGGGATGAACTAAGGTAAATACTACACCAAAAAACTTATGCAAAAACATTTCATTGAACAGCCTGGCTACTAAGCAAGTTCCTGTTACATATATAGTTATTAGCTGGACGTCTTTAACAACTGCGCCCCCAGAGAATGCACGCACATATTTTAAATAATATGGTGTTTCAATATAAGATGTGTAAATGGTAGTTTCATTAAAGAACACATAATAGGAATAGGTTTGAAGAAAAATGTTTGTTTTTTAATAAAGCTGTACATTCTAAAATAAAAACAAAAAGTTGTTTTCTCATACTGATTGCTTATAAATATTCTTTCTAAACACAGACACTACACTCTTAAAACAAACGAGCGATTTTAACTCAGTCTAAGTTAATTTTCAATCCTTTCGGTGTCGAAAATGCACTACCCCCTATAGGAGTGGATTTCACTTTTTTGTTTTGTTAAACATCTAACAATTTTAACATTAGACGAGGGATTTTAAGGCGGCTAGGAGCGATTTAGGGCGATTACGAGCATTTGAGGAGTTAATCTTCACTCCTTTCCAGTGTCGAAAATGCACTTCTCCTATAGGAGTGGATTTCACTCTTTTGTTTTAAGAGTGTAGGTACAACTTTTAAGCTTTACTCTACTCATATAAACCCATAGCTATTCACTTATCATGGGGTCATTCAGGCATTACTTCTTATTTATTTTGAATTGAATCTTTATTTATTATGTAGTTTATTAATAGTATTTATCTATTACAAGCTATCTCTCAAAATTTTTCTTTGGTGATAATGAACTGATTAATGATGTCCTTCTTTGAGATAGTAACAAAACCGAAAATTCTTTTCTAGGATAAAAGGAAATAAAAAAGACGCTGAAGCACGTTACTTTAACTGCAAAACTTTTCTTCTTCATTCGGAAACTTGACCATTTTCGTGATGAGAAAATTAATGCCGATAAACTGCCTTCCAATCGTGTTAAATTGTGGGTTTTAGGAGTTTGAAATGCAATTTTGAAAGCACGATGCACTTCAATTTCGTTAAGTTGGCTCAAACTTCCGAGTTTTTTGCCAATCTATTTAGAAGTTTTTAATTGACCAATTCTCATTCTTAGCATGAGTTTTTACACGGATTTAAAATATCTTGCCTTCGGTGCAATTGTTAGAAAGCTAGCCTTTGGAGCTGCTGGGGCGGGTTCGAATCCCGGTCAGGCATGGATGTTTGTGACCGTCAATAAAGGTTTTTAATTGTCTATGTGTTTGCGTTGTCCTTTCTTTGTGTGTCTCTTGTGCTCGTAAAAACTCTTTCTGTGTCTGTCCCACGTGACGAAAGCTTATAAGCTGTTCTCAGAACAAGCACACAAGCTGGAATATACATGTACCCACCATACAATACCAAAAGACGTTTCGAATGTTTTCTGTGTTATGGATTTTTATTCTCATGTACTTAAATTTATATCAGTCTTCATATTCCTATACCCTCCTAAAAGCTTTTCAAGAAAGTTATTTATACATATTTAGTTTAATCAGACAAAAGTCATAACGCTAGGTGAAATGACACTGTAAGGTTGAATTTGGTGAAACACAGGAGTCGGCCTCGTCCCTTGACCTCTGTTCTTCATTAACTGGCCTTGTCATCACTATACTCCATGCCCCCCCCCCCCTAACTTAGAGTAAAAAGGCAGAGGGAAAAGCGCAATTTTTAAGTTAGTTGGATATTCTTGTAACGTAATATTTACATACAAAACGATCTGATTACCATTTAACCAAAATACACTTTTCATTCCGATAAAATTGCTAAATTTTCTTAAATAATATTGAAATCAGTTAGACCGTAAACGAAATTAATGTTTTAAACATGTTTTCAAAGCGGTTCTCTGAACAAGCACACAAGCTGGAATATATATGTATCATACCATACCATACCATACATGTTTTCTGCATGGATTCACAAATAATTTTTAACTTTTTACATGAGTGGAAGAATCTTCTCCATAGCATATTTCTATTTACCCAACTTAGGATGTAGCCATTCTAATACATTCAACCCATATGTATTTATACTTTTGTAACGTATTTTAATAACACTACTCTATTACATAACTTGACAATATTTTATTTCTCTAATAGTTTCAGTCATATCATAGAAAATGGAATAAGCCGCAGATAATTCAGATTCAAATTAAAAGATCATAAACAAGAATTTATCTAAAGTAAGCTTCATATAAGGAAAGTAAATAAAGGAAATTATATAACATTTATAATTTCTTACAATGGCCGCATAGAAACACCCACAAGCGTACACGGGTCGATAACAATATTCATTGTTTTTTTATAACAGACAAGAGCCAAAATTTTAATAATCTTAATTGTTAAAATATTTAAATGAGGATTTTATTCAAAAACATTATTCTAATTGAATATTTTGCATAGCACTTTTCAATTAAATACCACATTTTCATAATACGCATTTAATCAAAGTTTAAATTCTCTAAGTTGTAATTAAAATCTGCTTGATTCGAAGAAATATTTATGTTCCGTAGGCGGTAAAAAAATATGCGCTCCTGAATATGCAGTTACCAAAAAAACGCAGTTTTTACTAAGAATTTATGTTTAATTAACTCCGTGTCACTTGCTTTTTTGTCTGAAGCAGCATTCCATAAAAATAAGCTTTACTGCCGATTTAGAATTTTTTTCCCTTACAACTTTTGCAATTAAAATTGAAGGGAATACGAATATAAAAATAATAAACTATTTCAAATCTAATAGTCAAGGCTTAATTTTAAAGAAATTTAAGTATTTAAGACAACACATATTAAAAAAAATATTTAATAATTTTATAAATGCACCACATTTGGAGCAAAGGCACCACACTTGATGATAATACTGAAAAAAAAATACAAACATCACTTAATTTTTTTTGGTAGGAGGAAGATTTAAATTTGTAAAATGTTTTATGGGGTTGCAGCTTTAATTCAGTTAGGTTGAGTTTTGAATTATCGTCGCACTAGAGCTAAACGAGGGCTTTTGGCGACGGGCGTTGAATTTTAGAACCACAGTCAAGTGACGAGCCGACACCTGAATAGTCACCCAACGCAACCGTGAAGGGCGACATCGTACGCAGCGTTTGGACTTTGAAGGATGTTTTTGGCAGCACGGGCCGTTTATAGGTAGACAGTTACTTTGGCCATGCCCGGACCCGAACATGGGATCTTTCGCATTCTAGGAGTGCCTAACCACCTGAGCCTCTCTCTCCCCCCTTTTTGTGTTTTACGTTTGATTATTTTATTACAGGTCTGATTTTCATGTTTTTAACCAAAAAAATCACAAAAAGCTCGTTTAATGCTTAGCTTCAATGCCTCTTTTTCCAAATATAAAATAATTATACTTCTCTCTTCCGTATTTAAACTAACTTACTTAAAGATGTTTGTTTGATTTCGACAACTTATCAGAAAAACCTACTGATACAAAATATAAAATCAAATTAATAAATCCAATTCGAGTCAACTGTGTTAATGGTGTTGTTCAACTACTTTATTTATTTAATAAAGTTATTTAAAAGTTTTTTTAACCATTTTCTTCTCTGAATAAGGCAAAAGTGATGTTTAAAAAAACATAATTGAACAATTCCACATTTACTCATATCCAATAATAATATCATCTTATTAATATCAAAAGCTATTTCATTAATACTTCTTACAAAAATTCCTTCTACAGTCTTTTTAGATAGATATTTTCTATTAATCTTTTTTTACTCTACAATACAAAAAGATTTTTTTTGTTATATAAAACTGATTCAATCCGAAATAAATCGCAATTGTTCAATCTTATCCAATAATAGAAGAGTATTATTTTATTGGACTAATGATTTACCATTGTTCCCCTACGACTTGTCATTCTTAGCTGCCAAATATCCCAGCAGTTGCATTGAAGTTGAATAGTTTTCCAATACCTCTTTTGCTATTTCGGTATAGCTGATAGCTCTTTGGTTCTTCGCATTAAAACATTAAATTGGTAAATATCTGTTTACTAGTATCGGGTATGGAATTCGTCAGAATTTGCAATTAAATGAATGGCATTTTGTACTACAAATATTAGTTCTAGAATATCCGTAATTGCAAACTAGATTAACAATATACTCGGTTATAATAATTCTGTATTAAATTATCAATATTTTTAATGAACTCATCCTTATTGTCAAATGGCAGACCAGCAACTTTTGATTGGTTGGTTGGATGATATACATATATTTTCAGGCTTGTGTGCTTGCTCAGAGAGCCGCTTATAAACCTTCGTCAAGTAAGACCGTCACAACACGCACACACTCACACTCACATGCACACATATACGTGACAGATGCTGCCATCTATCAAGCACCACCTCCACAATTTAGACATGTCCCTGAAGGGGAGAGAAATAGTCTTCAGGAACCTGTACCCGTGGGAAACTGCGCAATGACCGCCCACAGGACTTTCGGACCCAACAGATTTAACGAGCACCTACTCCGCATATACTCGTTGGGTTTTCAGCGACCAGGACTCGATCACGGGACCTTCCGATCCGTAGATCGCTACACTGACCACAGGGCGCCTCACAGCCCTTAAAATCATGTATTAAATTTTCAATACTTTTAATGGACTTATCCTTAATGTAAAATGGCAGACCCGTCCGTGGACGAGTGGTTAAGGCATCCGCCTCAGGATTCAGTCTTCTCAGGAGTGCGGGGGTTCGAATCCCACCTACTGCCAGTCATCCTTTAAATCGGATATCTGTACTGGGAAAGAGTAGAAAAAATCCAACTCGTGTGGGATCGGCCCGAGTACACTGGGACAGACGTGCTCGTTAAATCTGTGGAGTCCAAAGTCCCGACGACAACAGCGTACGATGCCGTTCGAAGTTCCGTTGAGTGCCCGCTCAGGAGTCGACCTCGTCACTTGACCAGGGTTCTCAACTACGAGACGCTATTGGCTGTGTTAAAGCTCCTAATGGAGGTTAGAAATAGGCAGCCGGAAACGATTACGGTACTCTGTAAAATGGTAGATCAGCAACTTTTGAATGTCAATATATTAATATTTTATAATAAATGACAACTTTTTTCTAGCATTATAAAATATTTTAATTTTTCCTTCAACAAGGAAATGTATTATTTTAATAACACCATTACATTTATATCTTGTACAAATAACTAGAAATTAAATTTTAAAAAAATCATAATGACAATAGCGCTAAAAGCAGCTTGATTGTACAAAATAATTTGAATAGAAAGAAAACAAAAGAAGAAATGCAAATAATTGTACATTATTCTAACCAGATGTTATTAAAAATTAAAAGGTAGATCCAAATTAGCTAAATATTTCTTACAAATGACTCGGTAGTCATTGTTTTACAGTAACAATTAAATCTTTTGCAAAGAAATTTATACATTTCATTACCAAAATATTAAACTACTACTTTATCGGGGTAATAAAGATAATTATTTCTAATTATACTCTTTATTTTTATGTTCATCATTAAGTGTTTTGAAATTCCATTTTCAGATTCTTTCCTAATGTCTCAAATATATATTTTAAAAGAGAATTGTCATTAAAGTAAAACATTGTTCATGAACACATTAAAAGTAAAATATATGGTTATAATTTAAATAATTATGTTTCATGACATATGTTTTAAATAACTTTTTCATGAATTAAAGAACATATAACAATCACTAAAACAAAGTTTTAATACAGTCTGTCACAGTTTGAAAATTTCATTAGATTCAAATTAATTATAATTTCATTCCTGTAATACAAAAAAAATCTAATAATTATTTTGTGGAGAAGTTTTGTCTTTTTCTGTTAATACGCTATTGAAATACATATTCGAACATTGTGTTACAAACATATAATAATTTTCGAACTTGTAATATTAACATAAGTGGGTCTCTGATCAAGCACACAAGCCGGAATATATATGTACAGCTGCGGAAATAAAAA
This sequence comes from Hylyphantes graminicola, assembly GCA_023701765.1. Taxonomy (NCBI): domain Eukaryota; kingdom Metazoa; phylum Arthropoda; class Arachnida; order Araneae; family Linyphiidae; genus Hylyphantes; species Hylyphantes graminicola. Next base: position 7,114,721 of record CM043119.1, on the reverse strand, counting down.
AAGTACCACTAGTGATTATTTCAGCCATCAGTCACCCTATAGAATCGGACCTTTTTGAGATTGTGAACAATTAACGTTCTGAGTTAATTGCATGACACAAAATTTGCATAAGGGGCCGTCTTCATATTAAATATGTTACGAACTTTGAAATTTCCAATAGCAACACCCAATTTTAATAACTTAAAAACGTTAAGCACTCTCGAAAACCCTTAAATCTAAGTTTTTGTTACAATTGGATGAGTATTTGACGAGTTATTCAATTGAATCACTTGTGGACCTTTTGGGGATCATCTCTAAAATGACAAGCGCAGTCTAGTTCTTCCTTTTGCAAGGCCGTCTTTATTTATCAATTACACATAATGTTATACACAGTCCCCTAAAGGGTAATTAAAAAGTATTTTGTGATTTACTCAGCAAATTATGAATGAAAAATTTTAAAATTTGGGAATTCGCTTAAACTTCCTGTCTTCAATGCATTTCTGTAAAAATATTGAGGGGTTTCCATTCATATTTTTTTTAAAAAATTAATATAATAATTATTAAAAAATATAGAAATTGTTTTAAATACCCCAATATCGAATGCATTTTGTTTGGGTTATTATAATTTCTTTTCAGTAAAAAATTCGTTTCACTATCTTAATTATTTATAGATTGGGATAGTTTTTTATGTGCAACTCATTTAACATTATGGGACCTAAACTTTGCACGTCTCTAACTCCCCTAATATTGCTTAAAAACTAACAAAATTTGGCATTTCGTATTAACATAGGTCATAGATTTGAAATATAGACTCAAAAAGGGGTGTTGTTATTGGAAATTTTAAAGTTAGTAACATTTTTAATATGAAGATGACCCCTTATGCAAAATTTGTGTCATGAAATTAACTCAGAATGTTAATGGTTTACAGTTTCAAAAAGGTCCGATTCTATAGGGTGATTAACGGCAGAAATAATCACTAGTGGTACTTTTTTTTATTTCCGCAGCTGTACCTACCCCCACCCTCCACTCCAATATTAACATAATATATCTTTAGTATTAATTTTATCTAATCTATTCTTATATCATCAAACATCATACATTGAATTTCTTTGTCTATTTCTTATCTAAAAAAAAAGTTATTTCAATTGCTAATTTTAATGCCCACTCAACATCACCTAGAGCTCCCACCTTCGATAGAAATGAAAACATAAATAGATATTTAAATTGCAATTTCGAATTCATTTAGTTTTGAAATTATTTTTTATGAATAATTTTTCCAAAGTTTAGAAATTATAAGAGACTGTTAGCATTGGTATTCTGATTCTAATTATTTTTATATTTTTATTACTTCAGGTACTAATGGTATCATGTAACAATTAAGAATACGATTTTCATATAAATACTGTTAAAAAAATAGAATTCATTTTAGTCACCATTTTTACCTTGAAACAAATATAAAGAGAAAAATAAATAAAATAAAATGTATTTTATTTCTTCGTTCTTTTGCCCATGCACAGATATCTATACGAGTATTTCATATCTCCATAATGCATATCTGCATATTGCAATATTTCATAATATATTTTTGTCACCATTTTTATCTTGAAACAAATATAAAGAGAAAAATAAATAAAATAAAATGTATTTTATTTCTACGGTTCGATTTTCCCTGCACAGATGTCTATACGAACAATTCATATCTGCATAGTGCATATCTGCATAATACAATATTTCATAAAGCATTTTAGTCGTAATTTTTATCTTGAAAAAAAATATTTTCTACATATTTTATCTATTTTATCTACAAAAAAATAGACAAATACAGAATAGAAAATGTGTTTCTTCCTACTATTATCCGTTCATAGATGTCTAAACGAGTATCTCTAAAAATAACTAATTGTGTTTTACCATTTCACCAATCAAGACTCAAGTCACGCAAGTCACATAACATCATGAATTTAACGCGTTGAGACACGTCCAAAATTAACGTCTCTGATTGACTGGCTTCTTCGTTCAACAAAGGCGGTGGGATGTTTCGAAACGACCAACTTCACACCTCGCAATGTCGCATTATTCTACTTAATTATCATATTAAATTCTACTTCCACGAGATTCGGGTCACATGTGTCGACAAACTGGTGGAAATCTGAATATTTATGCATTTAATTTCGTAAGTAGTTCGTAAAATAGTATGTTTGCCCCGAAAACGAAGTCATCCACAACAGCTTTGCAGGTATTACTCTCCTGAGAGAAAGGTTTAATGAATTTCATTAATTTAATGTATTGCTGGTGCGTAATGTTAAGTTGGTTTGTTTGGTTTGTTTGAATTATCGTCGCACTAGAGCTACACGAGGGCTATTGGCGACGGGCGTCGTATTTTAGAACCACAGCGTAATGTTAAGCTGTCCGCATAGTTTTGCCAGTGCTTGTAATTGTCAGCCCTTGTTTTAATAAAATTATCTATTTTTACATTCAATTAATACGTACACTCCTTGCCAACCTAAGTTGGGTAAATAGAAATATGCTACGGAGAAAATCCTTCCGCGCATGCAAAGAGTTCCATAAATTATTTGTGAATCTATTCAGAACACATGCTTAAAACTTTAATTTCATTTAAGGTCCAACAGATTTCAATGTTATTTGAGAAAATTTGGCAATTTTATCAGGATGAAAAGTGTATTTTGGTTAAATTGTATTCGGATCATTTTGTATGTAAATATCACCTTACAAGAGATTTCAACAAACGGACCAATTGCGCTTTTCCCTCTGTCTTTTTACTCCTTGTTTTTACCCTAGTTAGGTTGGCACGGAGTGTAGAGAAATATGAAGGGCGGGTAAGGATGATTGATATTAAGTAATTCAAAATTGCTTGCAATGAACATAAGTTACATTTTATGCAGTACGCATATGCAATCGTCATATCTGTTAAATGATTGATATAGTTGCAAATGTAAATTTAACATTTGCCAAATTATAACTGAAATTTTGGGTCCGTCCTGGTCATCAGCGACTTTATCCAATTGAATTTAGGATCTTCAAAAATCGCCTATGAATGAACAGAACAACATTTCTTAGTTTTACTTTTTAAAGTGTAAGTTTCGCAACTACATCCATCATTCAATATTTTATATATGTGTTGTACATATACTTTAATTTAATAAAAATAGAGAAAAATATCCCGAGTAACCGTGTATAATTATTATAAATTGGTGATTTATGAAATCTACTACGTTATGTGTGAAAGCCCTTTACATTAAATTAAAGAGTTTTAATGTCGTTTGAAATAACCGAATGTATGCTAAAACGATTATAGCGCAGATAACATTTATAAACCATGGTACTTTTCAATCCCTCGGATGCAAATCTCGCCAAACCGAAAATGTTCTTTCTGAAAAATATTGAAAGTGTTCCTTTTGGATAAGACAGTTTTGGCAATTCCTCCCTTGTCCCCCACGAAATAGGACATGGAAAAGTACCTAAATCCTATAATGGCTGTATCTTTAGAATGGTATGGTATGGTATGGTACATAATTATTCCAGCTTGTGTGCTTGTTCAGAGAACCGCTTATAAGCTTTCGTCGAGTGGGACAGACACAGAAAGAAATCTTACAGCCACAAAGAAAGCAATAACACAAAGACAAATAACAACATTTATTGACGGTCACAGGCATCCATGCCTGACCGGGATTCGAACCCAACTCCAGGTGCTCCAAAGGCTAGATCCCTAACGATTGTGCCACCGAGGCGGCAGTATATTTAAATGAGCAGAAGGGTGCTAAGATATATCTGAAAGTAAACCTTTCATGTTTGATGCTATTTCTGATAATCCTCACAGTTTTAGGGTTATCGAACGTTAAACACACACGATGTATTAATTAAAATTCTTGAAACTTTATAGACTGCAGAGATATACCGACTTAATTATTAAAAATATATGCAAAGAGTATCAGCGGCAATTATCTGGCCTTTTCGCAATTATTTTATAATCAGCAAGAATACTCACATTGGAAGCTGAGTAAACGCTGAAATCAATACCTAGTACTTATTTCCCATAAGCCCTGTTCTAAATTCCACCAATTTATGCAGCCAGTTTTCGAAATGGCTAGGGGGATTGAAAGCGAGTTTTGGCACCTAGGTAATAACTGAATCAATGCAGACCCTACGGGACATATAGAACCATCGGGAAATTTCAGGTTTGGGTGAAATGATAATTAGTAATTGGAATAGGTGAATGGTTTGGTTGGTTGGTAGACATATATATCCAGGTTTGTATTCTTGGTCAGAGAATCGCTTTTAACCTTCGTCAAGTTAAACAGACACAACACACGCATATGTAAGTGAATCCATCTAAGTTTTAGTTGGTTGGTATAGACATATACGTTCAGGCTTGTGTGCTTGGGCAGAGATCCGCTTTAAAACTTCATTTAGTAAGACAGATACAACACACACACAAACACATACGCGACAGATGCTGCCATCTATAGCGCACCAACTCCACAATTTAGTCATGTTCCTGAAGGGGAGGGAAATAGTCTCCAGGGACCTATGCCCGTGGGAAACTGAGCAATGAGCTCCCACAAGACGTTTGGACCCAACACTTAACGAGCACGTACTCCGTATATACTCGACAAACACAAACATCCATGCCTTATCCGGATTCAAACCCGGGCCCGGAGGCTCCAAAGGTAACACCTTGACCATTGCGCTGCCTGGTCGGCATCTAATTTTTAGAGACAGAGGCCAACTAGAGGATCCCCAGAGTTAACTTATGTCGTCAAATAAATTCCGTCGTGGTCACGAAGTCCTCCATGTTCCCATACCAAATCAAGGGTGACAAGTCAATTCTGGGGCTCCTGTCGTTGGCCTCTGTCTCCAAAAGTTAAATGAAACCACTTATGTGTGTGTTGTGTCTGTCGTACTTGACGACGGGAATTGCTTATAAGCGGGTCTTTGAGCAAGCACACAAACCTGAATATATATGTCTACCAACCTACCAACTGCATCACAAATATTTCAGACCCAAATCCCTAAAAATAATGTCAGGCTGATGTCTAAGTTCCTGAACAGCAATTTCACGAATAAATGCTTTCCAAAAGAAATGTCGTAAAAAAAGTGTTTCAGGACAAAACAGATATTTTCTAAGCAAATACATCTTGCAAGGAAAACATAAAAAAGCACTCGAAGCTGAAAGAAATTTTAAACTTAGGATAAAACTACAATTTACTATGTTCCATGTATTTTTTAAAACGATTGGAGATACTCCAATTCAAAAGTGTTCTCACACTTGAGAATACAACTGAGAAATAAGAAGCCAGAATCTACTTAAAAAGAAGTTGTTTGTCTCTGAGGAACTAGAAAAGCATGGCGGTTGCTGCTCAGAACTTATGTTAGAACTATTGTTAGGCATATATAGAATGTAAGTAGCTCCTTTTTCGCTGCATTTCTTATCTTATATAGCGTTTTCATCTTTAGTTTGAAACATAAAAAATTATTGATGTTTTGATTGAGACTAACATATGAGCATACAATAATTCAAATATGCGTTTAAACTTTTTCAATAAATTTTAGGGGGTAAAAAGTTCGTCTTTTATATAGATTCGATTAGAGCACGTCTCTTCCTGTTCTCGTTATTAGTTTGACACATTGCGAAACGTAAAGAAAACAGAAAATGTTCAATTCCGATTTTCAAACACATTGAAATAATTTCACTGCCTAATATTCCATATCAAGTAATTAAAATTAAATGAATAAAAAAGCATTAGTTAAACAGTTACGCAAATAATTGGATAACTCTAATAGCAAACTACGAACATTATCTAAACAAAGATGTCATACCTATGGCTCGTGGAAATGCAATAATGGATGTCCGAGAAAAATTAATCTTTTAAATTTGCAATGATTTACGTTCCGGTTTCATAATTATCCCAACAACCTAATTATTACACTGTGTCTTTATTTTCTGACACCTGTAAGCTTGCCAGCCGTGTTTGCTCAGCAATTCATCATTATATTCAAATTTGTTTGGAGGGGAGCGTTTTCAAAGAATTGTTTGACATGATGTTATAAATCATGTGCCGTATCTTGGGTTGTTAAGTACCCGATAAATTTCCGTGGTGCTGTTTTTAAAACAGTAAGTTTGCAGTTGTTGTATTAAATTTTAAGAAAAAATTGTAGCTGTTAAAAAATAATTAACTTTAAAACATGAAAATTGTTTTTATTCAACTGGTTTGCACATTACTCTTTTACTATATATTTGTCTTGTTAAATCATATTTTTAATTAAAGAAGAAAGCTTTTGATTGAACTTTTTTTGTAAATACCCACAAAATGGATAATCTTACAGTTGCCTCTTTAAAATAGATTTATCTCAGATTTGTCATAAAATTATAAGAGTGTAATAAAATGTATTTAAATGTGTCAAATCTGTGTACAACATTCTTTAAAATATATTTAGAGAAGTTTAAACACGTACAATTGTCAGTTTACATTAAATGTTCTTTTGTATATCAATCCATGTAACATTCGATATATCTTAGTATTTTCGCACAACCAATCTATACATTGTAGGACGTCTATGCATTGTATTTGGACGTCTTTGTAAAATTATAAATAAAGAAAAAATGGAACCCAAACTGAAAATAACCATAATATTTGTGTAAAAAATATAACTTGATTAGCCGCTTTCCTTAAACACATATAGAATGGTATGGTACATATATATACCAGCTTGTGTGCTTGTTCAGAGAACCGCTTTAAGCTTTCGTCAAGTGGGACAGACACAGAAAGAGTTTTTACAAGCACAAGAGACACACAAAGAAAGGATAACACAAACACATAGACAAATAACAACATTTATTGACGGTCACAAACATCCATGCCAGACCTGGATTCGAACCCGATCCCAGCTGCTTTAAAGGCCAGCAATTGCGCCACCGAGGCAGCACACAGTGAAACTTTTAAAATAGCAATAATGTATTCTATAAACTGTGAGGTCATTTCTAACTCTTCTTAGATCACATAAATAAATATTCCTTCAAGAGAGAGAATTTGGTTTTTCATTTTCAATACAGTTTCCATGCATTTTTAGAAGTGTCAACATTGGAAAAATTGAGTTTTCAAGTTTTGTATGACGATACATGCTTCAAATGTATTATTTTAATAAAATTTGGGATATAGATTTGCCTTTGCTTCAATATGACCTGCCCCAAATTGTCTGTGAGAATACAGGTTCGTTTTGTGAAAGGGTGTGACGGCCACATGGACAGGACGAGTAGAATGCCTTTCACTTTTTTACGTTATAATCGTTGTGTTGAAAGCAAAACAAATCTCTTTTAAACACAACATCCATCCTAACACTCCAACCTTGTCGGCCGATGGTGGCGCTGCGATCGGGCTATCCCTAAAACGAGATATTCTCTGGATACACGTAAGAATCTGCCACTCACTCCGTTATGTGACTTCGTAAAGTGCGTACATCTTAAAACAATAGTCAGACTTTCTCCACAAATACTTTGAGAGGGACGAGAGCATTTTGTTTTTGCAATTTCGTCCTCCAAGAAGAAAAGAGTGCAAAAACAATTATTGATATAATATTTGTAGTGAATATGTTTTATGGATAATACGAAGTTCGAAATAAATTAGAAGTTTAAGTAATTTGAAAGTGAAAAGTTTGTTTACGAAAATTTCAGTTAACACAAGGATAAGCACAAGCTTAAAAATTTTGATCGCCATGTCAACACATGTAAATAAAAGTTTGAACATTTGACATTACATCATGATTTCAGTTGATGCTATTTTAAATGTATTTAAATGATTCGAAGTAAATTTTTTAATAATGAAATTTCTTGAATGCTGATTAAAATGTTGTTCATGAAGATGACAGATGTAGGATTAATCCTTGTATTCTTCGTAAGCATTTTAAACTGGACAGGTAAGTGCATATCTTTATAATGTGAAAACATAAGAAAAAAATATTAATTATTTTGTATCATAAAAAAAGCAAAGCATAAAAGCATATTTTTTAATTTAAATATGGTGGGTTAGAGTAATTTCTCAACAATACCAACAAATTAATTATTGTTTTCAATTTGTACGTGGGAAGGTGTTGTCCTTCACAAATTTTTAATTCGCTTAACTTGAATATTCAGGCTAATTTCAATTTTCTTATTTGATTTCAATGTGTACCGTATGGTTTATCATGCATATTTTTTCACATAGTTTTATTTTTATTGTATTGTATTTAAGATCAATGTTTACAAAATAATGAAACTGTGGTCAAAGGTACATCATATAGTTGAACCATTGAACATGGGTTGTTGTACCTTTGACCGGTTTAAGTATATTATGAAATTTAGGGAATCTTTAAAAAGGGGGAGATAATTATTAGCATGATAGTTTAGGTTACAAATTTTAACGATTTAGTTTTATTCACCTTATTTATTCATAAGTTCATTAGAATTATCCACTAGAATTCACTAGAAGTAGAATAAAAATATTGTTTAGAATAGAATAGTCAAGAATCTAAGAAGGAGGCATAGAATGGTAGTGACATTTGATTTATTTTTGAATTTTTTTAAGTAGAATATATTTTTTACTCTTCACCTGACTGTCAGGTTTTCCACCGACACATCTAATTTTTAAAAAATTACAAATGTTATAATTTTGTTAAAGGCTTAATTTGAAGCATTGAGGATGCTATTCATAACCATTTACCAGAGAAAGAAGACCATCGCCTTTTTATGCCCAAGACCTAATATAATTTTGGTTTGTTAAAAAAAGAATTTGGGGCAAAGTTAAAAAGCTTGAAAAGTTGTGTAAATTTGATATTTATTAATTTTAACTAAGAAAAGAGGGAGTAATTAAAGAGAGTTAAATGAAAAAGTTCCGCTCAATGTTAACCATTTTCGCTGGGGGGGGGGGGGGCTGCTGAGGTTATACCAATCAATATTCAACGAAAATAAAAGTGTCTATGGGTCTTTGCAAACTAATGGAGGTGTTACCCATTTCATTCAGTTTTTGATGTGTCTTACAATTGAGATATTTGATTACAAATATCTTAATATGGGATAAATATAAAACTCATCCCATATTAAGATAACATTTAAATTGGGAAACCTAATTCATTTTTTTAAAAAGTATACTCACGCAACAATTGATGAACAACTTCAAATTTAATTACCTTCACAGAAATTATTTGCAAACCATTGAAATAAACGAGCCAAAAAATGTTGGGCAAATAAACCGAAATAAAGGTGTGGTTAAGTCTTAAACAAACTTTCGAATTGTAGCTTACCGTCCTGATGCTCTTTTCTTATTCTAAGGAAATCAAAATAACATTTACAAAGTGTTATGATTTTTGTAACTTTCATAAATTCCATTAACCCTGTAATACATGAATTTTTTTTCACCCCGAAAAAATATACACGTATCTTTAATACGCATGCATTCTGGGAAAAATACTGAAAAAAAAAAGACTAAATGCATTGGAATTAAAATAATTTCAATTTTTAAAATGTTTGCCATATGGCAAAAAACCAACTACGAAATTCCAATTTTGATAAAAATGACTAGAAAACTACCAAATATATTTTGAAATAACCCTCTTGAATTATAATTAAATCTTCAAAACAATTTATTTGTATTTAGTACAAATATCATTATACTTTGAATACTGCCAAAGACGTCATTTCACAATAGTTAATAACCACTCTTTAATTTTGAACGCACTCTGTCATCTATAAGGGTTATAAGTAACTAAAACTTGAAAATGGAATGTAATCTAATGTAAAATGGAATGGTGTCTTGGAAACAATATGAATATTATTTTTGCAAAAATTAAATATTATCAAGAACTTCCCTGAAAACAGACGAAAAAACAATTAAAACAACAATTTCAGTTTGTTATTAATAAATATATTTATTAAAGTACCATAACAGGTATATTAATTAATTTCAGGGGGAATTGAGTACATAAATAAAATATATAGTCATCTAAATATTTTTATATATCACATAATTTCATTAATTTAAATTAAAAACTGTGCTGCAGCACGCACTCAAAAGTTATAGTAATATATTTAGTAAGGATTTAAATGTCATACACTTGATCGTCTCAATGCACTTTTGGGAATAAAATTGTGTTTAAATCACATTGTAATATTATATTTGAAATATTCTTATTCATAATTAAGCAACATGCGTGTTCTTTATTTATTTAAATAATTTTCTTTTTTAAATTCCTGCTTTAAAATCTAATATTGTTATACTTAGATTGTATTTGGTTGCATGTTTGCTTGTAATAAATTTGTACGTACTTATTTTAAACTATTTACAAATTCATGCAACAGAACGCAATTTAATTCAACACTTTTTCTAAAGGCTTGTTGAAATTGAATGAAAGAAATTTCACAACGAGATATATTTACTATTGTGAGATTTCTATTGAGAGGGAGAAGTGTAATTTTCTTTCCGTGTTACTGAATGCAAATTTGAAACTACTTCAATATAGAAAAGTGTTTATGCAAATGCAGGTAATGCAATTCTTACTGATTCAATTCGTTTTTTGAAAACAATTTTACAAAACAGCTATCTCTTTACTTTTATTGGTCCCACGTTTATTGGTTTCCCCTTTCTTGATAATGTAAGTTTGAAAGTAAATAGTTAATTTGAATGGTTTATTAGTAAATAATTTAGTTTAATAGTAAATAATTTAGTTTAATAGAAAATAATTTAGTTTAATAGTAAATAATTTAGTTTAATAGTAATTAATTTTTAATAGTACAATTTGAATGAGAATTAAAAACGATGTGATTTTCTGTGCAGCAAAACACAAAGAGTTAATTAGATTTGAACTATTTAGCATTATTTTTAATACCAATTTCTTTTGTATATTTATTGTATTAAATCAATGCGATATCTCGGTGCATTTAAGTAACTATAAATATTTAACTGAGTATTTGGGTACGGCTATTTAATACGATTAGTTAAGTAATTTAATTATATCAATGCACTCTTCATGTATCATTTGATTCTTACTTAAAAATTAAATGATCTTACGCTATTTTCGCATTCGACAAAATTACCAATAACACCATTAGTTTTAAAAAATTACTTCAATTTTTTAAAAATCATTTTTCGTGTAACTTGATTGTGTAACTCGAATTTTAATATCCAAACTATTCAGTACTATGGTTTCAAAGCGTCTTAATATTTCTTTAAAAAATAAGCAGAAAGCCCATTTTGGCGTGGTAAATTGTTCTGCCAATCGTTATTAACGGACAAAAGGATTTAAGACTACTTAAGTTTTATGCGTTATAAGGCTTCACTCAAGCATATAATTGAAGTTAACTTTATTATAATAATTTATAATATAGAAATGAACGTTTGGTGTCATACTATACCATAAAACTTTTCTAATCCAACACCAATGAACCTGTAAATTACAGATTCATTTCAACTTTGCAGACCCTTGTTCTAACACAAACACTTCAAATGCTAGCAAAACTAAAATGTTCAATAGTACCGAAGCATTCAAATCATTGGAAAAGAGCTGAACTTTGCTTTCGAGAAAATGTCCGCGTCAGCGCGTTTTGCGAAATCCTTAGAGCCTTTGCGAAATGCATTCGCGGAATACTGTAAATAAATTGTTAAGGGGGAACTATGTACACAATTCCCAGTGAAAAGCTTCAAATGGAAAAAGCTTTTTCACGACTCAATCAATGGTATAAGGCCCTTTTGTCTTGGCCTACGAAAATTTATAATCGGTCTTTGTGTTAAATGTTTGTTATAAATATTTTTTTTATATGAAAACATTTTTTTTTGTTTTTTTTTGTAAGATATTCTGCCCGAAGAGGCATTTAATCTCTATAAGGAATTCTTTGAGTGCCTAACTATACCTTGCCTATCATAAATGCTAGCCTCGAAAGCATTTTCCTCCCCAAACCCGCATGTGGTTTTCCTCCAAATGGCGTGAGCTTGTTTTTCAACCCACCCTACTTGGGTTTGAATAGTTCGGATTGTTGACCTCACAACAGAACTTCAAACGCGTTAGGTTTAGAAAAGCGAATCTTAATCCCGTTTCCTAGAAAACCAAGCGTAGGGATGGGGGAAGAAAGTATTTTCGAGGCTCGCATAGTAAATAAACAATTAAAGCTTAGTTGGAGTGAGACCGAAGATTTAGAGGCACATGGTTCGATTCTGGGCATTTTAAAGGAGGACTTCATACCAGAAACTTCTTAGGAGTCAATGCAAGTAGATTAATATTAGGAGATAGGGTACACTGACCATTGGGTGAACAGGCCCCAGTGAATGAACATTTGGTAAATATAATTAAAAAATAAGGATTGAAAATCATTCCAATAGATGGATTGGCAACACTGACTGCATTCCGTGTACTAGGAAGCTATCTGACATATGGTTGGTTGTCCTGGTCATTATATCCTGGTGTTCATTCACTGGCGAAAGCAGCGCCTTAAACGTTTATTCATTGGTTAGTCTACCCTACTATAAGGGTTATATTATAATAAAAATGTTTGGCTGTCTTTCTGTCTGCTTGAAGTATATCACCATCTCAATCATAAAACGCTGAGATGTTGAAAAGTTGTTAAAATACGCAGAATAGAAAGAGAAAAGTATTCTCCTTCTTGCCTAATGCACTTAAGGTAGGCGAATACCCAAAATGTCTCCAAATTCTAAAATTTTTACTATCACTTTAATCTTTTCCAAATTTGGTATATTGATTTCAAATATAATTAATAATACTATTTAAGCCTTTTTTTAATTTAAATATAATTTATTTGTTTTAAACGGTGTTTTTCTACTAAAAAAAGAGGTTTACGCTAACAAGTCTACCACATTGAATTTTCATCCTATAAACATTAATTATGTGTTATATTCTTCGTTTTGAACTGATGCATGCAATGACCCTCTAGAGTTACATACAAATTACAAGAAAAGAAGTTATTGAGAAAAATATTATAAATTAACCACACAAAAAAAGGATTTTTTCGATTAACTTACACTTGAACATTTTTAAAAAAAAAAAAAACTTATATATTTACACCGGATGTTAGAGGTTCATGGCACAGATATATATTGAAATAGCATCTGTAAAAAATTTCAGGTAAATTAATGTAAAACTTTTTATACTAGAAGTGTTGGCGCAACCCACTTTTTTTAGGTGAAAAACACCGTTTAAAATAAATCAATTATATTTAAATAAAGAAAATTGCCTAAAAAGCATTGCTCATTATATTTAAAATCAATATGCCAAATTTGGAAAAGATTAAAGTAATAGTAAAATTTTTAGAATTTTGGGTATTCGCCTACCTTAACTACTATTAATCCCAACTTTAAAGTTTTCTGTGATCTTTCTTTCGAAAATACTGCATCTTTTTAAGACCATCTCATAAACAAAGGAACCGTTATGTTTAGTTTCCACTGAAACACTTGATCTCACAGGAACATTGTTAATGTAATTGTTTTAAATAGATTTATGATTTTGAAAAATAACACTATGTAAATTTTCATGCCTTAAAACTAAATAAACTAGCTTCAAAGATTCGAAAAATTGTAACACGTTTTGAAAGCATTTATTTAAGAAGTATCTACACTTAAAATAGTGTATTTTAATAGATCCTCAAGATAAAATGAAATTTTAATTTTCCAGTTCTTTAAAATATTCATTATTTTACAAATCATTCATCTCAAAACATATTTTCCCTACAAAATCTTCCAAAAGTCCTCGAGTTTCCCTAAATAAATATTCAACAATTCATTTCTATTTATATCTCTGTATTTTTATTTCAAATTTTGGTGGTTAACATATTTGGCTCACAGTTCTCCGGAAATTCTTTTATTCCTCTCACTTCATAAATTCGCTACACATTCTCGAAAATTCTTTATTTCTTCATTCTATATTTTGCGATTCCGAATAGTTTTCTTTTAGAACCTTGTTTCAATTCTATCTGAAAGTCAGATGAATGGCCGCAATAGGTCTCAATTTACAGTTTCATTTGGGTGGAGGAATTTGACTAGCATTGAATGAACAAGGAGGCGGTATAAAATATTTTTTTTTATATAAATTCATTTGAAGAGCATAGAGGAAGAGGGTGCAGCGGGACATTTTTGGGAAAATTTAGATTTTTGTGTCAATGAACATGTTTCTCTCCCCAGTAAAGATGACATATGGGTTCACACCTTTAAAAAGCTTTAAGTTATTTTTTTAGTGCCGTTTTAATGTTTCTAAGTGCAAACGATAAGCTCATTTCTTCGTTTTCACCCTTAACCTCTTAAGACCCGAGCAAAACCCTTCACGTATATTCTTAAAAACTAAACATACTTTTCATACAAATATATGCTAAAAAAATGTTTGTCAAAGAAATTTTTAAATTAATTGATGTTTATAGTTACTTGGGGACACGAATTAAACTCTAAAAATACACACTTTTTGTGCTATAAATACAAAAAAGACCGTATCACTTATTTGTAGTTAACAGATTATTGTAACATTGTTTATAGTGCAAAATGCCTTTAAAATTAACTAATAAAAGACATTTCTGAAAAGTTTGAAAACAAAATTTAGATAATTTTAATCTTCATTTTTTTAACGAAATAATTGACTGATACCTGTAATCAAAGGCTGACAACCGATATTTGGATCTTCTTCTATCGGATCAAGTCAAATTAGGAACTAATTAACGTGTTAATTGTTTGTGGGGAGGTTTTAAAAAATGTCCCCAAATGCGACCGCCAGGTCGCAAGAGGTTTAGTCACTTAGCACTTTCACCTATTAGCACCACTAAGCACGTCTATTTAAGAACTGCCTAGATAGGATTAATATAAGAAATAATGTAAAGATTTTTTATTTGTTTGAAATATGTTTTCATATGCTCACATATTGAATCTAGATCCCATACCGAAAAATATATTATCTTTATTAAGAAGTTTTTATAGCGATTATTGGTTAAAGTTTTTAACAAAAAAAATCCTGTTTTCATAAATTTCTAAAATAAGTCGATTTTCTTTACTCGTTATTGCAAAGAAGTTTAAAAAATAAATGTCGAAATAATAAATTATATTTTAAATAAATCACTTTTTGAACAGTTTTTAACATTGATAATAATATAAAAAAAAACTGTATTTTGCATTAGTTATATTAAAAAAACTGTATTTTACATTATTTTAAATTATTCCAAAAAATTAAAATTGTATAGTTTTTTTTAATTCAAAGATAGATTTTATTACCGTGTTCTCCAACAGATTTAACGATAATAAATATTCTAATAAATACAGAGTTCTTCTTTTTCTTTTGAACTCCCAACTCTTGATCACCTGGCTGATTTTGACAAGATTTATTTTCGTGGTACGGTAAAGAAGTAATTTATCTGAAAAATTGGCGAGCCCTTCTTGCAACTTCTGTGATGGTTGAACGATCACTCTGATTTATTTTACGGAACATGAGTTATACTCTGAATGAAAAAAGGGATTTACTTTGCGTAATGGGGATTTGAAAGAAGGAGTTTAAAAAGATATTAGCCATGGTCGTTTATTTTATATAAAACATCTGCTTCTGAAGTACCGTTTTAGGTCGTATATTTTTTTATGGCTCTGCATATATTGATAGAAAAATAGCAAGATCTAATTTTTATTATTGTAACTGTATAATAACTGAACTTCTTGGACTGCTTTACGTAACATGATTTATTCTCTAAATAAGGAAGGGAATTTACTTTGGGTAACATATTTGAAGAGAGTTTAAAAAGATATTTACCATGTGTGGCTGTTTATTTATATAAAACATCTGCTTCAGACGTATTGCTGTAGGTCATGGATTTTTTTATCAGATGGTTGTGTATTTATTTTTATAAATTTCGTAGGAAAAACAATTTTTTCAAAATATATTGTCCGTTCAAAATAAATTTAAACGTCATTACATTATGGGAAAGATGATGGCCAAAAAGCATTAGTCAACATTTTATGCAAATAATTATTATTTGTCGAACTGCACTATCATTAAACTGTTTCGAAAGCTTTACGGATCATAAGTTATTTCCTGGATCAAAAAGGGGATATACTTAGCTTAATGGGGATTTGAAAAAGGAAGTTTAAAAATATATTAAACCATGGTAGTTTATTTTTATGTAAAACATCTGTTTCTGACGTACCGCTTTGTTCACAGATTTTAGTTTTGTATCAGGGAGTAGTTTATTTATTGATATATGAGTAGTGATAAAAATAATTTGATAAAAAATATTTTTACGCTTAAAATATATTTAAACATCATTAAATTATGGGTAGGAGGATGTCCAAAAAACATCAGTCAATATTTTATACAAATGATTTTGATTAGTTTAGATGTAATATAACTAAACTGCTTCTTTAAAAAATGCGATTTTATGTTTGTAAAGTTATCTAATTTATTATCTTTTACCTCAAACGTTTAAAGCCTGCAAGAGCATGTGGAATTGAATAACTTTTTATGAATATAATAATCATATGGTTAATTTAGAATTTATATATTTATACTATTTAGGTTTTTTGAAACTACGGAACTGGTCAAAATCAATATACCAAGTTGTTTTGACTTGCATAATACATTAGCTTCAGCTAATTGTTATAATCTAGAAGACTGGTAGTAACACTGTAAAAATTAGGGTTATCTAGAATTGGATATTGTTTGAAATTGCGTGTGGGCGTGTGCAAGGGTGATGAACAGTTAGAAATGTGTAGTTTCTTTAGTTGGTATATTTCATGTACTGTTGGTTACAGTTCACGCAAAAAACTGTCTGGTACGTACAAACGAAAATTGAGTTCTCCCAACCAAACTGTTCGGTTGCTATATGACTGACAGGACTGTCTAGTTGCAGGAACCAAACACGTTTGATTAGAAGCGTTCAGCTGGCCCAAACGACTAGTTTTATTGAGAGAACTACACTGACACAGAGTTTAGTTGTCTCAACCGAACTCATTAAGGCAGTCTGGTCCCATTGACTAAACTCGTTCAATCGAACGAGTATAGTTATGGTAACGAAACTTGTAGGTTTGAAAGAAACAACCAGTTTAGCTGTGCCAATTAAACACCCTTCAACCAAACTTGGTTGAGTTGCAGGACCAGCACCATTTTTTGTGTGTATGAAGCGTTAATTGTTAAATACTACTTATACTGATGATTTAAATATTTAAATCCTTTGAATAAAGAATTGATATTTGTACTTTCTTTTCTAGGTGTTTATGGTAGCTGGGAAGAGTGGTGGACGTATGACGGGATATCCGGTGAGTTTTCCCAATCATCAAGAAAAAATGAATATAATAACGACGTGTAATTCTTCAGTTAAGCGAAATAAGTATCTTAAATTCTCATAAATACTTTTGCAAAAGGATTATTAATATGATTACCCAAAAGTTTGTTGCTAGAAAGACTGACAATTCATAGAAATTGTCATAAATTTGTATCCTAGAAGAGAAAAAAAAATCTATTTTTCAGATTTTTAAATGTTTAAACTTTTTTTGTTATAATAAAACATGCTTATTACCTTTATTTAATCATTGATCGGGAAATTCTCTGTGAATGTTAAAATTTGTCTTTCATAGTCACTTATAATTAATTCAATTCCCTTTGATATAATTTTATTTGGCATTCTTATAATTGTTTTCTTCATTTTTCCTAAACTATAGTTTTATCTTAAAACAAAATGGTAAATAATTTAAAACTATCGATAAATTTTTTCCACTACAATTAATTAATAAAGTGCATAAAAATCTGTTTTAATCTTAAATACATATAACATCAAACTCATACAGAGACTGTACTTCGAACAAACTAATAATGAATGATCATTAGTGAGGAAGAATTCAAAGTAGTAATTGGCGTCATATGTCGAGAAAGAAAACTATTGCTGATACAACTTGTTACTAATAAGACGAAAACCGGATTCCGAGTATGTTTTTTTTAACATAAACATAAAACTAAACAGTTTCATTTTGCTTTATGGTTATGATTAATTCGACATAAGATATCCCAGAATAACTAAAATTTCTTTCTTCTGATCGGAAGAAGAAAAAGTTCAAAATACAGATTTCTGAAGTCATGCCTTTCAATCAAAATAAAACATTTACAAATCCGGCGGTTTGAAGGGAAAATTTCGTTTAAAGTAATATACTTTAAAACGTAATTTCACATTATTTTGAATTGAATTATAATGTAGAACATCAAAGTTTACTTTATTGTCTCGTCAAAGACAATTGCTTGCATTATTTTAATTCACTTTGGTGAATACTAGCCAACGAGGATTTAATGAAAAGTTGAATATTGCTAAAAAGAGAATTAATGAGAAAAAAGCTTGGCACAATATAGTCACTTGCCATTCAAATAAGTTATATTAAAGAAAGTAATCCCTGGAAAATAAGATGTCAAACCTCATTTAGAAAATTACGTTAATATATACTAATAAAAATACCATAAAATAGTTTTGAATTTATTTATAGATCTAAAATGTGTTCTCAATTATGGAATCTGTTTAGAAGTTTTAGGAAATAGTATCTCTTTTTACTTGATTTTGAAAAAAAAAAAGTTTTTGAAAATTTTAAAACACAGGAAGTTTGACATTTGCAATGAAACTTTCTTTAATTCATAAGGAGGTTCTTTATAATTAATCAAAATGACACAAATTTAAAAGATGATCTTATACCAATCGATGATCCATAAATATCGTGGTTAAGTTGGACGAAAAAATTAAAGTTTCCTTTTCATACGCAATCCCCGTATCTGCAAAAACCAAAGCCTGGGAAAAATATCTAAGAAGCAAAAGATAAAAATTCTTACATCAGGATAAAAAAAAAAGGAGTCTTTCATATATTCTGAAATATCATTTTCCACCACTTGATACATTAACTTGCTATCTTCCGTGTTGCTTGCAGGAGAAAAAATAGTAAGAAAATTATGATTCATTTTCTTTTCAACGAGGAATTTATGACTCCCCCATCTGGAAGAATATTGTGTTTTGATTTTTTGATAATTTAAAGTTGTTTGAGTACAATTTTATGGTTTGATGATATTTAGGAAAATGTTTTTTTCAAAAATTTGCATTCGCGTGTTAGTTAATTACTTTGAAAAACGAGAAAAAAACACGAACTTCGAAATTTTGTAATTTTACTTTATTTTCACAAAGAACGGGTTAGTCATTTATTATCATCTGCAGCATAAACACTGCTCGGTTTCGTGAGATCTCTTTGTCAGTGAAAACAAGCCTACGGGGCCTGGCAAACGCAGTCGGTTAGGCATTCGCCTAGCATGCGGAAAGTCCCACGTTCGGGTCCGGGCATCGCCAAAACAGCTGCCAACCTACAAATGGCCCGTGCAGCCAAAAATGTCAGACGAATACCTTGTGTTGCGGGAGTGCACTTTAATATATCCTTCAAAATCCTAACGCTGCGTACGATGTCAAGCTTAACGGTTGCGTTGGGTGCCTAATAATAAACCCGTCACCAATAGACCTCGTGTAGCACTGACGATAATTTATACTAAACTAAAACAAGTTTACGCTTCAGCCAATTTCCTTGCCCGTTTGAGGGTTTAAAAACATTTAACTTTTTTCAGAAATAACTGTATTTTCTTGATTCGTTAATTCATTGACTTAACACAAAAAACTTTGTAAATTTGGAAACATTCTGCAGTTTCAGACAGACAGCATTTTTTTTTCTCTGACTCAAAGTCGGATCGCATATGTCCCCCCCCCCCCCCCCTTACCTGGAATTACGTGCTCAAAACTACACCATTTTTGCACAAAGGCGATAATTTTTACTTTAGTAAAAGTAACTAATATTAATAATTATAATTCAAATAATTAACTAGTATCCATAATAAACGATGTGCGGTGTATATGATAAGTCTTTCATTTGGTATTTCACATACTTTTGCATAATGAAGGAATAGAAAAACGTTGTACTTTGAGGACATCGTTGAAATTTGGTGGTCATTGTGGCGGTTGCCTACCAAGAATGGCCTATGCTTATTGGTTTGACGTCACGTCAGAATATTTATATTCAATTTCTCATGTGCCTGAACTGAACTGGCAAGATCGAACTCTCTCGAAATCCATCACTTTTACTCGCTCTCTCTAGCAAGTGGCATGCTCACCACATCACTCCTAATTATTTTCAAATTAAATCTAATATGAATTGATTTCTTAAGCTGAATAAAATATTATTTATCCTCTCTCACTCTGTCATTTTGTTTATTAATGCCCACTCCCTGTATCTTTCTTCATCCTTTCATTTCGTTTTTAAGCAAACAAAAGCACGATAAATAGTGTGGAAAGAATCGCAGGTGTTTCGTGATGATTTGAGGATTTCTTTCTGAGCATCTTTATTATGACGAGATTCCTTTTGATTTTCTGTATTATGGATGTTGAAATAATAGTTTTTTTACTGAGGGCTGTCGATAATGTGTTTAATTGTTGCTTTACAATTTGAACCTTTGTTTTCGCCATATATTGGAATAAGTTATAAAATAAAAAGAGAAATATTAAGTTCTACTACACTCTTAAAACAAACGAGCGATTTTAACTCAGTCTGAGTTAATTTTCACTCGTTGCAAATGCACTTCCCCTATAGGAGTGAATTTCGCTCCTTTGTTAAGTTAAACCTCCGACAGTATCACTCCGAAAGAGTGATTAAACTCCGTCTGCGTTAATTTTAACTCAGTCTGAGTTTATTTTCATTCCTTTCCAGTGTCGAAAATGCACTTCTCCTATAGAAGTGGATTTCACTGTTTTTTTTAAAGAGTGCTCATGTAGATTTAATGCTCACTTTTAAAACAATACTTTGGGAGTTATAATGATTTTAAACATAGAGAGCATGGAACTAACGAAAATATTTAAAAACTATAGCAACGAAGAAAACCGTAAATCTGCTAAATAGAAATTTCATCCTTCTAGTTGAGAAGAATTACACTGTTAAAAAATTTATGACTGGCTACGGATGTGAAAAATGTGAAAAAATGGTTCACAGCTTCTACGGATGTGAGGTGAAATGTTTCACTATGTTTTCAGTTGACCAGTTCATAATTTTGTTTCCGAAATGTGAAATGTGTTAAAAACAAAGACTGAAAAGTATGGAAGAAACATTTCAACCTACCACCCGGTGCAGGTACCAGGAACCATCGTTTTGGCTAAACACAGCATACATTTTCAACAGTGTAGTGTTTCTTTTGTGTTGGTAGGTCCTGACTACTGGGGCCTCCTGAACCCAGAGTGGAAGCTGTGTAGTAGGGGTCGTCGCCAGTCGCCCATCGACATAGACCCGGCCCTGCTGCTTTACGACCCCGCACTGTCCAAAGTGCACGTGGACGACACAAAGGTATGTATCGTATAATAATTAAAGAAAGAGTCTGTCTGTGTGTATGTCTGTGGATCGCAAAAGACCTACTTAGACTGCTCTAAAAAATTCGAAATTTTTAATATAGGTTCCTTTTAATACCTACGTGTGCACCTGAGGCTTAGTTTTTTCATATTTGATTGTGATTTTTAATAAATATAATTAGTTTAAAAAAAAAACGTCATCCACGTGGGATTGCGGGACCATAACAGGGCTTGAAAATACATGGACCTGGCCAAAACGGGGGCTTGACCCCATCCTCTATTAGTTTGATTGATTGAGTTTGGTTGATATATGCGCTCGCCCTAAGGCTGCTTCATCCTCTATTAGTGTTTGCTTTTTTAAGTGCGCATGCGCCAACACAAATTTAATTTTGTTTTTGAATGTATTTTTACAAGTAAGCATGCCTCTAAAAGGAAGCAATGCGAAGTTAGCGGGTTCCCAGTAAGGCGGGACCATACTGCTAGTTATGTACATAAAAAAGTAAACTCCTCGGCCCAATAGCCCCTTAGTGGGCCAAGGCCTCTCGTGCCCATTTCAGCTTTTGTGACCTAGGGTTCTGGGGTGCTAGGCATATATCCCGGTAAGGTGGTCAGCCTCACGCGGAACCCTCCAGTGTTTATTGCCAAGCATGCTTGGTACCCAGTCTATCAAACACTTAAGAAATGAAAGGATGGGCCAACCTCGCCCATTCCGGGATTCGTTCCCCGGACCAGTGGCGTGGCAATGCGAAGGACTATCACTAAGCCACTGGGCCTCGTAACACGTACATACGAAATTGTCAGTCCCATAGAGCTAATGCATTAGTTTTGGAATCACAACTTTCGCAGAATTATTGCTTTGCTACAGCTTTTTTTTCCTCCCAGGGATGGAAATCAACATAACATTGAAATGAAACAAATTTGAAACGGAAATGTTGTCTGGTCATTTAATTATAGATTCGTAAAGTTTTAAAATGCCAAAAATATACAGAAGATGGAGACACCACCTCAAAGCTTTGTCTATCAATAATTAAATAAAGTAATTTTCCTATCAATTTTGTTTTACATTGATGTCATTGTTACCGTTAAAACCCGAAATCATCTAGAACTAAAATTGACTAGGGAAAAATTGTGTTAACTGATGCCATTAGTTAAAACTAGTTTCCACTAGCTAAAATCAATTATTAGCAGTTAATACTAGTTTTGACGAAATAGAATGGTTTAATCTAGTTTTAACCATAATACACATATACAGTGGTGGAAATTGATTTATGAACTAACATTCTTTTCACCAGATATCGCTTTGTATTAAGTGCTAATAATTCAAATTTTGTGTGTTGGATATACAGAGCACAATAAAGGAATTTCACACATAATTTTTTTCAAAAAATAATATTAAATACAAATATATCTAATTTTAGTTTTTAAGCATGTCAAATGATGGAAATTGATTTATGAACTCAATTTTATTTTGAACCCAGGTACCAAATATTTTAACTAATTCTTCATTTGAACTTCAGGGGAGCTTACTATCAGTGTTTATAAATAAGATTAAGGCCAAATTTGTTGAAATTTATCTGTTTTATTCCCATTTTACTAAATAGGAAAGCTTGCGGGACTGCCTGAAGCCATAAAGGTAAAAAATGACCCTTATACAATATTGTAACAAATCTGTTAGAGAAATTAGCATATTAATTAAAAGATCAATAAATATAATTCATAAATATTTGAAGAATCATTATGACTTCGGCAAAAACCATCATAAAAAAAGGTGTAACCCTCGTGGGACGAGGGACAAAAGCAGGATTATTGGACTTGTATCCCAAAAAGTTACCATTTGTGTCAGCATTTGTGCATTACAGGGCGAATTTGTTATGAACAATCACTTCCTGTAACTCCCAGAAGAGTAGGACAAATATTGATATCGTCGTCGAACTTGAAATGTTCCAAAATGAAGGCTGGTCCAAAGCTTACTCTTCACCATAAGAACAGGCTATTAAAAAGTAGTCGTAACTACATGAAAATGGATTGGGTGGGGGGGGGTAGGGAGAGAAATTTGAAAAAAGTGACATTTTCTGATGAAAAAAGTTCAATTTGGATGGGACGTGATGGTTTAAAATGTTATTGAAAGGATCTTCGGAAATAACCAAGATCTGTCTTCAGCAGAAATGTTAGTGGTGGAAGTTTGATGGTTTGGGAAACGATATCTTATGATTGAAGAAACAAGGTTATGTTTCTAAAGGGCTGACAAATATCACTTTTTTGCAGATTAGTTCTAGAAAATTCTTTAATTCCTTTTTGCATGGCAAAACTATGCTTTTGATTAGATTTTTATGCATTATAATGCAAGTATCCACATTTCAAACAAAAAGGAAGACTGGTTAAATGAACTAAGTGTTGTTCATTTAGATCATCCTGCCAATAACCATGACTTCAACCCCAAGAATAATGTCTGAGATCAATTGGTTTGAATAATTTACTCAAATGGAGTATGGTTTTAATGAAGTGTGCATCAGTTATGGAATAGAAGGACTTAATCATTAAAAAATGCGAATTGCTTGACCAAAACTTGACCCAAAGTATTGTGTTGTCTATGAAAAACAAAATCAAGGAAGCATTAGCGACAAAAAATAGTTTTAGCAATTATTAATTGAGATTGAATGTAAAAGTTCATAAATCAATTTCCCTATGCTAAAACTAAAATATCAACAAAATAAATTGTTTACGAATTTATATAAAATTTTATTTACGTGTATAATTTATAATGCAAAGCCTGTATAGTATATAAAATTTAAATCGATAAAAATGCATTTAATAAAGAAATACTGTTAAAAAACTGTCAGTTCATAAATCAATTTCCACCACTGTATTAGATAAAACTAGAATTAACGGAAAATAGTACGATTTAGGATAATAGGTTTGGATTAGTTCAGTTAATTATTGGGCTAAAATGCAATGAAAGTGTTTGGATATTGGAAGACACTCCATTAAGAACGGTACATTGAGATTTTAAAGATTCCATTGTCGTAATAATATTATAAAACTAACGTTCATAATAAATAAAAAGTCAATCACTCGCACTTAATTCTAGTTTTATCTAAAACATGTTAGAGAATTCTAGTTTTGGCTAATTACAACAAGTTTTAACTAAAGCAATTGGTCAGAACCGGTATTAACTAGTGAGATCTAGTTTTAGGATAGAGGAAACTAGTTTTCACCAATAGCTTCAGTTAAAACTAGTTGTCACTACTTAATTCTAGTTTTAGCTGATTCCGGGTTTTATAACGGTAACATCATGATAATTCCCATACCGGTGATGTGAGATAACATGGCAAAGCATCATGTTTCATGATTTTTCTGTTGCAAAAGTTGTGATTTCAAACTAATGTATTAGCTCGATGGGACTGACAGTTCGTCTTAAGTAAATATTTTTTATGATAATTACATAAGTTTAATAAATTGCATTAAAATGATGAATAAATATATTAATAATAATAAAAAATTCAACAAAGTTAATAAAAATGAGTCAATTATAAAATGAGTTAATATACCAAAAATAATTTGTTAATAACGCATTTAGAAATATGAAGTTAGACTTTTTACTATTTTCCAAATATTTATTTGAAATATTTTCCCACTTTTATATCATCCGGAATGAATGTCTAAAACTAAGTTTTTGAATGAAAATTTTAAAAATAAGTTTTTGGTAATAAAAATATGATTTTTTTTACATCAAGCTACGAGACTAAATTTGCTTTAGTTATCTGTAAATCATTAAAAATATTTCATTTATTTTTAAAAATAAGGCTATTCAATTAAGGATTTTTTTTTTTATTTCAACAAAGCGTAAAGGTATTGATTAAAAACTTCCGCATTATAAAACATTTAATATTATTTTTTAGTAAGTGCAGGAAAAGCATTTTAATAAATTAACGAGAAATAAAAAAAATAACTAAAAGTTCTTTGAAGTAATCCATGATAACAAAATTTAATTAAAATATTTCGGCATTTAGGTTGATCTTGAATGCGAAGTTTGCATTTAGAATTAAGTATTAAAATTAAGTATAAAAATTTAAATAAAAGTGCGAGAAAGAAATATAAATTAACGAAAATAGTTTTCAAATGTTATGAACCAATAAAAATATTTTTTAAAGTCTCACAAATATTTTTTATAATATTTTTTTTATCGATTTATGTTTTCCCCTGTATATATTCAAAATTATCTTTATGCTAAACAATCTTTAAGCTATTATGTTTTTTTTATAAAATTTATAAAATAAATGTACTTAAACTTGCATTTTCTAAAATAGTACGATCGTGAAAAAGTAATTGTTAAAAAAAAGTGTTGACTTTACTATATGACGTTGACTACTTTATTTTTCACAATATAAGATCTGATAAGTATCACTCAGTGTATGACAAGTGTATCAGTGTATGCTTTCATTATTTTTTTAAAAAAATAGTTGTGATATTGCATTGTATATTATGAGCAGAAAAATTAATAAATTCGAAATAACCATTTTGTGTATTATGTAGAGGCTGATCGGTAATAAAATACCTGAACTCTGCTGAGCCCTCTACAGCGAACTACTCAGAGTAAAGACTCAAAATTTGGTAAGCAAACAAACTCCGATTGAAGGCGCTGTACATAAGAAAATATTCTAAAAAAATACACACATTGGTAACTATTGTTTTGCACAATTCGTTCCTCGTGTAATAGTATGCTTACAAAAGTTTACTCTGAATAGTTCGGTTTATAGAGGGCATAGAGTAGTTGCGTTTACTGTAGATTAATAATGCACCCTGTAGATTGATAATGCATGCGTAGTAGTATTACATACAACGTCTCAAATATTGTAAAGTTCGTAGAAAAATATTATATTGTGTACGTACGACAAAATTGTACATATATTAATTTTATATACAGTATTACCCCCGTATAACAATAATATAATGAATATCATTTCCAATTCCTTGTTCCCATAGGTGAACGGTACTCTGACGAACACGGGTCACAGCGTACGTTTGGTGCTAGAAGCCGGTGGGAGCGCTGGCGTCGCCATCCAAGGTGGTCCTCTTTCGTACACATACCACGCCCACTCCCTGCTATTGCACTACGGAAAGACGGATGACAAGGGTTCGGAACACACTATCGCTGGCCACGCATTCCCAGCAGAGGTGAGGGAACTTGAAACTAAAGGTCCGTTTCAGATATTACTTATGAAGAGTACACGGGAAAAACCGAATGATTTTTCAAGAGTCTTTCCGTAATTGTGTCTGCTTGGCGGACATTGGCAACCGAAAACCGGTTTCTCTTTCGGATCTTCATTTGCGGTACAAACGTGTGTATCGTATCCACTTATTTTTGGCGTGAATCAGGGTTTCGGCGAAAGATAAACAAAGCGAGTAACTGGTTTCTTGACGCCAGTTTAGGCTATTTCTCGCTATGATCCCCAAAGAGGCTATTAAGGAAACCCTTCTACGAAATAAAGCGGTTCTTCCCATGTACTCTTCATATACGGTAGTTTCTGCGGTACTTACAAGGTGAAACAGGATTAACTGAGGCAATGCGAAGTCAGTTTGAGCACATGAATGGAAATTATGTCGTACAACGGTTTATAAAGATGTTTGTTTATAAAAGGGTAGTGTTTAGGAAATTAGAGATTGCACATTTCAAGTACGGTGAATCTTCACATTGGCCGCTCAATTTGCGACACACACTAGCACTGCAGATTGGTTTAAAATTTCCCCTTACTTGAGACTTCATATTCACTTTCCTTCCTCGAGGTAGTTTTGATTTTCGCTTTTTTTTTTGCGAGTACCGAGTAATCCCAAAGATATGATCTTCCGTGGAATATTTTTTTCCACTGTTATATAAAAATGCGAAAATTATATATAAAAAAAAAGAAAATTGAAACTTTATTCTTGTCAACCTTACCTTCTAACAGTATTACTCGAATTTGAAACAATAGCACAACTAATAAATTTTAGGCTTATCGTTTAAATCTCATTCCTATACCAACGAGAAATGTATTTTCCGACTTGCAAAACTTTTTTTTTTAAATTATGAAAATCTATAGATGGATCAAGTATTCCTACTCCATAAAACTGGTGGAAACTCATATTTCTCCGCTTCGGAATAACGTTACACTAAATTTACGGAGTAACTATTCACGAAACATACGGAGTAACGTTTAACACGAGAAGTTTTCTTTTTTTTTTGTGGTTTAAAATTTGTCTATACATTTAGAGTAAAGCGTAGAAGAGGTATTTTTTGCCAACGATTATACGGAGTTGTCCACTGGATAAACGTTAAGCTTATGTTTTTACAAAGCACTGCTTGAACAAATATTGTTAGTACGATAACTTTCAATTCTCACATGAAAACTTCAATAGAATTAACACACGAATTGCTTAATGAAACATAAGATACCGTATGTCCAGCAAAAAAATACGGTTAATATAACGAGCCTCTTAATTCTTTTGTAATCACAAATTGACTGAACAAAGAGTTTAAAACTGCATCTTTATTTAACCTATTTATTTTTTTAAGTGAATTAAAGAAAATGTGTTTTCTTTACTAAAATATAACATTGTGTCAATATTGACATTCGATTTTTCTTCTTTTTTTATGCAAAATTCTATAAAACCAGATACCACCTTCTGTGCTTATTTGTGACGACATATATAGTTTTAAGTATTAATCTTTGTTTGCTTAGACCTGGGCTTTTTTAAGTGTTTGCATAAAAAAAATTGTTACCTTTTAACTAAAGTATGCTAAAGAAAAGTCGTCACCGTAAAAACATCTCAACCGTAAAAATACACTTAAATGTTTCCAAGCACTTGAAGTTGGATTTTTTTGTTTTACTCAGTTGTCTTAATTGCACTATTTTGCATACAAATGGGCAATATTATAAAACTATGATGACTTTAGCCAGTATTATTTACTTCCTTTTTCGTTTGAAATTGTCTTTATCTTTATTATTTTTCGACTTGTGTGCTTTCATAAAAAAAAAAAAATCAGTTTCGAAAATTTTAAAAAACGCTGTATTATCGTCGTAGGGAAATAAATTCATATGATATTTTCATTGTATCTATTGCTAATTGTTTGCTCTTTTAACAATGTAGTTTTCCATATACTTTATTTTAGTTGCAGATTCTATGCTACAATTACAATTTATATGAGAATATGACCGAAGCAGTATTCAAAACACAAGGTGTCTTAGGAATAGCAGTTATGTTTCAAGTAAGAAAAATAATTCTTAATTGTTTAAAAATATGAAAAAAATAACAACATTTGTATTATTTATTCTTTCCCTTTTATCCTAAAAATAGCAGATTTCTTAGTTGATAAAGATTACACGTTTTACTTTTTCCGTCACGTGAATTTCGGAAAAGTACCATAAAACGCAGTGCTAAGATATCGAAATACAGGGTGTCCGTTAGTTCCTAGTTTTAATGGTATATTACAGGAGTTTCTTTATACCAAAAATAACAAATCGTACTTGAAATTGAATGAAAACTAACATTGTTTTTCCTATAAGTGCTCAATGAGTGCGCCTTTAGTGATACGACACACATCCAAACGGAAATTCAATTCTTCCCATACTGTTTGCAGCAAGTCCGGAGTAATGGAATAGATGACAATGCATACTGTAAAAACGATGTAGTGGTACAAGCGCATGCGCTTACCTGAAACAATAGGAGTTATTCTTTATTCGTAACCTTCAATAACAACTGTCGAACGATTACAGCTAATACTATTACAATTTGAATTATTTTACGGACACCCTTGTATAAGTATTATTAATTGATGGCAATGTAAAACTTGGGAAAATATTAGTGTCTTAAATATTTTTAAACATTTATAATAGAAACTTTCCGTTTATTAGATTATAATTCTACGTTTATTTTTAGCTCAAAATATTTAATTTTGAATACATACATTAAATCGAAGTTTAAATGCTGGTATTTTAATACAAAATATAAATTTACAACTTTAAATATCTTAAATAAAACGCATTGTATCAGTTCTAATAAAAAAATTCACATTTCTTAAGTTGGGGCTTATTTGCAGAAACACTTTAACTAATTACTTAACTGTAATAGAATATCGATGCATTACTGATGATTAAATTGAGATGATGAAATTGCCGTTTATTCGGGAAATTAAAAATGTATTGGCAATTTTTTTACAAAGATTTATAGACATTGTGACACAGGAATTAAATCATGATGTTTTAAATCACTTAAAACTGCTTAATGAGGAATTTTTATTTAAAAATTCATATTTCTATTTGAATTAAAAAGCATCTTCACAAATATTTCATTTTATACAATTCAATTATTATAATAGAAACCTTCACCCTCGAAAAAGTATTTCAATTCAATTGATGTTTCCAATAAATAATAATTAATTATGGATATCCAATTTGAGACTAATTGAATACAAAAAAATAATTTTAAAATATATATACTTACGAATATAAATATAATAAAAACCACGTAAAATGCATTTTCAAATGATATTTGAAATAAATTTCGTTACTTTTACTAATCTTAACAAACAAGTTAATCAAAAGCTATTAATTTTTTAAAACCAATTTTAAACTATAAATTTATATCTAAACAAATTTCATTTTTTGAAAGATATTCAAATCAGATTTATACCATTATTTAATAAACAATAAACATCGCTTCGCGAAGGAAATCGGGATATATTTAAAATTCATAATTAATTACTGCAGCATTAAAATATTATTTATATCCAGCCTTTAGTATTATTTTTGAAACTTTAACCTTTACAAAGTCTTTAAAAATCAAAAGGTTCAGAATTTACTTGCAACACTCATGCGTTTTAAATAATATATTTTAAATCTGAATATTATGTTGTACAGAAGATGTGTTATAATTTAATTTTGCAGAAAAAATTGTTTTTCTAAATGAAACTGCTGCAATAATGCTGATAAAAATTTTATTTATTGGGTATGCAGTTAAATAAATTATATGTTTACTACTTATTGTGTATGATTTGGTCCTTTAAAAAATACGGAAGTTAATGAAACGATTCAATATTTTGTTAATGTTTTTATTATGTTAAGTACAAATCCTCCCTAAATAAAATCAAAATAATTCCCATGTATTTATATTTAGCATTGAAATTTAATAATTTTCAGTTGGAGGAGGATTTCAGACATCATGACGAAAGTTAACTTTCGGGTAGTTAATTTGTTTATTCGTTACCCCCTCCCTCACCAAATATTTGAAAATTATAGAGATTTCATTTGTGACCTAACCATTTTACATATATCCAGTTTCAATTTAGGAAATTACTTTTCATTCCTCAGACATATCTTCACCCTTCAAAAAATGGTTATAGTATTGTAATCGGGATAGAATCTTCTCTAGATGGTGGATGTTTGTATCCTATACCTACTACCAATCATCCCATGAATCTCAAATTTCTGAGAAATAGTAGAACTATTCTCAAATATTAAAAATATTTAACATGATAACTCAAAAATGAACATATAAGATCAATTATAACTCATCTTTCATAAATAAACATGCTTAAAAGTAAACACCAGGGTATTTTATTCCTAACTACTTGCTTAGTTTCCGAAATGAGTTTCAAACTTGAAAAAAAAATCAGAACCCTTTTGACTGTTAGATATGCTCAGATTTGACTAATTTTAATCAAATTTGAAAATATTATTTTATAGTGTATCCTTAGATGTATCATGCCCCAAGTTCTTGTTCATAGTAATAGTAATAAACCCTTATGACATATAAAATTAAACTTTGTATATTGAATGTTAAATTTTTTACTAGATATCAGAAACTTCTAGTCCCGACCTCCATATCCTGACTTCTCAGCTTGAAAAAATTTTACATAAAGGTAAGTTGTACAAATGTGAAACATACAAAATTATTGATAACATATATTCATTTTTAAAAGAGATGCGCGTACCTGAGGCCACCGTGTACCTCAGATACACCGAAAATAAACTTTAAAAAATATTTGGTTTACATTATCATTCTAACATTTACGACAACGTTTTGAATTAAATTTAGTTAGTTTTATACACTGTTTAAAATTCTTTTTCAAGATTGCTACGTACTCCTGGAACTTTCTTGCTGCCGCCAATATTTACAGGGTTTTTGTTTTTCCATTTTTGAGGTGTATCAAAGTAATGCTTTTACTACAAAAATGGTAAATTCACGTACCTGAGGCCACCGGCGTGTCCCTCAGATGCGCCGCAAATAAACTTTTAAAAAATATTTGAATCACATTATCATTCTAATATTTGAGACAATGTTTTGAATTTAAGTTAGTTTGTTTCATACACTGTTAAATATTGTAACTCGAGATTGCTCCGGAATTATGGAACTTTCTAGCTGCCACCAATATTTACAGCGTTTTTTGATTCACCACTTTTGAGGTGCATCAAAGTTATGCTTTTATTACAAAGTTGGTAAATTCACTTTCTAAACATCATCTAGAAATTGCCAGAACTCCGGTGCAATCTTAGGCTAAATTTTTTAACAATGTAGTTTTAGTTTGTTTAGTTTGTTGTGTTTGTTAGTTGTGAAATCTATACCACTGTCTGAGGATATTGTGATTTCAAAGCTGTGTTCCTCCACCAGGCCAGTCCGCGTCCGTGTCCAATTTGTCCGTGCGGTCCCTTTTGCCGGACACGAGTCAGTTCATGACGTACGAGGGGTCGACTACAGTGCCCGGATGTCACGAGACAGTCACGTGGATACTTCTCAACAAGCCCATCTACATCACCAAGCAGGAGGTGAAAAAAGATAATTGCTTGATGACATAGAATAACTTATAAAACAACGAAGAATGACAGACAAAATATACTAAAGTAACCTACACACTAATAGGGATTAATTTTTAAAATGACATAGAATAACTTATATAAAACAACATAGATTATCTTATAAAACAACGTAGTGTAACATATAAAACAACACAGAATAACGTGCAGAATAACTTAATTACATACATATTAGTCATGACAATTTTATTGCTTTGATATGAGTTAAAGATTTATTTTTTCAGATCTTACGGAAAATCAAGTGACTGAAAGCACCATCACTTTTTTGACTGACATATTCTCATGAAATTTTGCTGACTTTATCATAGGCAAAAATATTATTTTTCTTAGCATTGAATTGAATATTTTTTCTCTGTACTGAATTTATTTAAACAATAATTTTTTTTAATGACCCAATTACCCCGTTGCTGGTTTGAAATGATTCCTGAACAAGCTAACTTCCTATCTATATTCAATGTTTTAAAATTATGCTATGCTTATTTATCACAATTAAACATTATTTAGAAACAAAATAAGGGTTAACAAAACGTATAGAGACAGTGCGTCAACACACTAAGCTGTACCAGTCTAAAAAACGATAAAACTATCATCTTAATTTACAATTCAATCGATTTTCAATCAGGTAAGCAAAAGTTTCTATTTCCCCATTGAGATATCCAAGTTCATTTTGTTGAGAGGCGTCATCTTAACAACGCCCTTCGCTCTTAATCGATTGAGCTAAAACTCTTTCCTGCACACTTAGCAATTAGTGTTCCGATTTTGCTTTATTTGATGGAAGTCATTTATACTGTGGGATCACACTTAAATCTCTTTCTTAAAAGGGGATTTGGGTGGAAGTCATCAAATTAAGAATTACTTACGGGTAATTAGTATGTGAAAGTGTTAGAAAGAGGTGATCTTTAAAAGCTTAAGGAAATTGAGCGATTTATTTATTGCTCAATTTATTTAGTATTCGATGCAATATGCAAAGATTATTTTGGGAATATACTTGAGAAAATAAATTCAGGAACACATCATATCAAACTTTGTTTTAGGACAAAACCAAACAATTTTATATATCACTGATATAAAGTGGGTAATGTGATCTAGTAATACTATTAAAAAGTTACTCCTAAAATTGTTAAATTATCAATACCTAAAATTCAATGCATCGAGTAAACCTGAACAGCTTTTTAATAATATAAGTACAACTGTAGGCAGTAATGACTCAAATACTTTAATTTCCATAAGATTTAGAGAAATCTGTTTGGTATGGTTTGGTACAGGTTCTAATTTTCGTAAAACTTTCCAAGCGAATTTTTTCTTTAAAAACGAAAGCTTAGTTTTACATTTAAGTACGTGCCCAACGAACTTAAAACTACTCAGCAACTAGTTATACTTTTTTAATTCCCAATACCGAAGATTGAATCCATAACCCACACGTCGTACATAAATGTTTAACCGATTTTTAACTGTAGGTAATAGGGACTTAACTATTTTAATTACTATAAGACTTAGAGAAATCTTTTTGGTACGTATCGATATGAATAAAGTTCAATTATCATAAAACGTGTTGAGCTAGCCTTTCCTCTACAAACTTTATTTTTAAAATACATACCAAAGAACTTAAATCGACGAAACAACTATTTATACGCTTAAATATTGATTACCTAAGATTTAATGCATCGACTGCACATAAATAACTTTTTAATAGAGATGCAACTGTAGACGATAGTAACTTTCTATTTTAATTACTATAAGATTTAGAGAAGCCTTTTTAGTACGCATTGATATGAATCAGAGTTCAATTATCATAAAACTTGCCAAGCCACTATTTCTTTAAAAACGAAAACTTTACTTTTAAATTAAAGTACATGCCAAAAGAACTTAAAACTACCAAATAGCAATCTCTACGTTATTAAACCTAAACTCTACCTAAGAATAATTTCTTTTCAGTCTATACCTTCATCTTAAAAATATATCATATAATTCAGAGCGTCTTTTAACAACATCGACGATTCTGATAATAAACCATCGTGGTTTATGGTCCTTGCCAAAAACACTTTTCGAAATATTCTTCCACTGAAGTATTTAGGGGATTACAGCTCTCTCGAAAGTATCTTTGAATAGCTATCGTAAGAGCTCGGTAAATAGCTGAATCCTTTCTCGCATATTGATATGAGAACCGGCTAGCAAATTGTGAAAATTTTACTAAAATTGATCAAAACCTGGGCTTGCATAATTTATATAAGATTTACAGAAGTCTGTTTTGTATGTAGCAATAAGAAATTAAATCTAATTTTAATAAAACTTGACAAGAAAACCTTTAATTCAAAAACCAAAAACTTCGTTTTACATTTAAGTACATCCACAGAACTTAAAAAAGCTAAACAACTATTTTTATGCTTATATTTCCAAAACCAAAACGTCCTAAGATTTATGCACCAACCCCACGTAAATAACTTTTTAATAAAGGTGTAACTTTAACAAATAATGATTTAACTATCTTAATTACTATAATATTTCGAGAAGATAGTTTGATACATATTGATTTTAAACAGAGTTCAATTATTATAAAATTGGCTGAGCCAATCTTTCCTTTCAAAACGAAAACTTAGTTTTACATTAAAGTACCTGCCAAAGAACTTAAAACTGCTGAACGTTATTAAACCTAAACTTTAACCAAGAATAATTTCTTCTCAGTCAGTATCTTCATTTTCAAAATGCACCATATAATTTAGAGCATCTTTTAACAACATCGACGATTCTGATAATAAACCATCGTGGTTTATGGTCCTTGCCAAAAACACTTTTCGAAATATTCTTCCACCGAAGTATTAAAGGGATTACACAGCTCTCTCGAAAGTATCTTTGAATAGCTATCGTAAGAGCTCGGTAAGTAGCCGAATCCTTTCTCGCATATTGAAATGAGAACCGGCTAGCAAATCGGGAACATTTTATGAAAATTAATCAAAACCTGAGCTTCCCTCTCTCTTTTTTTAAAGAGTTTAATAAGTTTATAACGAATTCGCGGAATATCAAAAGAACGATGCAGAAAAGTGGATATTTTGAAATTTGTAGAAGTGTGTCGGTTTAACAGTTTTACGATTGAATGAGTTTTAAGGGCACTTAATTACAGAAGCCTTTTAAAAGGAATCTGCTAAACATTTACACTATAAAGCGCTTTTTATGTAACGTTACTCCGTAAAACAAGTGGCATCAAGTGCTGCTTGAAGTTTTTAGTAATTATGTTATGGTATAAATCGGTGTAAACCTACACCAAAACTTAAGAACCTGCACTTTAAGATTTCACGAAAATTAATCGAAGCCTGATTTTTCTGTTCAAAAGTAGAAGTTTATAACAATACGGTGGAATTTCAAAAGAACGATAAATAAAAGTGGATGTTTTGAAATTCATAGATGTGTGTTGGTTTAACAGTTTTAATGGCTTATCATTAAAGAAACTTTTTATAGTGACCTATTTAACTACTACACTGTAAATCGTTAGATGTTACGTTACTCTGTAAAACAGGTAGCGTAAAGTGCTAACTTCAATTTTAAGGAACAAAGTTACATTATAAATCAGTGTAAACTTATACTAAACTTAGAACTTACACAGTATAACAATGTAGAAGGTTGTAAATGAAAATGGAGTAAAAAACAAAAGGCACTAAAGATGCCTCTAAACTTACTGTTTAATTTAATTCATTTAATTATAGTAAAAATCTAGAATATACTAGAATATTTGTAGAGCTGTTTTGGGGTTATTTTCTTTTATATTTATATTCAAGTAAAAGTTAGTTCTAAGGCCTGTATCGACCTTTGCAATCTTTTGACCGTAGCAATGTCGTCTAATTGACTACTCAATACAAACTTAATAGAATCCGCACTTATTATTCGAAATATTTTTTTTTGTTTTAAAACAGTTATGAATGGGCATTGCTTGGGTTCAGTGGACGGATACACCGGATTATTACACCGGAACGATTTGCGTAATGTTCTTTTTACATTTGGAGTTTCATAAAATCAATTTACTATTAGTGAAAGATTATAACCAAAACTTCTAGTAACATTACGCAGTTTTTTTTACACCGTATAAGTCAGACATACAAGTGAGTTGTTATTAGAAAAAATGTTGGATAATAATACGAACACAATTTGAACAACTTAGTTTAAAAATAAATAGTATTGTACACTTTCCTTTAAAACTCTTTTTCTAAGAAGGGAATGATATTTTAAATAAATATTAAGTGTTTAGTGGCATTAAAATAGGACTTTAAGTACTTTAAAATAAGATTTATAACTTTTGTATCATATACAACGTCTAAAAAATGAAGTTTTACGAAATTTTACGATATTTACAATTTCAGATCTTCCAGCTGCGTCGCTTGATGCAAGGAGACGAGAAGAACCCTAAAACTGTTCTCGCCAATAATTTCCGCCCCCCTCAGCCCCTGTACAACAGATCCGTCCGAACGAACGTGTTTAACCACGACATTGAGGTAAGTAACGACCCCCAAAAGGGCCACTCTTATTGGACTAAGTTTAGTTAAGTTATGATAGTAGAAGTTGGGTATGAACTGTTTTCCAGTAAAGTTTCCATTTGTTTGTAAGTTTGACATTTGTTTCGCATATTTTGTAGATTTTGATACTTACTATTTTGGGACTTTATTTTTCCTTCACTCTTTCAAGGAGGAAGTTTCCTCTATGTTAGATGTTTACACTCTTAAAACGAACGAGCGATTTTAACTCAGTCTGACTAATTTTCACTCCTCCAGTCTGGAAAATGCACTTCTCCTTTTGGAGTGGATCCTTTGTGTGTTAAACCTCCGACAGGATCACTCCAAACGAGTGATTTTAACTCAGGCTGAGTTAATATTCATTCCAAAATGCACTTCTCCAACTAGAGTGAATTTCACTCTTTTGTTTTAAG
This sequence comes from Hylyphantes graminicola, assembly GCA_023701765.1. Classification (NCBI taxonomy): domain Eukaryota; kingdom Metazoa; phylum Arthropoda; class Arachnida; order Araneae; family Linyphiidae; genus Hylyphantes; species Hylyphantes graminicola. Next base: position 7,077,628 of record CM043119.1, on the reverse strand, counting down.
AGTATAGTTTATTTTGTTTTAATGAAATTAAAAGTTCAAATAATTTTTCGTTTTGTTTCAGATTGATTTTATTGAATTGCTTTTATAAAGTCTAAACAATTGCTGAAAAAATGGTTTCTGAGGATTTATTCATCCAAAATACATTTTTATTATATATTATGACGTTTTTATGTAATTAAATGTTCAAAACACTTTCACTACATGTTTTTTCCTCAAGAAAGCGTAAGTTACCTAATTAATGAGTTTGAACTTAATATTTTCATGGCTATAATTAATTACGTTTATTTTCTTTTTTAAGTATTTCCTTTTTGAAATTTGAACGCGGCAATAAATATTGATTTTCAAGACATCTTCATCAGCCTTTTTGAATTTTACAAATTTTAATATTTCAGGAATCATTAAACCAAAATATTTGCTATTAAAGTGGAGTAATGGGCTTTTTAAATTGTACACTCATATATATTACAAATAACCACTCATGGACTGTTTTAATTACATTCAAACACCAAAAAGATTTGGATTTTTTAAAATATTTTTACACTTATTAGAATTAGTTTACGAATAAAAGCATTTGTCAACATTAAAATAACGATATAATGGTTAAATCGTTTGTTTTTTGAAGTGCTGTAAATAAACTTTCTGACAATCGCTCAGTTTGATTAAGCCATGTAGTTAACTAACGGCAAAAATCTTTGAAATACTCTTTAACTCTAACACTCTTTGCCAACTTAAGTTGATTAAATAAAAATATGCTACGGGGAAGATCATTCGGCGGATGTATACTTTAACTTACTTTAGCCAATGCCCGTCGAGGGCGATGACTTCCGCGTATGAAAAGAGTTCCAAAAATTATCAGTGAATCCATCCAAAAAACATGTATAAAACATTAATTTCATTTAAGGTCTAACAGATTTGAATATTATTTGAGAAAATTTCGCAATTTTATCCGAATGAAAAGTGTATTTTGGTTAAATTGTATTAAGATCATTTTGTATGCAAACAGTAGAGAGTAACAAGTGAGTCGTAAACAAGAGTTTCCAACTAACGGACCAATGGCGCTTTCCCCCTTGCCTTTTACTATTTGTTTTTACACAAGTTGGGGTGGCACGTAGTGTACAAGATATTCCTGATTTCCATAATAATATTTACTTTCTTACAGGACAAGAAGTGTTTTAACTCTAGAAAACTTTTTTATAAAGGTAAATATGAAACCCAATTCCAATTAAATTTCTACCTTTAAACTAATACTGCAACAGGTAAGAATCGTCAGTTTGTGGGAGACGACACATAAAAATAAGGGAAAAATTTTACTAAATTATATTTTCTCATTAATGATGAAGAGTAAAAAATTTAAATTTTCGAAATTAAAGGACGTTCTTTAATACAAAAACGAAGTTGAATAAAGCATTTAGAATTTTTTTTGCATAAAGTAAAATTAAGGTCTAAACTACTATTCAGAAATTAATTAAATACAATTAGAATATTATTAAATAGTAGTTAGAAAGTATCAGAAGAAGTTAGAAACTTTAATTGAACATTAATGTCGATAACGTTGTGTAAATATATAATATAAAAGAAATGCCCAAAAAAATTTTAGTACTATTCTTTTAAGTGTAAAATAGTCCGTTCAAAATACTTCCACTTTATTTTTTATTATGATTAAGAAAAAAACTCCACGGAAAGATCAGTTTCATCATTTACATTCAGATATGATTTAATTTAATATGTACAGAAAATTTTACCAATAAATGCTCTTAAATTATAAAGTTTTTTTTTTTTAGGTAACGTCGGAGGAACTGTACAATGGTTGGATTGAGATTAGCTATGACAATTAAAGTGAAATAAATATTTCAATCATACACAGAAATTTGTGAGTAAATGATGTTCGACCAACATATCAAATGACATTTGGTTGACATTAAACCAAGAACCTTAAAGAAGAATTCTAATGAGTGGATTTAAAACTAGTTATCGAAACACTATTGGAACAGATGGCGCTACAAACTGTCAAGCTGATGACGTCAAATAAATTACAAATGACTCGCATATACTATGTTTTTCCTGACTTTCAAGACATATTTTCTTTGTATTTCGGTAGCTGAGGCTACGGTTTGTTGAGATATATTGTCAACTAATTTGTGAGATGGTGTAACTCGAAAGGTATTCAAAGGATGAGCTTTTAAAATTAAAATACTATATTTCAATTTGAAAATAAAATGTTTAAGAAGTAAATAAAAATGACTTTTCAACGATTATTTTATAAAAAATTCGAATATTTAAAGTAATTCTGTTTAACAAAATGCTTATTGAATTTGCATACACCGTCAAAGTACCAATCAAAACGTGCAGAAAAATAATAAAATATATAATTGTAATTTTTTTTAGTTTTTTTTAAAATTCTATCTTTGAAATTAAAAAAAGAAGGAAATTTTAAATTAAAATTTGTTACAATTCATGAGAAATAAACTTTCGTTTATCCAATGCCAGGACATTTCATTAACTTCTAGCAAAAGAAAATCACAAATATAATTTTCATATTTTATCAACTTTGTAAGCTTGTATTGGAGACATTTTGTAAAATATTACAACTATCTGTAGATAATTTGAAATAAATTTGTTTTATACTGGTTGCATTAATCTTTCTTAGTTTTACGTACACATTTTATTTCTTTTTAGATACATTCCAGCAAACCTGACATAAAATAATTTTAAAAACAAAATGGTAGCATATGCTTAAAACCAACATTACACAATACTTTTTAAATTATATGCAATTATTCATTCAATAATCACTAATAGCGATATCACCTGATACATTAAAAGAGTAGATATCGAGAGAGATTGAAATAGAAATTGAGAAACTTTAAACGAGTAAAAAATACTCAGCCAAGATAGGTACTTATTTTCAAAATACAAGTATGGTATGGTATGGTATGGTATGGTACATATCTATTCCAGCTTGAGTGCTTGTTCAGATAACCGCTTATAAGCTTTCGTAAAGTGGGACATACCTACACAAAGAGTTTTTACAAGCACAAGAGACACACAAAGAAAGGCCAACACAAACACAAAGACAAATAACAACATTTATTGACGGTCAAAAACATCCCTGCCAGACCGGGATTAGGACCTGACCCCAGCAGCTCCAAAGACAAGCATCTTAAAGATTGATAAAGATTGAGCCACCGGGGAGCAAAATACAAGTTATGCAGCAGGTGCATAATACACTTTTGAATAACTTTATGAATTTCAACAAAGCTTGAAAAAAAATCAAATTTCAACAAGGCTTCAGTTTTTTTTAAAACTTATATGTGGCTTGCAATCATTTGTTTTGTTCATTTTCAAGCACAAAGACAATTGAGGAACCTAGTGGAAAAACGCGCTAAGTAACAGAAAGGTGGGAGCAAGAAAATTAGCTTTGAACTTCTTCGTTTGCGCTTCGAGACGTTGAAAACGGCACTTGCAAAAGGTGAAGAATATACTTAACTTTACGTTTATGAAAACGGGGAATCTTGTTATCTTAAATGAGTGAATATCATGTATGGTATGGTATGGTAGATACATATATATTCCAGCTTGTGTGCTTGTTCAGAGAACCGCTTATAAGCTTTCGTCAAGTGGGACAGACACATAACGAATAATATCAGTCACAAAGAAAGGAATAACACTCAGGCAAATAGCAACATTTATTGAAACATCCATGTCTGACCGGGATTCGAACCCGAATGCAGTAGCTCTAAAGGCTAGCGTCCTAACGATTGGCCGGCTGGATATCGTGTTTATTGACCCACAAAACTCTTTTTTTAAAGATTGTCACTTAGCACGTTTTAATCCTAAGATCTTCAAATGTAATATTTTTTCTTCTATAGAGCAGATTAGGATGCTCAGTTAGGGAAGTTACCAGACTTCTAAAAATATGAAAAACCAGTGTGCAAAGAGTAAATTTCAACAAAAACGGTGACATCGTGTATTACTACACGTTGAAGGTTGTTAAGTTTCACACTTTAAAGTTGTGATTTTAAACTCGTACTTTCCGGAGTTTCTCAAAAATACTCATTTTGTAGAGTGCCGAGGTCGTTTTCGTCCCCCATTTGAAGGTAACAACTTTCTCATCTTCGTTTTTTCTCAAAAAAAGGCACGAACTGAAAATCAACTTAAACTTTTGAGAACTCCTTTCACGCCTAAATTGAAAGGAAACTCACTCTTTAAGGCGTGCTGAGAATTTTTTGAACTCAATGCACGTGGATTGAATTAAAGAGGTTGGTGGAAAGAACGTAGAAAATTGTGAGATGTTTGTGTCAATGAGTATATTATTCCGTCCTTGAAGGATAATCAGATAATCAGATTATCATTTTCTGATCCTTTATGTTAAGTCGATACTTTACCATTTGCAAGTACTCTTTTTATCGGATATTATTGTAAATTAAGAATATTTTTAAATAAATAAAAGTTATTCAAATTTAATAACAGATTCTTGCAGAGTTCTTGAAAAGTTATTCTAATTTAATAACAGATTCTTGAAATACTAGTCAACTTTCTATATTATAAACACAAATAAAACAACTTCACAACTTTTAATTGGAGGGCTAGTGGAAGAACGTGATATATGGGCCAAAAGATATAAAAACGAGAAAATGAGTTTTAAAGTTTTAAAAAATTGATTACTTTATAATGTTTTGGCTATATGGAGGATTCGTTTGAAAGGTAAAACATTGCATTCCAAAAAAAGCACAGCTAACAAGTAGTAATTTAAAAGTAATTACATTTAAAAAATTTAGCTTAAATTAGAACATCAAAAATATTCTACAAATTACTCGTTTTTTGAATCAGTATAATACAATGAGATAAATACGCAATATTTTTTAGGGAGAATCTATCATAGTAGATTTCGGTAAAAAATTTGGAATAATGCCTTAAATTTTGCCAAATATTTCCAATAAATGTGGCTTATTATAAAAAGCCACTCAAACCACTAAACATCCTTTCTGCAGTCGATATTTTTTTCATAATATACACACAAAATAATCGTATTAGTACATATTTATTTATCCTTGGAAACAACTTTTACAATAGGATTTCACATAATATCAATTTATGATTGAACAAAAGGAATGTTCAGCTTCCTAGAAAACTCAAATGGTAACAAAGTTACCACTATCACTTCAAACTTTGTGGAGCTCTCAGACTTCAAATGGGAGAAAAGTTGAAGTTAAATGGACGCAAATAAATCACATTTTCTGTTACTTTTCGGCTCCTCTGCTTTTTGAGAGATACTTTTATTTCTTTGGCCAGTAAAATATCATTCTGGTGATTGTCTGGTCTGTCGAGCTTTTGATATTTTCTTGGTAAAAGCTCGCAATTTTTTTTTTTTTGTTTTCGTTCCTGAACGAACTGTTTGGGCATTTCTTTTTGCACGATCTGAAAGCTGTTCATGTTTTATTTTAGGAAGTGCGAAGTATTATTGTTGAACTACCTATTGCATTGATTCTTGAACCACAATCTAGACGAAATAGACTGTTTATTTAATGGTGTAAAGAAACAATTAGATAGGTTTAATGTGCATCAATAAGGTTATTGTGTTTTTACAATAACCTTAACTTTTAAAATTTTTAATCGATAATTTTTTTCATTCACAAAGTATTTTTTTCGTTTTTGAATATCTTTAAGATAATTTCTTCAAAAATAAGCCTAATTTTTTAAAAACAAATTTGTTTTTGAAACAAATTTAATTTAAAATCTATGCAGTAAAAGCAACCACACATATTTGCCCATTTACAGGCATTTCGGAAGGCTAATGTACTTGTATTTAGTTTAAATCTAAAATATTAAAAAATAAGTGAGGTTGTTCAAACGACATTTTTTCAAGAAGTTCAACTAAGTTAGAAAATATATTCTTGATCCCTAAAACTTAAAAAATTATTCCACAATTCCAGTTAGACAAAAAAATGACTAAATAAAAAAATGTTCTAGGACAACATTATGTGTTTTTATACCTTCTTCATCCTATAGAAAATTCCTACCCTTTTATTCCTTATGATCAAACACGTAATGAAAAGAATATGTTACAAGTAATTAAAAAAATATATATAATTTCATAATTTTTTTAGGTACTCGTTAATTTAGTGAAATTTGAGGTGCAAGCGTAAAACATACTCATTAATTCCATGACATAAATGCATAAACATGCTTTGTAAGGTCAGTGACACCAACTTACTTTATACTTCTATGGAATAACCTTTCACAAATTAAACATTTAAAAAGTCAGAAATTATAACACCTTTGAATGAAAAGTTTTAACTAAGCAATACAATAAATGCATACTTGTTTTTTCGGAATAAAGAACATCAAATATCTTACGTACAATCAAACCATCACTTACCCTTTTTATGTCACAAAAGATTTTAAAAATCGTCAATTTATTTCCCACAGTACCAGTCTATCAAACAAATGCAATATTATATTATCCTTCTCTTCGCTGAAAGATATCAAATACAAAAGTGACACATTCAAAATGCCACTTCTGGGAATTTTCCGTGTCAGAATAGTAGTGGTGAATTCTGTCTTTTAAAATCTTTTTTGAAGGATTTACAACCATTAGCTGACAAACTGTCATGCATTAATATTGATTCTAAGCTACCACTTTGAATTGGATTGTAACAATTTGGAAAAACGTAATGTAACTTTGGTGTGTTGATTTGAAGCTTGGTTTGATGCATTTCTCTTGTTTGAAGCTTAGTGGCAGTGCAAGTTAGTGGCTTAGTTAGTAAGCTTAGTGGCAGTGCACAAGTTCTGCTAAAAATTGAAAAAATTCTCTAAAAATTAGATGGATCCAGTATTTGTCGACTATTTGTGTACTGTCTTAAGTGACGAAGGCCTAAAAGCGGGTCTCTGACCAAACACACAGACCTGAATATATATCTGCCAACAAACCAATTTTTTTTAAAAAATAGTTTTCTTTTTGTAAGTTTCCATCTCTAATCATTGTATTTTATAAAAAAATATTGCATTTCAAAATTAGAGACTACTTCGATATCCAGTAGAAAATAACGAAAATAACAGAACAGCCAACATTCTTTTATTAGAAAGTAAGTGAAAGTTTTGTGTAAATAATGCAATTTTAATGCTAATTTAAAACACTTTTACATCAGATCACAAAAGACACAAGATTCACAGAGAAACTTGAAAACCCAAATTGCAACACTTTCATAAATCTGTAGTTAATAAGAATAGCATCAAAACTAATGGTTTCACATTTTATAACATCTTTCTTTAAAATTTTCTTCACTAAAAACACGGCACCACTTGTGATAGTTTTTAATTTACTTTCTTAATAATTATCACGCATTTGCAACGTTTCTGACACACTTCAATGTGTGAAAAATAAAATAATTTCCGTTCCTAACACTTGAGATAACGATTCGCAGAGACCCTTAAGAGAGTTTTAATCCCCAATCTCTTTATTGAAGATATGTTTTATAATTAAATTTCGGAATAATTCATAAACTAAGGAGGAAACCGCTGATGTGCGATGTTGATAAAATAAGTGAAAAAGATTGTATGGAGGATTTGGGCTTGGATTTGTAAACTGATGTAAGATTATGTGTGATATGGTGTAAGGTTACATTTTGTGAACTGATGTAAGGTTACATTTTGTGAACTGATGTAAGGTTACATTTTGTGAACTGATGTAAGGTTACATTTTGTAAACTGATGTAAGGTTACATTTTGTGAACTGATGCAAAGTTACAATTTGTGAACAGATATAAGATTACATTTTGTGAACAGATGTAAGGTTACATTTTGTGAACAGATGTAAGGTTACATTTTGTGAACCGATGTTAGGTTACATTTTGTGAACTGATGTAAAGTTATGTTTGAACTGATGTAAGGTTACATTTTGTGAAAGATATTAAATAACTCATAAGTATTTTTTACGTAGTTAGTCTTAATGGGAAAGTTTATAATTAATATTTAGAGGGAAATTGAATATTTTTCAACTAAAATTAATTGCACTGTTTAGTGCAGGCATTGTGTAAATAAACCGATTAAAAAGAAATAAGTTGTAGGTACTTTCTACGAATTCAAATATCTCTGAATATAGTTTGAATAATATTCTTTACATACGGTATTTCCCAGAATGCGATTATTAATATGCAATTAATAAATATGCGATTTTTATTATTTTAGAACGAAATATTAATTCCTGTTTTTGAAAGTAGAACTATAAAACGTTTACTAAGATCAACAAGTCTTCAGGTAGAAATTTTTTCAATAACTATTTTGGTCATATCTATAATTTGACACAGTTCTATGTCTCGATGTTCTGAAACTGAAAGGTTTATGTAAATCCTTCATAACATAAACACATTATATGCTTGTTCATCCTTTCTTATGTACATTTCTCCTTATTTTGTTTAAACAAGTTATGAAAGTAGTGATTAACTGTCAATGAAACGTAATTATTCATTTAAAAAATTTATAACTCATTCAGCAAATATTTTTTTATGCATTAAGCAATAAATGAATAGTCCTTCACTGTTAATGTTCATAAATATACGTATCCCTAAGTAGCCTTTACTGACTGAATTCATATATTGTACGTATTTGTAAGTAATTGCCTAGTCTTTTACTTCAGCCTTAATCAACTTTAAATGGATATATATTTCGAAGTAATTGCACAGATATATTAGCAAATGATTTCCACCCCAAGAAAAAATATTGGAAGTCGAATTGCTACTTTATTTGCGTGTAAAAAGGAGCTTTTACTTTAACGATTTATGAGAGCGATTAAATGAGATATTGTAAAGATAACGCCAGCTAATGGACTCAGGTATTCCGATTGATAAATCGGATAATTTTATCTCCTCCATTTAAAAGCTAAGTCGATCATTAATCAAGATAATTGTACTGTGATGTTTTTCATTTTTACGCAGAACTAGGTGTATTTTAGGTGGAAATTAGCATTCCGTCAGTACAATTAACGCTATCAGCGATACTACACATATTAAAAGAGAAGGAAGCCTATATGTTAAAATTGTTTTCAACAATATAACTAATTAGTTTCAACAATATAACGAAAAATATCAAGGAAATCAATCAAATAATTTTATATAAGGCATTATCAATGAAGGAAATATATTATTGTAATTATTGTTATTACAACCCCTGGCAATAAATATGGAATCACCTTTCAAAAAGTAAAGCAATCTTTTTTCAACAGTGTGTATAAATTTCAAAATTAAACTAGATCAAACAAAACCATATTTAATTAAAAGTAGACGATTTAAGACACAAGTTAAAAACACAAACAAGTTGACTAATGTGCTCTAGCATGAATAAGGTTAGTTATTATTAACCAAACTGGAGAAATATATATGGACTCAGTGATGACACGAGAAAAAAGTATGGAATCACCATGCAGTTTTTGTCTTGAAATCTGGCAACATTTATATTTGCAAATTATGCAAATTAATTGTAACATAAAAGACGTGTTACCGATCTCGTGTTATCATTTGACGAAGTTATTTCAGTGCAAGCATGGCTCCGACGAAAGACTATCCAATGAGGCCAGGCAAAGAATAGTCAAGCTATTCAAGAAGGACTGTCAACCAGAATTGTGGTAAATCAAGTAGGCTGCTCTCAATCTGCATTAGCAAAGATATTGATAAAGTTTAAACAAACCGGGATTCATTTAAAAGAGAAACGTAAAAGCCGCCCAAGGAAAATAACCAAGCGAGACGATCGAAAATTAAAGTCACTTTGCCTTCAGAACCGCAAAACAAACTTCAACAGTGTTGAAAATGAAATGGGTTGAAGCGGATGTTGATGTTTGCGCCAGGACAGTACGAAATCGACTTCTGGGATAGGATTCTCTTACAGAAAAGCCAAAAGAAAGCCGGCCCTGACAATTGCCCAGAAGAAAAAAACGTTTACAATTTGCTAAAAATAAGACAACGTGGACTGTAGATGATTGGGAAGAGATAGTATTCAATGACGAGTCACGGATTTGCGATGGACATGGAGATGATGCAGAAACATTCGTTTGGAGACGAGGAAACGATGCTTACTCAGACGGCTGCATTAAGAAACAAGTAAAGCTCCCAACTACCGCTCTGATCTGGAGTTGCATGTCAAGTAAAGGGCCATGCGAGATGACTGTCGTTAAAACAACTGTCAATTCGCATATTTATATTGACATTTTAGAGCATTTCCTAATCCCATCCATTGAAAATGCATATGGAGATGAAGATGCCGTGTTCCAGGACGATAACGCCTCCTGCCATAGGGCGAAATGTGTAAAACATTTCCTTGCTGATAGGCAAATTCCTACCATGGTTTAGCCTGCCAATAGTCCAGACTTGAATCCAATTGAAAATATATGGTGGAAACTAAAGAAACTCGTCCAGGCGAAATCTCCACTTTGCAAGGAAGATCTGATAACTGCCATTCGCAAATCATGGAAAGAAATTAGCACTGACTATTGTCAATCATTAGTAAGATCTATGCCTGCAAGGATTAGGGCAGTTATCAGGGCACGTTTAGGTGTTACGAAGTATTAGTACAAGGTGGATATGGACTGAGTCTATATTTTTTTCCCGCATTGTTAGTGAGTCCATACTTATTTCTTTGTATATTTACTGTGAACTGCCCCTATTATGCACCAGATGATGTTATTTGACTAGTTTATGTTTATAATCTGTAGCTCGCATCTTCTACTTTCAATAAAACATGTTTATGTTTCATCTGATATTACTTTGTTATTTTTACATGCTTTTAACTATCGACAACATAATTTCTCTTAAGGTGATTCCATATTTATTGCCAGGGGTTGTATTATTACTGTTATTATTATAGCTGTTATTATTATTATTGTTGTTAGTATTGTTATAATTGCTATTATAACTATTATCATCATCATCATCATCATCATCATCATCATCATTTTCATTATTATTATTATTATTATTATTATTGTTGTTATTATTATTATTATTATTATTATTATCATCATCATCATCATCATTTTCATTATTATTATTATTATTATTATTATTATTATTATTATTATTATTATTAATATTATTATTATTATTATTATTATTATTATTAATATTATTATTATTATTATTATTATTATTATTATTATTATTATTATTATTATTATTATTATTATTATTATTATTATTATTATTATTATTATTATTATTATTATTATTATTATTATTATTATTATTATTATTATTTTGCAGTTTAGGATAACATTTTTCTCTTATATATATACTTTAAAACCTGGCTTATAAATTTCTGAGGGATTATATGTATCTTCAGCGAATATTTTGCTTTTACACACAGTATTTCCTATGCCTACAAGTTTCTTAAAAAAGCCCAATGAGCTTAATTTTAAAGATGATTTCTAAGAAAACCTAATGAGGCTGAATGCTATTTTTAGAATTCTATATAGAGGGATGCAAATTACAAGAAAAGTTAATCCCAGATTTCCTTAGAATCCCAGCGCAATGAAATCTAACAAATTAGACACGAGGGAAATAAAGTATTAATTCTTGTTTATCATATAAAACAATTAAATTAATTAAGGATAAGGCATTGATGAAAATGAACTGTTTTTTTTTATTTCCTAATAATTTAGTAGATAAAAAATACCCATTTAATTATTTACATCCTATGTATTTAAACTTAAGGTTAAAGACTAATATTTATTTTTTCGTTGAAATACTTTTTCATAATAAAAATTCTGAGGACAAAAAAATAATAAATTTCAAAATTATTTTGCGGAAAGGTTTTAATAAATATTACTTATTTCCTATATTTTTGAATATTAGAAATTATTCTAATATTCATATTTGAAATGAATATTAGAATAATATTAACTACTTCTTGTAACGTTTAAGATTTTTCTTTCCGAAATCTTAAGTTAAATCTTTATTTGCGAAGCATGAAGTTCCACTTTTTCTAAATATTTTTTTATATAAAGTAAGTATATTAATTTCGTCGAGAGAACCCAAGCCAAATGGGCCTTTCAAGGATCTTTTACATGCCACATAAATATGTTTTTAATAATAGAAAGTGTTTTGTCCCGTAATCCGGCTATTCTGACGAGGGAGGGTAAACTGCCAGATATCATTCAGCAAAACAATAAAATATTATTCGTATAAGAAACTAAATTGTGAATAATTCAAGTTTCTTGTAAAATAGCATTATCCTTTCAACACATTTCAGGAGAAGAAACAGCTTTATTTAAATAAAAACTCATTTCAAGGAATCTACGATATAAACAAGAAAGATTTTCTTTCCCTGACATTTCTTTGCAGCCATTTATTTAACGGTTTCTCGTTTGTTTGCAAACTTGTATATGATATCATAAAAAAACAAGGTTCGGTGAGTGGACATTCTGAAAGGTAGAACGACTATTTGGGTAGAATTGCGAAATTTCTTCTTCGGGTAGAATTGCTTTTTTCCCGATGTCATCAATACTTATGTCTCTTCTCCATTTCATATTTTGTCATTTCATAGAAATCGGGGTACAACTAAAGTACTGAAAAAAAAAATTCTTTCTGAAAACATGGATTTACACAAAATAAAATTAATATAATTGTAGTGTATCATTTATTTATATTTTTTATGATAACTTATTTGAAATATATTCTGATATAATTTGGGCTAAAACAAATATAAAATATAAAAAGACAGGCAATTCAAAATTTATCTATCACGGCAATATTATTTAAAGTAAGATATAAAATATTTATTTAAAGTAATTTTGCATCCATTTCAAAATTGTAGGAGGAATAAATTGATTTGTATTTTGGAATGTTATGGACAAATTGTTGAGGATTCTCTTAATCCAGGTATTCCTTTTTTAGCATTGCGTGGGAAATTCAAATTTGTTTTAAGCGATATATATATCAAAGGTGACAGTAAAATTTGATATTATTTTTGTTGATTCCAGCGAATTGAGCACACTTTCAGAAAAAAAAACTGTTTTTTTTTTACAGTTTAACTTTTTTATTTCTGGGATACATCTTTATGGGATTTCTAAAACTCTAAAACATCTAACTTCTATTTCTAAAACTCTATACATGTTTTACTTAAAAATAATCTATTTGCATTTCAATTTGCCATTCGATCACGGCAACCTAACCATTATTATATTTATGAGTAAATAAATTTATATTCCATTTAGTTCTAAAAGAGAAGCAATTTTAATAAGAATACTTTTAGTGATTTACCGAACTAAATTTTTTAAAAAGGTACACACGCAAAGGATTTTGTCTACTTACACCTGTTATATTTCGAAAGCTCTATTTTTTTCATTTTACTATAATTATATACAGATGTTTAAAAAATGTTGTATGTCATAAAAAGTTCCAGTTTCATATTTTTCAAGCGTTCAAATTTGTATAGAATTGATATTTATTCGTCACAGCAACAGGGTACATGGTAGATACATATATATTCCGGCTTGTGTGCTTGATCAGAGAACCGTTTATGTAAGCCTTCCTCAAGTAAGACAGATACAGAAAGAATTTTTAGTGTCACAAAGAAAGTAAAGTAAACCCAGGGCGAAGGCTGGAATCGAGCCCGCACCCGTTACAGTTAGCAGACTGTTTGCGTTATGGTCCAAACTATTAGACCATCCGGGCCCCATCTTGGAAACTAATTATCTCAGACAATGGTAATTGCCGCCTCGGTGGCTGAATGGTTAGTGTACTAGCCTTTGGAGCTGCTGAGGTCGGGTTCGAATCCTGGTCAGGCATGGATGTTTGTGACAGTCAATAAATGTTGTTATTTGTCTATGTGTTATTCATTTCTTTGTGACTGTAAAATTTCTTTCTGTGTCTGTCCCACTTGACGAAAGCTAAAAGCGGTTCTCCGAACAAGCACACAAGCTGGAATATATATGTATCATACCATACCATACAATGGTAATTTTCAGTGACACATAAAATATTTTGCATTGTTCAGATTGGCGGAGACAATTAGATTCGAATAATCTGTTTGGAATAAATGTCAGGCTTTGAGATTTGCTAACATTATTACGTATTGTTATCTCTCATGTCATTTCCTGAAATCAACAATAGCTCAGATACGATAATTTGGAGATAATTATTATTGTTATTGACATTTATGGACACAAGTAAAATATGTTATACAATTCTCAAAATACTAGTGAAAATGGTATGTTGTGTTTGGACTAAGTGAGTTTCAGCCGCCCCGGTGGCTCAATCGTTACGATGCTGGCCTTTGGAGCTGCTCGGGTCGGGTTCGAATCCCGGTCAGGCATGGATGTTTGTGACCGTCAATAAATGTTGTTATTTGTCTATGTGTTTGTGTCGTCCTTCTTTGTGTGTCTCTTGTGACTGTCTCTTCTGGCGAGCTGGGTAATGGGCTATAAAGCCTACACTCTCCCTTCTAGAGAGCGCATTCACTGTCATTTGTCATTTGTCAAGTGAGTTTCAAGTCTTGATAGCCAGCAGAAATTCATAATGAACACGTTCATCTCGGTGTGACCCACCAATGGGTCACACTTGACTGTTCTGTAAGGCGGCGTGACCCAACGGTGGGTCACACCTAACTGTCCAGTGAGGCAGGGTGCATCACAGGTGAGTCACTTGTTTTCAGAAAAGAAAGCGTTCAAGAATAAGTTTATTTTATTTATCTCAGCATTAAAGTATATAAAAATATTGAGTATTATAAACATTAACTTTAAACATTTTAAATTTAATCGCAATAAGCGCTTTCGAACTCGCAAAGTGTTTTTCCCGCCCCACGAAGCGTAGGGATATAAAAGACTGTCCCCCCTTACGCGGAAAAACGTAGATATTTGCCCCGGCGTGAACGTGTTAAAAAAAATTCTTTCATGAGCATCGATTGGTGAGTCAATGCCACATCGGAAGAGAGCTCCAATCAGATAACCGATTGCATGAAAAGCAGGAATGAAATCTGGAGGGAACTATGTAACATGAAACAAGCTAATTGGTGGATAAATGCAACTAGTGTTTAAAGTTTGGAGAGTTTCTGAAGTGTTATACCAAATAATATTGTATAAAATATATTTCTGTATTCTTATTTTTAAATGGAACATTATAAATTAGTTTATAAAAAGTATGATAATATACTGTTTTCAGATGTATTTAATGTGCTGGCTAAAGCTTATAAGCGGTTCTCTGAACAAGCACACAAACTGGAATATATATTACCATACCATACCATACCAATGTGCTGGTTCATGAAATAAAAGGCTATTTAAAAAATATATTTATAAACAGTTTTTTTGGGGGGGGATTCCAAGTGATCGTTTCAAGAAACTCGGACCATAAAAAAAATTGCACTATGTTTCGTTTAATCTTCTTTACGAACATCGTCAAAAAATATTTTCCTTTACTAATGAAACTTTGTTTACGACATGATGGTTTTTATGTGTTCTTGTATGAAATGTTGATGTTCCTCGTGTGTTTATTTCGTGCCTAAGGCAATTAAGAAGATCTCGAAGTTAGATTATTGCTGGAAACATTTTTTTAAAAAACTTCTTAAAAATGCAATTTCATTTTAAAAGAGTTATTCTCATTTTCTAGTTATTGTACCTGACCGTAATAAAAATAAAGTATAGTGAGAAAGAGATACTAAGTTGGAAATAAAAACTTTTTAGATACACATGCAATATACTATAGAAGCAATTGTAAGATAGAAAAAAAAATGTCACGCAGTTCAAATTGAAAAAAATAAAACGCGATCGTAAAGTTTCTGGGGAAATATGTTTGTCAGCAGGATTGGCTAAACACAAACTTTTAGTTTTTTTCAATAAAAATAAACTCGATAGATAGGAAAATATCAATGTATTCTAGCGACAAACTGAATGTCAAAAGGAGCTCATTTTTTATCCCCTAAACAAAAATGTTATTCTCCAACATTCCATTGTTAAATACCACATTGTTTCAATTGAACATTCTTTGTAATTAAGATGAGTTATTGTACTATTCAATTCATTTTATAGCAGTTATATTAATCAAACATTTTATTCTTTAAAAAAAATACTGCATTGTTGCAATTGGATATTCTTTGTAATTAAGACCATACCTAATTTGATTATAAACATAGTTGAAGCAAAAAGTAATAATTAATACAATGTTTTACATAGAGAAACAATTAAGTTGCAAGAAGGTAATCATTCTTATTTCTTGTTTATAAGAAACATAATGTGGATCAATAAGATCCTCCTTCCAAGAAAGACTGACCCAATTAATTATCTTATTTTTGTGTTGTAATGAGATGTTGCAGCTTTTGTTTCAAGTACGATGTATTTTTCTGAGGTTTTCTTACAGCCTGACAATTATTTGAAAACATAAGCGTATTATGATTAATTTTTTATGCAAATCATATTGTAATTTTTACTACAATGGAATAATAATACAATGGAATACAATTTGTTACAGTGGAATAATAAATGTAGATTGATCCACCGCAAAAACTATTGCCAGACTAAGAACCAATCACCACAGAGGCATTAAGATAGACAAAGAGGGCAGGAAGGTGTATATAAATTGTGACAACTGCCCAGATACGCAACTTACATCAAACAACATTTTTGAATGCCCGGCAATGAGTGCCGATTTGAGAAACATTGGAGTTCTGCCATCATTAATGGATCTTTATGACAGTTATATCCGACAAATTGCAGACGTGGTCATCAAATGCATGGTTTCATTTAGCTTAACTTTCACTTTCCGGCAACGTCATAGACACGACAAAAAAAATTATAATGGTAAGACAGTGGGTAAAAATAATAACTCATATTAATCTAAATGAATACAATTCAGTGAAATCATACAATTAATGTAGGTTAATAAACACAAAGTAAAAAAATAGAACGATAAATAATTTGTAATTGCTTAAAATATTCAACTAAATTTAATTGTGGTAGTTTTCAATAAATAGTAGCTTAAATGTTTCACTATTAAAGCCATCAACATTTTTAAATACTGCTCGAAAAAGTGCCTGGATGTTTTATATTTTTCAAAGTTATCTTATCTTACAAATTACAGCATATAATAAAGGTAAAAAGTCTTATAATACATTTACGAATTTTTAGGCAAATTACGAACATTGAAATACTATTATGCAACAATAAAATGCAGATTAACTGTTGCAACTTTAAATTTACAATATAATTAGCCCTGATAGAAGTACCTACCGTTTGCTATGTATTGAACAAACCATTTTCAACTGTCTCTTCAATCTTCAATAATTCAGGTATATATTTTTAGTAACACCTCTAAAATGTACTGAAAATAAGATAATGTAAAGATTACGGCATACACTCTATATATATGAAGATAAATTAACTACTTATGTCTGGACATAATTTAACAAATGAACAACAGGCGAATTTATTTTATTGTCCTATATTTTACCTTCAAACTTGTTTAGAGGATATCTTAAATAATTTTTGTTGAGAAAAAGAACAGACGTCTTGGTCTATTAAAGTTTCGCTAAGATCCTTACTAGGTTCTTTAAGAAGAAAACTTACTTGAGACAGAAACCTTGATAATGGTCTTAAGAAGTAGAACTACTTTTTATGACATTCTTGAAAGTTCAAAGTAGCTTGAAAAAGGATAACGACATAAAGATGGTAAGATCATTTAAGGTCATTAAAATACTAAAAAAAAAAACAAATGTTTTAAAACATTTTAAAACTATTAAAATTTATTTTATACGCATGTTGCTGCAAAAAACAATTCCTTTACATTTAGGAATTTTCATTTATTTTTAAAGCAACTTGTTCAAATATTTTTTTTTATTCAAATACTCAAGAGTAATCCTAGCTTTTCTATTTGCATATGCAAAAAGTGACATCAAATCTAAAATATATACTTAGAATTATTTTCATCTTCAAACTATCTACTAGGATTGCACGTTTATGCAAAAATTAAACAAAAATAATATTACATTTAGTACCTAATTTTTATAAACTTTATTTTCACAGACTATGGTAAGGTAAGGTAGGTACATATATATATTTTCAGCTTGGTTGCTTCTTCAGATACCAACTTGTATAAGCCTTCGTCAAGTAAGACAGATACAGACGGATTTTTTTACTGTCACAGAGAAGATAAGTACACCCAGAGTGAAGGGGGAATCGAACCCGCACCCTTTACAGAGCGCCTACTGATGGTGCAATGGTCCAAACCACTCGGCACAATCCGGGCCAACACTTTCGTCGCTAGGACACATAACTTTTGACGATTCGCACACACAATCGTTTCAAGGAATTATCCCCTTATTCTTCGCTTTCCAAGTAGTCGAATTCAATTATTTTACAATGAGATAAAGATTCAAATATTAAATAACGATTTAAAAAAAAAAAGAATCACATAAAAATATTATATTTTTGGTTAAGATTTTAAATATTTTTCAAAATACCCAAGAAATGCACTTAAAAATACCTTCAAACGTAACGAAGTGAAACAGAAATGACCTAGTCATCGGAACGGAACATAATCATACGGAACAAGAACTCTTAAATTATGTCACGTGGAGCTTTTCTGGCCTTTTAAGTTGGGAAGGATGTAGCTGAATCCTCTGATAAATATATTTGGCAAAACGGTAAACATTTCTTTATTCTCCTTTACTATGAGTTAGTTAATCTTGTGAAATAGAGCTTCCTAGAAGCAAGTCATTTATACTGCAGTAATATTTAAGAAATATTAAATGCTTTTTTATATACTTTTGCGCACGGATAAAATATTTGGTCAAAAAGTAGTACTTAAATTTAAATTAAATTGAAATACTTGTACAGCTATTTAAAAATAATTGCAAACCAGATAGACAGGAGAAGTGCATAATTTTACGTTTCTTAAGATGAGAAAATAAAATAAACTAAATAACTGGAAAAAAATAATAAAAATAAATACTATTCTTTGCAAAAAGTATTTTTCTAATCCGAAATTAATTGCTTACAGTAAGAGAACATTATGTTCAAAACAATTAACTGCATTTAGTTTATTTAATTAAAAAAACTGATGACTAAGGAATTTCGGTTTTCAAGCATGGTAATTGGATGATGTAATTAAACGTTAATCTTTTTTTTCCTATTTTTAATATCTTGCATCGCTAGCACAAACTTTTGAGCATTTTTATTTACGGTTTTACGCATGCAGAACAACTTGATTAATTATTGCAATAATTAAAAAATACTTTATTCAACTCAAAATATTCATAATCAATATCTGTATAACATCAAATATGATAGCGAATTCGTTAAAAAACATACATTGCCTAATATACATGCAATACGTCGCCTCGGTGGCTGAATGGTTAGTGTACTGGCCTTTGGAGCTGCTGGGGTCGGGTTCGAATCCCGGTCAGGCATGGATGTTTGTGACAGTCAATAAATGTTATTATTTGTCTAATGTGTTATTCATTTCTTTGTGACTGTAAACTTTCTTTCTGTGTCTGTCCCACTTGACGAAAGCTTAGAAGCGGTTCTCTGAACAAGCACACAAGCTGGAATATATATGTATCACACCATACCATACCATACCATACCATACATGCAATACAACATTCACATCGTCATATGTCTAATAATTTATGTTCAAAGCAGTGTACATTTATAAATATCTAGTGATAATTGAAATAATTTGACCTAAGTACTTAGTTATTCTACGAAACCTTTTCTTAAATTTCGGAGAAGTAAATTACATCTCGTCGAATTTTTTTTTTCTTTTCCACATAGTATTTTCCAAGCTTACAAAATCCTAGGAAAATCTTTTGAGCATAATTTTAAAGAGATTTTCTGCGGAAATCTAATTAGGTTAATTTAAAGAGAAATATGGATTTCGAAAACGCTGTAGATATATTTTTTTATTATTATCCACTACAGAATTACCATTAAATGTATCAATCTAAATAGTTCAATATCCAGAGATGCAAATTACAAAAAAAGTTAATCCCAGATTCCCAGAGGAAAAAAAAACCTTACAAATTAGACACAAGGGAAATTAATAAGTATTAGTTCTTGTTATTTCCATAAGGCAATCAAATTAATTACTCTGACAAGGTTATTATGAGCATAACCAGTTTATTTGTAAATAGCTTTTAGATATATTTCCGTGTTTAATATATTTTAATAACTATTTTTAATATGAGTTAATAAGTGATATTTTATTTTTTGTGAAACAAAATTCATGATAAAAAATACAAAGTACAAAAACAATTATTTTCTAGTATTTGTTGTGAATTTTTTTTAAAAAAAATGAGTGAAACTGAAGTATTTAAATCAAAATGTAGTGTGTATTTTAAATAAACTAGTAAATAAGTAAATAAATATCACTGGAAAAAAAATCTTGGATGAGTGTTAATTGCTTTTTTTTACATTTAGGTTTCTTTTTTCGAAAATAAATGTTAAATATTTATTTACTAATCTCCATAAATTCCCAATTTTCCTAAATCATTATTTGTTAGTGTGAAGAAGGTTTTGAAAGATTGAGCAATTAACTTGTACGAAAGATTGAGAAGTTGGTATGAAAAGTGAATAATTTTTCTAAACAATTTAATGATTAATGAGGAGAATTTTTGATAAACTGATGTGCTATTTTCGAGCACCTTGCTTGAACAGCATAAAATAATAGTTTGTCAGTCAAAAAGTTTTGAATAAATTACAATATCAAACCTGTCGACGAGGTTAAAGGAAAATATTAAAAGAGAATTGAAGTTCGGTTCCATCTTAAAATTTTATTTTATTACTTTCAGACTTTAATAGCATTAATAAAAATAATTACTTACAAATAAAAAAACACAGCTATCAAATAAAGAAATTTATCTTCCTTAAAAGAAAATGCATGATTTTATGAACCTAAAATGTTTACATTTACAGGGAATCATTTTTAATGAACAATGAGTTTTTTCAAGGTTTATTCGACTTTTCCGATTCACCCCGTTTCATGGCACACACAGCCAAAAATGCCAACATTAATAATTTTATTCCTCATATAGCTAAATAAAAGTATAACTCTAAAAAAATTAAAGTATGAACAATTCAGGCTGTTTCTAGTACATAGTATGACTTATGACTTTCTTGGTGGGGGGCAAGATCGCCAATCACTGCGACTCTAAGTCTATTGTACTAAACCCCAGAAATGACACAAGCACAAGAGACACACAAAGAAAGAGACGACACAAACACATAGACAAATAACAACATTTATTGACGGTCACAAGCATCCATGCCTGACCGGGATTCGAACCCGACCCCAGCAGCTCCAAAGGCTAGTATTATAACGATTGTGCCACCGGGGCGGCTAGTACACAGTAATATTCTTTCAACACTTTCCAAGAGTAGAAACAGTTTTTTTTAGACAAAAACTCATCTTAAGGAATATCCCACAAGAACCTTCAATTCCCAACATTTCGTCGCAGCCATTTATTTTAACGGTATCTCGTTTGTTTGAAAACATGTATACGTTATCATAAAAAAAGATTCAGCGAGTGGACATTCTGAAAGGTAGAAATATTATCTTGGTACCAATGTGAAAGTCTTTTTATCCGTTGTCATCAATACTTATGCCTCTTCTTCACAATTTCAAATTTTCTTATTTCGCAGAATTTGGGAAATTCGTAGAATTTGTGGAAGTGGAATTTATAGAGAAAGTATTTATTCAAATATATTTATATTTTAGATATCTTCTTTTAAATCACAACTAGTTTAAAATACACTTCGATATCTTTTTGGAAGAAACAAAAATTGGAAACATGTGACGGTAGTTTAAAAATATATTTCAAAATGATATAAATATAGTTGAAAAATGATGCAATATTATTTTTAAGACAAAATGCAATCTTTATTTTACATATATTCTTTTTAGAATTATAAAATTGCAAAGATGATAAAATAAAAACCGATATTTGAAACCTTATAGACAAATTGTTAAATTTCCTTTATACTGGCTAGCCTTATTGAATCGTCAAGGTTTCACATGAGTTTCTTGTAGTTGACTTTTATGTCACACTTCATAAGTGCAATGCCAGTCCACTGGCGCAATGGTTAGTGTACTAGCCTTTGGAGCTACTGGGCTTGGGTTCGAATCCCGGTAAAGGCATGGTATGGTATGGTATGGAATGACACATATATATTCCAGCTTGTGTGCTTGTTCATGGAACCGCTTATAAGCTTTCGTCAAGTGAGACAGACACAGAAAGAAATTTTACAGTCACAAAGAAATGAATAACACATAGACAAATAACAACATTTATTGACTGTCACAAACATCCATGCCTGACCGGGATTCGAACCCGACCTCAGCAGCTCCAACGGCTAGTACACTAACCATTCAACCACCGAGGCGGCTAAAGGCATGGATGTTTGTGATCGTCAATAAATGTTGTTATTTGTCTATGTGTTTGTGGCGTCCTTCTTTGTGTGTCTCTTGTGACTGTCCTTTCTGGCGAGTGGGGTAATGTGCTATATAGCCTACGCCCTTCTCTTCTAGAGGGAGCAATCACTGTCATTTTGTCATAAGTGCAATATTTATTGCACGACCGGAAATGCCACCAATTATTTAGCAGTTTTTTTATTGGCGGGGGCAGGGTAAATATTTCGAAATTATATCCTTTCCATTTCCGGACAATTTTGGAACACCCTGTATAACTTAACAGCTTAAAATAATTGAAAAGAAATAGTGTTTTGTGTTTAGAGTGGGCACGTTGCAGGTCATGAGTGGAAATAGAAATGATGAATAAAAATTAATTTTTAAGCGAGCATCAATTTATGAATCAATGTCACGTCAAGTTTACAGCACCAATCATATCACCGATCATAAGGGATGCAGGAATGAAAGCTGGAAGGAACAATGTAACAGGAAACAAACCTATTGAAGTATATTTGAAATTTATTTTTAAATTTTGATGGTATCTGAAAATTTATAACAAATAATAGCATGAAATACATTTGTATCTTCTTAAAAATTAATCGAACTTTAATACTTAATCTATTTAAAATATTTAGGTCGTGGATGGCCGAGTGGTTTGGACCATTATATCAGCATTTCGCGTGCTGTAACGGGTGTTGGTTCGATTCCCGCCTACGCCCTGGGTGTACTTCTTTTTACTGTGACAGTAAAAATTAATTATGTGTCTGTCGTTCTTGACGAAGGCTTATGTAAGCGGGTCTCTGATCAAGCACGAAACCTGGAATACATGTGTATACCTACAACCTTAGAATATTATCTGAGAGCATTTTTATCTGAATGTAGTATGCTATTGAAAGCAATTGCCGGTTATTGAAAAAATGTTCCATGTTTTCATTTCTAGAAACTCATATCATAAAAACTTGCCCCATATTTCGTTCAGTCTTATTTAAGAACTTCGCTAAAAAAAAATTCTCATTTCAAATGAAACTTTGTTTATAACGTAGAAGTTTTTTATATATGTTCTTACATGAATTACTGGTGTTCTACCTGTGTTTATATTACGTGCCTGAAGCAATTAAGGACATCTCGCAGTTATATTACTGCTGGAAATATTAAGAAAAACTTTTTGGAAAGATGCAATTTCAAGTAACAAGCTTTTTTGTATAGGAAAGAGAGATTCTCATTTTCAAGTGCTTGTACCTGTAACTGTCATAAAAATAAAGTTTTGTGCGAGAGAGATATTGCGTTGGCATTAAAAATTTTTTTGATACAAATATAATATTGAAGCAGTTGTGGGATGAATAAAATCTGTCGTGCACTTGAAATTGAAATAAAAATAATAAAAGGCAAATATGTCTATGCACTGAAAAAAAATTCTGTAAACATACCGAAATTTTTTTAGTAATGTTACAGAAATAACCAATTTTACAAAAAAAAGTTTTTGTAATTCTGAACAGAAATCTTCATTTCCGCAGTTACAGAAAAAAATCTAGTATTTGCAATTTGTTTCAGCCAATCATGTTCTTCTACATGAAATGTCGCGCGCATCACCACTAAAGTTTGGTTAGGTTAAGTTTGAATTATCGCCGCACTAGAGCTACACGAACTAAAGTCTGACCTCGATCGTGATTCAAGACCAATCGCTATTTCTCTATATAATATAAAATTGTAATTGTCGTACGCAGAGACATAACATAGAGTGGACTGCGCATTCATAGTAAAGCAGCTTAGGGATGGAAAACCAAAACCGGTTTTCAAAAAACCGGTGGTCCCGGTTTTGACTGAAAACCGGTTTTTTTGTATGAGGCCCTTCGGAACCGAAAACCGGTTTTTTAGGGAAAAACCGATGGAAAATGGAAAACCGGTTTTTTTAAAAAAACCGCCATCCCTTGCAGATTAGCATTATGTCCTAAACATCATAAATCGCCAAGAGGGGAAAGGTTGCTACATATGGCAGCTTAACACTACTGTTTCGTAACGAACTATACCAAATTGTCGCAAGACCTGAATATCAGCTGGCAAACCGAAGTGGAGACTACCATCAATGACCAAGTCACGTGGGTCTCTACCAATCACGGCAGCTGGAATTTTTTTTACTGTTTTTGCAGACGATTTTTTGAGCATTGTTGGTATTTTTCTCTTTTGGCTTTTATAATAAATATTTAATTACATTCTTTTAATCTCTGAGCATGTTAACAATCGTGAATGTTGTACTCTTAATTCAGTAACGTTTTGTGCAAGATGCCAAATGCTTGCGAATTCCTAATTGTAAAGAGGGGTATAAAAAAGGATTAGTCACACTTTCACGGGTAAAATTTATTTAGTTCTGCATACTTTTAGTAATTGTGTGTTCTTCTTAAACTATAATTTCTATCGAGGGAATTTGTTCTAAAAGCTCTTTTATACTGAAGAATCATATTCATGATTAAATCAACGTTGTTAGAACAATAATTATAAAAAATATTTTGGACCAAGTCAATTAAATTAACGGTCTGAACATTGACAGCTTGGAAGTAGAATAATTTTTTTTACAATTTGGTCAAAACGAAACCTGTTTTTGCAATCGTAGTTTTTGAGTTATTTATATTTAAAAAGTAGAGCATTTGTTGAATTTGGAATATATTGATGTGTTTTAGTAAGTTTATTTATTCCAGGTGAAATAAAGGAAGAAGCAATATTTCAAAAAAAAAAGATTTTTTTTTAAATCGGACCGTTAGAACGAAAGTTATAGAGACGGCAGAAAATATTCACCATGTCAATAACCAACTTATATTACAGCAACACTCTACATAAACCTACTAATGTTCTTTTAAATTAATTTTTAATAAAGAGTCCACATTCAATTGTTCAAGTAATCTTAAATAGACGCACAAAATCAAAGAAATAATCTGATATCCATAAAGAGGATCTTAAAATACTAGTGATTCCTCCTTGCTCCTTTCCAAGCTTCTTTATCATAACATTAGATTGTCGGCCTCTGTGTTCAGGTCGTTGTGGAAAAACTCGCCAAATGGTAAACTCGCCATAGATGCGAGCCAAACGCGACACAGTCATGTGACTGTGTAAGTTAGATGTTTAGGACACTTTAGGTTTGCCAATGCGCAGTCCACTCTATGTTATGTCTCTGGTCGTACGCTTGAAAGCCACGTGATTTACGCGGCTTCAGCCAATCAGAAACGTCAGAAACGCTGAAAGTAAGTGTGGTGGTGTGCTGGTTTTGTGCCAGGGCTGCTTCAGCTTGCGTTCCGTGGCTTTGGTAGAGAAAGTTTCTTAGCGCTAGAGCTGCGTGATGCCCTGGACCAGTCCCACGGAAACTAGCTTATTTTTCAACTGTTGGCATCGGTCTTGAGTTTCCGGCCCCGGAACGTAAAAACCATAGAGTTAGGAAAGAGAATAGAGCGGTCTATATGTATGTGTGTAGTAACGCAGAAAAGAAGCAGGCTGGAGCGGTGCATCTTGGGATACTCAGTGACAGTTTCCATCGTTTCGCATACTAGTTATGCGCGGTAGCTGAAAAAACTGCTAAGCGGTGCATCTTGCGCTACCTCAGTGCCGTTTTTTATGAGCAGTAGCTCGAAAAACCTGACAACCTTGCTTCAATAAATTTGAATTGATAGACCCAAAGACATTAAATAGAATGGACTGCGCTTCAATAGTAAAGCAGCTTAGGGATGGAAAACTGAAACCGGTTTTTTTTTAAAAAACCGGTGTCTTGGCCCTGGTTTTGACAGAAAAAAAAAACTTTTTTTATGAGGCCGGTCTGAACTGGAAACCGGTTCTTTAGGGAAAAAACCGACGGAAAACGGAACACCGTTTTTTTCTCAAAAACCGCCACCCCTTGCAAATTAGCATTATGTTCTAAACATCACAAATCGCCAAAAGGCGAAAGGTTGCTACATATGGCAACTTAACGCTACCGTTTCGTTACGAATTATTCCAAATTGTCGCCAGACCTGAATATCAGCTGGCCAGCCGAAGTAGTGACTTGCATCTATTTCCAAGTCACGTGGGTTTCGCTTGGTGTTTTTTTTAAATGTTTTTGCAGACGATTTTTTGCGCATATTTTTTTATTTTTTTCTTTTAAAATAAATATTTAATTACATTCTTTTAATCTGTGAGCATGTAAACAATCGTGAATATTATACTCTTAATTCAGTAACATTTTGTGCAATATGCCAAATGCTTGTGCAATTCCTAATTGAAAAAATGGGTATAAAAAAAGATTTGTCACACCTTCACAGGTAAAATTTATTTAGTTCTGCATACTTTTAATAATTGTGTTCTTTATAAAGTATACTTTCTATCGAGGAAATTTATTCTAAAAGCTCTTTTATACTGAAGAATCATATTCATGATTAAGTCAACGTTGTTGGAATTCTAATTATAATAATAATAATCTTTTGGGCCAAGTCAATTAAATTAATGGTTTGGAAATTGGCAGCTTAGAAGTAGAATATTTTTGGTACAATTATATTTAATCCTTTCATTCCTAATTTATTTGGTTATATTTAATCCTTTCAGTCCCAGTAATGCCATTTGGAATCATCACTTTCAATATTTTTTTTTTTTTTTTTTTTTTTTTTTTTTTTACAAATGCTTATGTCCCGTTATGACATCCTAACACACATCATTCGATTCTTCACACTTTGTACCATTAGATAATAGTTTACCTTAGTCTCAATAGAAGTCAGAACTACTATTTTTTTATTTAGAAAATAGCTAACAAGCGTTTCAGCTGATTTTTGAAAGTTCACTTCAGTTCCACATATTTAAAACACAATTTAAACTCTATTTCGGTTAAAATAATTACTATTTTTTTAAAAATAATATGGTCAGATTCCTTAAAATATATAACTCGAAGTATTTTTAGGTAATATATATATATATATTTTTTTATTTTATTGTTTTCCACAGTTACAAAATTTTGGCATTATTTCAAAAACCATATAAAAAAGTGAATTTTTTTTCATATGGAACTCTTATTTTTGACCTAAAATAATCTTATTTTGTGAATATCTGATGTTTCTGTAGTGTAGTAAATTTTTGGGACTGAAAGGGTTAAAAAGTCGAACATTTGTTGAATTTGGAATATATTGATGCGTTTTAGAAAGCTGGGTATATTCCAGGTGAAATAAATTGAAAAGCAATATTTCAAAAAGACCTATTAGATTTTTTTATATATCGGACCATTAGAACGAAAGTTATGACGGCTGAAAATATTCACCATGTCAAACATCAACTTATATTACAGCAACACTCTACAAAAACTTACTTAATGTTCTTTTAAATTAATTTTTAATACAGAGTCCACGTAATTTAATTGTTCAAGTAATTTTCAATAGACGTACAAAAGCAAAGGAGTAACCTGATTGATATCTATTAAGAAGATCTTAAAAAAAAAACTAACGATTCATTCTTGTTCCTTTCCAAGCTTCGTTATCATACCATTAGATTGTCGGCCTCATGTGTTCAGGTCATTGTGGAAAAATTCGCCAAATGGTAAACTCGCCATACATGCGAGCCAAACGCGCTAGCTAAGAAGTTAGATGATGGGGACACTTTAGGTTTGCCAAAGCGCAGTCCTTTCTATTTAATGTCTCTGGATCGACCCCTCTGCTCCTACTTCCTAACTCTATGGTAAAAACAGCCGAAGCCGATGCATCTTCCCTTTTTCGTCTTGCGCACTCTCCCCGCTGGTCGGGACCTTTTAACTAAAATACCTCCCCTATTGTTCTAATTAATTTTTTCAGTATAAAATTAAAAAAAAAAATTAAATTAGTAAACAGTGAATGAATCACTAATTCAGTTCTTTAAATGTTTTTTGTGTTTTTTGTGAAGATTAAACGCACTGAGCCAAAGTTGGTAACTAAATAAGCTTAAGAGTTTGACGTCATTGCATCGACCAATCAAATCGTTTTTCACTGGTGATGAATAATTTATGTTTAATGAGCAGGAAGCATGTTTTATTCAATGCAGATTGTATAGATGAGCATTCCTGCATTGGCAGTACCCACTTATTAGTCTTGAATGTTTGTTTGCAGAGCAAACAAAGAGGAATTACATAGCAATTCTAGGGGGTTGGCGAGCTTGCTATGCAAGGGCGAAGTTCCCTACCGGCCGCGAAGCGGTCAATGGAATTGCGCAGCAATTCCGGGGGTTGGCGAGCGATAGCGAGCAGGGGGCGGAGCCCCCTAGTTAAATTTATAACTTAGTTGATTGTTTCAAATGAAATTCACTTCTCATTTCCTGACTATCTGTGTGCCGACATGGTACAGTTGGAAGAGCGTTCGATCGGACATCTAAAGGTTCCTGGTTCTATCCCGGGTTTCGGCAGTCTGCTATTCCTCGGTAGTGTAGTGGTCAGTACCCCCGTCTGTCACGCGGGAGACCGGGGTTTGATACCACACCGGGAAAGCAGACATTTTGTTTTTTCTTTACAATTGCACGGAAAATCCATAAAATTTTCTTGTATAGTTACAGAAACATTACTTGTGTGGGAAACATAAAATAGTCCTGCAAATCTACATAACATAAACATGTAATGTTAACAAAAATATATTATGTGTTTTTACAGCACTATTTTTAGTAATTATTTACTAGAAATTTTCTAGGAAAAGTTTTTTTTACAAAAAAAAATAAATTGTAATGGTTGCAGATTTTTTTTTCACAGTGTGGTCCGGAGTAACTGACATCGAACGTTCAGGATTTTACTAGGAAAATGAAATGGACAGAAAAGAATATGCAAGGTGTCCGTAAAGGTATGTCCGAGCTACAAATTGTAATAGTATCAGCTGTAATCGTTTGTCAGTTGTGGTTGAAGGTGACGAATAAAGAATGACTCCAACAGTTTCAGATGAGTGATACCATACAATTAACCAACCTTAAAATATAGAATTGCAAAGGATATTTCTCCCATTACTCCGGACTTGCTGCATACAGTAAGGGAAGAACTGCATTTTCTTTTGAATGTGTGCCGTATCACTAAAGGCGCACACATTGAGTACTTATATTAAAAACTGGGTTAGTTTTCCTTCAATTGCATGTATTTGTTATATTTAGTATAAAATAATCTCCTGTAATATACCATTAAAACTCGGACATTTTCTTACTGACACATTGTATTATGTATTCTCGTAACAAATTTACTATCCAAAAAAGAAACAAAATTGCGATAGCCAAAAGATCAATTAAGAGTTTTGTGTCTTCTTTTATTAATCAATTCACTTGATACCAGTTAGATTAAAAGAAATTACATTCTAAGAATCGTATTGTTAAACATTCTTTGTAATTTAATACTTGCCTAATCAAATTTGATGCTATACAAGCTCAAACAAACGAAGCACTAATTAATACGTTATTTTCCACAGAGAAGTAATTGAATTACAAGAAAGTATTCATTCTTATTTCTGTTTTTTTTAGTAAGAAATATAATAAATCAATGGATTCTTGTTCAAAGAAATATTGACCCAATTACTAGACCATTTTTTGCCAAATGATAATTAGAAGGGGTTGTTTAAAGTATGATGTATTTTGCTGAGTAATTCTTCTTTATTATTACACACGTTGGAAAACATCTTTTTATAGTTATACTTTATTACGATGGAAATACCAATGAAGAAAAGTATCACTTTTATACATATCTAGAAGAATTACAGCGTATTTTTAAAAGATTTCTATGATATTCGATTCCCGCTTTCGCCCTGGGTGTAAATTCCTTTATCCGTTACAGTAAAAAAATATTTCTGTGTCTGTCTTACTTGACTAACTCTTATCTATATATATGATGAGAAATTCAATATTTATACGTTTTTGAAGATTGGAGAACAAAAAACCTTCGATAAATTGCTGAAATTCTTTATGTTAAGGACTACATGCGTTAAGATGCTTAGAAACACTTTTTGTCCGAACAGAAGGTGATAGATTATTGTGACAAACTAAAATCAATTTCTAACCTAAATTAATCAACAAAAGTAGGAACATAATACTCTAAAACAATTAATAGAATTTAACTAATTTAATTAAAAAACTGATGAGTAAGGAATTTCGTGTTTCAAGCGTGTAATTGGATGATTTAATTAAATGCTTACATTTTTTTAGACAAATATCTCTGACACAAGCTTCTGAGAACTTTAGCTTACGGTTTTACGCAAGCATGAACAACTTTATCAAATGTTTAATTAATGTGAAAACATTGTATTCTTCTCAATTTGTTCATTATCAATGCAAGAATAGGGTGATAAAAAATAATCAATAACATTATTATATTAGCTAAAATATTTGCAGTACAACATCTTCATCTTATCATCTTTTATATTTAATAATCCCTCTTTGATACAGAAAGACAAATTAATTAAATTTATTAATAATTAATATCATCCATTATTTTCTCATAATTGGCAAAACATAATCCTTTTTAAGAACCTTCATACAAAATATTCACTGTTCAAAATTTTGGCTTAAGATTGTACAGGGATTGTTTGGCTGCCACCACTATTTGGAACGTGGATTTACCATTTTTGTAATGAAACCACAACTTTGATGAGCCGCAAAGTGGTGAATCAACGCCCTAAACAAGTGTTGGCAACTGGAAAATTCCAGGATTCCTATGCAATCTTCCGCCAAATTTTTTTACAGTATTAATTTTCTTGTACCTTTGACTTGTCTGGTAAACTATGTGTGTTTTGCAACCATTTAACTCTGCTTTGCATTTGTACATAAGTTCATTTTTATGTTTAAGTGAAGTCCTCATTTTAGGTTATGAAAAATGAAATTATGGAAAAAATAGATAGCTTGCCATTGATATAACATAGTATAATAGTATAAATAGTAGAAAAAGATGTTATAGCACTATATGAGTCTAAAATTAAGTAATAAAATTGATATAATGATTAAACGGTAAGATTCTTTTATTTTTTATTTCTCTCTTATTCTCTTATTTTCTCTTCGAATAAGTTATATGTTTTGTAAACTGCATTTTAATCAAAAACTCAATGCTTCCTATATTGTACAACACAAAACTTATTTAATCTATTATATCCTTAACCATCAAGCATAAATCACCGTATAACTTTAATCTGAAAAGTCCACATACAAAACAATCGATGCATTTGCATACCTTCATGCTTCAATGATTTAGTTTTCGCCTAATGTTTAAACAACTCTGTTTCAAATCCCTTGCCGTTTCTAAAACTGGTGGCATAAATTGCTAGATTTTGTACTAATTTCAGCAGGCTCTGGGGAAAATAAATAAGTAGCAAGTGCCAAAATGTGTTTATTTAGCTGCTTATTAGTAAGTTCTCACTGATTACACAATGATCGCAAAAGGATTCAGAGTTTTTTCTTATTTCTAGCACTTCAAAAAGGTTTTACCGTTGGCTGTTTATTGACGTAATTGCATTCTGATGAAACATTAAAGCATTTCAGATCGATGTACAGAATGCTGCAGTGCAGTGGCATGTAAACTGCAGTTACTACAACAATGAAATTAGACATTTTTGCTCTCACATAGTCTGTCCTTTACAATACTATTTTGTATTTAGAATAAGTGAGTGGTTGCCGGTCCACTGGCGCAATGGTTAATGTACTAGCCTTTGAAGCTGCTGTGCTCGGGTTCGAATCCAGGTAAAGGCATGGATGTTTGTGTTTGTCAATAAATGTTGTTATTTGTCTATGTATTTGCGTAGTCCTTCTTTGTGTGTCTCTTGTGACTGTCTCTTCTGGCGAGCGGGGTAATGGGCTATATAGCCTACGCCCTTCCCTTCTAGAGGGCGCAATCACTGTTATTTGTCAAGTGAGTGTTTTAATCAAGTGGGTTAGTTTTAATTTTGAACTGATAAATACGTAAATTCAAGGATGGTTACTTTAAAACGTAATATGTAATTTCAGTTGGAGAACTTTCAACATTTAACGAGTGCATTATTAACTTTTACTTAGCTTGAGATTATTCAAAGGAACTAAATTTCTGAGGAATATGAAATTTTAGGTGAATAATTGAAAAGAAATATGGACTAGTACTCCTAATAGAATCAAAATAGAATTACTAAGGCCCATTTGAACAATAAAAAAATTGCATTTTGTTTTTTTCTCATATATCCTAATTTTATTGACCTCCAAAGGGTAAGTTTTGATCTAAAAGGTTGATAGCCGCCTCGGTGGCTGAATGGTTAGTGTACTAGCCTTTGGAGCTGCTGAGGTCGGGTTCGAATCCCGTTCAGGCATGGATGGTTGTGACAGTCAATAAATGTTGTTATTTGTCTATGTGTTATTCATTTCTTTGTGACTGTAACATTTCTTTCTGTGTCTGTCCCACTTGACGAAAGCTTATAAGCGGTTCTCTGAACAAGCACACAAGCTGGAATATATATGTACCATACCATACCATACCATACTAAAAGGTTGATATTGTGGTTGTAATGTTGGAATATTTTATAGCCAAACAAGCGTTGACGTGCGTAGTTTCTTTCATTGACAGAAGTAATTAAGGTATACGTACACCTTACAGAAAGTGAAAAACGACTTAAACATTCAATTTTGTTTTATTTCTTTATAATATACTCTGTTTAACTAGCTTTCTGATGATACCAATATTATTAAAATCCATAGCTTAGTTTTTGACTTATGATTTTTTTGTACAAGCATATCTAATAGCTAGGGTCTTCTAGTAACTTCAAATTGATTTTCTGAGGAATGTGTTTATTTGCATGTATTGCTTCAACTTGACAAGGATATCTTGAGTTCTATTAAATATTTTTTTATTCTGTTTTCTGTGATGTGATCTGTATTACATAGAGCATGTGATGACCCTCCATCTTATTAGTATCCTTTAAAGAAATGCTTTTAGAAGCATTTAAATTAAATATTTCTTTAAAAAAATAACTTTTTTTTTCGGTATCACAAAAAACATATTTTTAAAATAAGTTCTAGTAACTAAGAACTATACGGAGGTTCACAACATTAAAGAAGGTGTAATAAACAGTTTACAAAAGAAAATATCGTTTTAAGTCAAATTGAATTAGCAGGATCATTGTCAAAAAAATGTCTAATTACCATACTAATTATTAATTAATAACTATGTTAATTACTTTTTTTGAAAAAAAAATTACATTTAATAGTTAGCCTATGTGTACTTCATCTATGGTATAAATTCAAAAAATTTCCAATGAAATTTTTTTAAAAAAATTGTAAAAGGTGTACGTATACCTTAAAAAAAATGTAACACTGGATAAATACCGTAGCTTTTAGTAATCATTTGCCTCCAAAACGCGCAGAAAAAGCAAAATCTCCAATTCGGATTTTTAATCCCATCGAATAACATGCATTTTTTTTAGCAAGAAGCGTAATTGTAATTAAAAATAAAAATGTTTCTAACATAATATTTACTTTTATGCAAACAATTAGTTAAGTAGGAAAGTTTGCTGTGATATACAGTACAACTGTGCCAATATATTTCAGTTATTTTTTCTATGCATCAAACTCGTTCAACATCAGCACTATTTGATCAAAGACCACAGAAAAAAAACGTAAAAGCGGCTTTTCAATACGTCGTGTGAAAAAAAAAAATCTCATTGACTTAACACTCTAATGCATACTGTTGCCGTTTGGCAACAAGTAACATGATCCACTTTATTCTATTAAATTAGAGCTCCCTCTCGACAAATTTGTGTTTTTTTTTCATCTATTACATTCCATTTTCAAGTTTTAGTTTAACTAATGGTCCTCATAGATGACAGTAGTAAAAGTGAATTCAAAATTAAAGAGACAGGTTATTAACTTTAACTGTTGTGAAATTACGTTTTTGGCAGTATTCAAAGTATAATATTATTAGTACTAAATACAAAGAAATTGTTTTGAAAAAAGTTAAAAAGGGTTATTTTGAAATATATTTAGTACTTTTCTAGTCATTATTATCAAAATTGGAATTTTGTAGTTTGTTTTGTCATTAACTCTGTTTCAAATCCCTTGCCGTTTCTAAAACTGGTGGCATAAATTGCTAGATTTTGTACTAATTTCAGCAGGCTCTGGGGAAAATAAATAAGTAGCAAGTGCCAAAATGTGTTTATTTAGCTGCTTATTAGTAAGTTCTCACTGATTACACAATGATCGCAAAAGGATTCAGAGTTTTTTCTTATTTCTAGCACTTCAAAAAGGTTTTACCGTTGGCTGTTTATTGACGTAATTGCATTCTGATGAAACATTAAAGCATTTCAGATCGATGTACAGAATGCTGCAGTGCAGTGGCATGTAAACTGCAGTTACTACAACAATGAAATTAGACATTTTTGCTCTCACATAGTCTGTCCTTTACAATACTATTTTGTATTTAGAATAAGTGAGTGGTTGCCGGTCCACTGGCGCAATGGTTAATGTACTAGCCTTTGAAGCTGCTGGG
The DNA here is from genome assembly GCA_023701765.1 of Hylyphantes graminicola. Classification (NCBI taxonomy): domain Eukaryota; kingdom Metazoa; phylum Arthropoda; class Arachnida; order Araneae; family Linyphiidae; genus Hylyphantes; species Hylyphantes graminicola. The sequence continues at coordinate 7,042,816 of CM043119.1, read as the reverse complement.
CTCGGGTTCGAATCCAGGTAAAGGCATGGATGTTTGTGTTTGTCAATAAATGTTGTTATTTGTCGATGTATTTGCGTAGTCCTTCTTTGTGTGTCTCTTGTGACTGTCTCTTCTGGCGAGCGGGGTAATGGGCTATATAGCCTACGCCCTTCCCTTCTAGCGGGCGCAATCACTGTTATTTGTCAAGTGAGTGTTTTAATCAAGTGGGTTAGTTTTAATTTTGAACTGATAAATACGTAAATTCAAGGATGGTTACTTTAAAACGTAATATGTAATTTCAGTTGGAGAACTTTCAACATTTAACGAGTGCATTATTAACTTTTACTTAGCTTGAGATTATTCAAAGGAACTAAATTTTTTGAGGAATATGAAATTTTAGGTGAATAATTGAAAAGAAATATGGACTAGTACTCCTAATAGAATCAAAATAGAATTACTAAGGCCTATTTGAACAAAATAAAATTGCATTTTGTTTTTTTCTCATATATCCTAATTTTATTAACCTCGAAAGGGTAAGTTTGGATCTAAAAGGTTGATATTGTGGTTGGAATGTTGGAATATTTTATAGCCAAACAAGCGTTGACGTGTGTAGTTTCTTTCATTGACAGATGTAATTAAGGTATACGTACACCTTACAGAAAGTGAAAAACACTTAAACATTCAATTTTGTTTTATTTCTTTATAATATACTCTGTTTAACTAGCTTTCTGATGATACCAATATTATTAAAATCCATAGCTTAGTTTTTGACTTATGATTTTTTTGTACAAGCATATCCAATAGCTAGGGTCTTCTAGTAACTTCAAATTGATTTTCTGAGGAATGTGTTTATTTGCATGTATTGCTTCAACTTGACAAGGATATCTTGAGTTGTATTAAATATTTTTTTATTATGTTTTCTGTGATGTGATCTGTATTATATAGAGCATGTGATGACCCTCCATCTTATTAGTATCCTTTAAAGAAATGCTTTTAGAAGCATTTAAATTAAATATTTCTTTTAAAAAATCACTTTTTTTTCGGTATCACAAAAAACATATTTTTAAAATAAGTTCTAGTAACTAAGAACTATCTGGAGGTTCACAACATTAAAGAAGGTGTAATAAACAGTTTACAAAAGAAAATATCGTTTTAAGTCAAATTGAATTAGCAGGATCATTGTCAAAAAAAATGTCTAATTACCATACTAATTACTAATTAATAAATATGTTAATTACTTTTTTTGAAAAAAAAATTACATATAATAGTTAGCCTATGTGTACTTCATCTATGGTATAAATTCAAAAAATTTCCAATGAAAATTTTAAAAAAAATTGTAAAAGGTGTACGTATACCTTAAAAAATGTAACACTGGATAAATACCGTAGCTTTTAGTAATCATTTGCTCCAAAATTCGCAGAAAAAGCAAAATCTCCAATTCGGATTTTCGACCCCATCGAATAACATGCATTTTTTTTAACACGAAGAGTAATTGTAATTAAAAATAAAAATGTTTCTAACATAATATTTACTTTTATGCAAACAATTAGTTAAGTAGGAAAGTTTGCTGTGATATACAGTACAACTGTGCCAATATATTTCAGTTATTTTTTCTACGCATCAAACTCGTTCAACATCAGCACTATTTGATCGAAAACCACAGAAAAAAAAACGTAAAAGCGGCTTTTCAAGACGTCGTGTGAAAAAAAAAACTCATTGACTTAACCCTCTAATGCATACCGTTGCCGTTTGGCAACAAGTAACATGATCCACTTTATTCTATTAAATTAGAGCTCCCTCTCGACAAATTTGTTTTTTTTTCATCTATTACATTCCATTTTCAAGTTTTAGTTTAACTAATAGTCCTCATAGATGACAGTAGTAAAATTGAATTCAAAATTAAAGAGACAGGTTATTAACTTTAACTGTTGTGAAATTACGTTTTTGGCAGTATTCAATGTATAATATTATTAGTACTAAATAACAAATAAATTGTTTTGAAAAAAGTTAAAAAGGGTTATTTTGAAATATCTTTAGTACTTTTCTAGTCATTATTATCAAAATTGGAATTTTGTAGTTTGTTTTTTTCATATGAAAAAAATTTAAAAATTAAAAAAACAAAATTGAAAAGAAAATAACATCCGGTTATTTAATTATTAATTGATTAAGTTTTAAAATAGCGTCGCCATCTACAGCATATGTTTGGCATTTTAAAAGCTTCAAAATTATGTAATTAATTAACTAAATAACATTTTCGTTTCAAATTTGCTTCATTTTGATGTTATGTTGATTCCCATACCTGGAAACAACAACAACAGGGAAAAGCAATACTTCTGCGAAAGTTGTGATTCCAAAATTAATGAATTAGCTCTACGGGACTAAAATTCTCTGTTAAATTGATTCTTAATAATAATGTTGATTACCGAAACCACAAAAACCTTTGTGTTTTGAAAAAAGGGAAGTTAATAACCAGTTTCGGAAAACTTGTGTTATGTTTTCAAAATCGTGTCAATGTTGTCTTAAATATATGTATTGAATTTTAGAAAGTGACTTATTAAAAAACATAAGAAAAACACTACAATGTATTACAAAAAAACATTTATTATGCAAATGTCATAAAAATATAATGTAATAAAATATTTCATCTTTACAATTCAATCAACAATTTATAAACAATTTGGCCGAAACTTCACATCGATGCATAGCTGGTCCAACAAGAACTTTATTTTTATTTATTTCACACCCTCAAATAGCAGGATTTCATCTATGAATATAACTTTCTGAACACTTTTAACTTTAATCGTTGCTTTCTAGGACCACCATGAAGTGACTACGTTCTTTTTTTGTAATTATTTCCACAAAGAGAAGTCTTTTGGATAAGGCAAAAAGCACTTGGGCACAGGATTTTTGAAAAATGGGTGCTTCTGTGCTCTTTTCGCCGATGTCCTGTTGCAGGGGGATTTGTGGAGGAAGGCGTGGATCAAATCGAGGGCAGCTCGCCTGGTGCTTTTGTCCACTTGTTCGTGATAGCAGAAAATGATTCTGCGTTTGAAATTCTTTTTCTCGAGGGCACTTCGGAGGAAGGGATGAGTGCTCTTTTTCCAGTTTTCTCCATTTACTCGAGAATGTAATGCAGTGAATAATCTCAGCAGCATCACCCCAAACTCCCATAAGTCGACGGCCCTGCCATCCGGGATTATAGCATCCGGTCCTTTGGATCTCGATGCCTCCGGTGGCCTGTAGATGAGTGGCGGGGCGAAGCTGGAATTCTTGAGGCCCTTGCTCGGAGCCACGAAGCCAAAGTCGCACAACATGGCCCCGTGTTTCCCTATGAGGATGTTGTCTAACTTGACATCCAGGTGGCAATGCCCCAAGCTGTGTAAGTATTCCAGTCCACACAGGGCGTCCAATAGATACTGCTTTATTTGTGTGAACGGGACCCTGTATGCGATGTAGACGAGGCTTGCTTCTTGTTTCGGACTCACGAATATGTGTGGTCGCCATATTGGTGCTGTTCGATGAGCTTGAGGATGTTTGGGTGGTCCAAGTTTGGCCAAATGTCTTGTTCCGCAGTCGTGACTTGGACTGAACGGACGGCGACTTTCGCGGCCACTTCTTCTTTGGTTATTTTATGCCGAAGCAGGTAGACCTGTCCGAAACCCCCCATCCCCAATTGGCCTTTGTAATCATAATTGGCCTTTAGGGGTGTAAGTTCCTTCACTGTTTGAAGGGTGTTGAGTTCGGCGGACATCTTTTTCGTTCCTCTAGGTGGCTTTGTCGGGGGGAAGTTTTTAGGCTGCCCTTCTACTTCTGTGCCTCTGTGATTATCAGCAAGGGTTTGAACTGTTGGAAGGGTATTCAGTTCGACAGACATCTTTTTCATTTTTCTAGGTGGCTTCGCCGGAGGGACTTCTTTAAGCGGCCCTTGTATTTCATTGCCGTTGTCATGATTGATAAAATATTGGGCTTTTTCAGTCTGATTCGGCTCACGATGAACAGTAGATTGCACCTTTAGTTCCACTTCCTTGATCAGATCGTCAATGACCCCAATTATTTCCACTTGCTCTATAAGGTGCTCCAGAGTTTCTGCTACTTCAGGCTCAAATTTGGCGTCTTGACGTTGAATGCCCCCCTCGGCACCTGGATTGGATTTGGTTGAGCCACTTTGGATGGGGCAATCTCCTGCATACTGCTCAACAGCTTGACCGGATACTTTAAGATGAGGGCCTTTAGCAGCATCCTCCATGTTTTTTATGAGGAATTTCACAGTTTCTTTAACTTCCTCATTTATGTCCAGGGTTGTATAAGGTTTTTGGGGATCTTTTGCACCACTTGAGCCCACGTCAAATTGATTTGAAAGCTCAATTGAGTGTGTGTCCTAAAATATAAATAGATCTTTCAAAAACGTGAAGGAAATTTAATACAGAACAGAAAAATTGATATAGAACTTTAACAAAAGTAAATGGATAAGACAAATTTTTGAGATCATCAATTGTAATCATAATTTTTTACCTTAAAAAAACTTTTATAACTATCTTGCTAAAGCATTTAAAGTCATGCATTTTTTTTTGTAGCTTATTGCTTACATTTGATCTTCAAACCCATTTACTAAGTTATAGAACAAAAAATTATCTAAATGTGCACAATCATTGAAAAAAAAACTATCTCCGAACAATAACTTTTAAATTGAATACTTGAATGTGTCATACAAGTTTAATCATTACTGCTCTATGATTACACATAAATTGTTTAACTCCTTAACTTTATTCTTTATTCTATATTAATTTCACTCTTTTTAACTTCTAGTTCTCTTTATTAGTTGTTATACTCATTTAAATTCATTGTATTTTGTTCACCTTTTTAGGTGAAGTAAAAGTAAGTTCCTATGTATGTTCAAAATGAAAGTGAAATTTGCTTCATCTTACCTTTGGACTATCTCTTTCTATTTCCACAACCGTCTTTTCGTCACGACGGAAGAACCCCCTGTAACAGAAGAAAATAAGCATTATAATTTTATTCATGTTTTTCTTACTTAACTTGAATTGTTTTAAAAAACAAAAGCTTAAGCAAATATGTAAGAAGTAATTTTAATTTTCAATAAAATTAAATCTTGAGGAATACTAAAGAAAAAAATATTATAATAACAGAATGAATCGACCAAACAGCTTCATATTCTGTTCAGGTGGTATTGTTTTCGATTTTGGTCTTGCTGGAATGACATTTGTTTTTAGTTAATATATAGTCGTTAATATTGTATAATAATGAAATCAAGGATAATTTCAACTTTAACATTTAAATGTTTCATGCATTTGCATAAAAATATTTCATTCAAAACTAACTCTCTCTAAATTTTGACAAGGTTGGGTTACATAATAAATAACTGAGACATTATCATTAAGTGTTGCACAAGTAGTAGACCTTTCTGTGTTGTAGAAATTACTTTTCGAATAGAAAATATGGTATCTAATAAAGGGTTTGTACTCACCATAATCTTCTACAATATTTGATGAACCATCCCATCTTGATACAGCAGGTTAACAAGGATTATAGAAGATTATATAAATACTTTGATAATCTTAGTTGAAAAAGTTTAGTCAACTGTTAGAAGAAGATCTTTGAAGGTGTTGATTGAGGTTTTTTTTTATGTTTGAACTTGTTTTTACTAACAAAATATCAAAAAAATTCGCAAGTATTTTTTTTAGCTGTTTACTCCACGAAATTTTTTTCCCAACTGCAAAAATGCATTGTTGAAACTCAGTAAAGTGACCATTGTTAGGTTATACCTTTATTATCAAAACAATAATATTATGAAATAACAATGTTGTGGCATTCACTTTCTTAAAATAAGAAACAGTATTGTTGAGATAAGTCATTGTTAGAATTCACAGAGTTTATTTTCTTTGCCATGCCCATTATAAACAAATACGACATAGGTAATTTTCAATTGAAAATAAAGGGCTGGGGAGCCCAGCCAATTAGGCGTACGCCTGGCATGCGAAAGGTCCCAGGTTCAGATCCGGACATCGGCAAAATAACTGCCAACCTATAAACAGCCCGCTTGCAGCCCAAAAATGTCTGAGGAATAATACCACGTGTAGAGGAGTGCACGTTAAATCTGCTCCAAAGTCCCAACGCTGCGTACAATGTCGTTCTCAACAGTTGTGTTGGGTGCTTACTCTGGTGTCGGCTCATCGCTTGTCTGTGGTTCTAAATAATAATGTGCGCTCTAAATAATAATAGCCCTCATGTAGCTCTAGTGCTATGATAATTCAAAATTACCTATCTACTAAACTCCTCGGCGCAACAGTCCATTACTGGGCCAAGGCCTGCCGTGTCCGTTTCATTTTTTGGGACCTAGGGCTCTGGGGTGCTAAGCATATGTCCCGGTTAGGTGGTCAGCTTCACGCGGTACCCCCAGTGTTAAGTTTCAAAGCATGCATGGTACCCATATTATCGAAACACTCAAGGGACGAAAGCATGGGTCAACCTCGCCCAATCCAGGATTCGATCTCGGACCTGTGACATGGCAATGCTCAGCACTACCACTAAGCCACTGGGCCTCAAACTACATACCTATCAATCGAAAATAAAACAAATAGCTGTAATAAGAAATTTTAATTGCCAAATGACCATTAATAAAAATATTTGTAAACAAAATGTTATTATCAGACTGTTTAATTTGCGGTTTCATCATTATTAAATTTTTTAGCCTACTTTAACTTTTTTTTTAAATTTGAAAGAGTTCAGTTCGGAGAAGACCAGTAATGGCAAAAACGACAAAAAAAAAGAATGTATTGAGGGAATTCAACAAGGGAAGAAGAAAGTCCCTAAGTTACTGCTGTATTCGTCTCTTCTGTATTTGTGCTGCTGTTTTTTGTCATTTTGTGTGTACACGATCTTATGTTTAATAGTGTTAACTTGATCAACATATCAATGTAGTCAAAATGTACTGCATATTACTATTACCAGCGGGTGTCCGAGCTCTGCTCGGAGAAAACAGGTATCGAAGCTAACTCGAAGATTTAAATTTTCAATTGTGATTTATCAAAACAATACATACCATAAGAAATTTTGTGAAACCATTGGTGAAAAGATGACCAGTTAAAGTTAATGTGACCAGATATTCAAAATCAAAAAGTGCGACACTCCAGCACACACACCCCCCCACCCCCGGTGTATTTTTTAAGTATTTTTTTATGCACATAATAGCCCTACTAGAAATGGTCAGTAGAGATCAATCGAAAATTTTTATGTGGAAATTTCCTACTGGTACCAATAGCAATCTATATTGATATCTATACAAATCTCTACTGATCTCTATTGATATCCATGCAAATCTCAACTGATCTCTATAGATATCAGTGCAGACCTATTGATGTCATTTGAGATCAGTAGCTTACTGATATTTTCTTTACTGGTGTCGTTAGAGCTCTATTGATATCAATACGAAATATTATCAGTAGGTTACTGATATCAATAGCTTCTACGGATAACAATAGAGACATCCTTAGAAGTAAGTACACATCAATAAAGCTGTACTTATGTCAATAGATTTTTGTATTGATCTCTATGGATCATTTTTAGTAGGGCATCACAAACCCAAAATCTTCTGATATTTGTCATCGGAAATGATAGCTTTGATGATAATGAAAAAATTAAGTAAAAGGTTATTACTGCTTAACTATTTGTGACTTGAATGGATTTGCTTGGAAAACATTTTACGATTGATCATATATCAGACAAATTAATTGAATTGCTTAACATCTTTTTTTACTTAAAAAAATCAAAGCTGTGAAAGTATTTAGCAGCGAAATATTTTTTAAAATGTAATGAAAAGTTTGTTTAAAGTATTTTATCTACTTAAAAAACTCATTTTTTCTGGTTTGAATCGGTAGTGAATCGAAAATTTTAGCTTCATTGATAATTTCTTTTTTTACAAGACACTCACTTAAGGTATACGTACACCTTACAGAAAGTGAAAAACGACTTAAACATTCAATTTTGTTTTATTTCTTTATAATATACTCTGTTTAACTAGCTTTCTGATGATACCAATATTATTAAAATCCATAGCTTAGTTTTTGACTTATGATTTTTTTGTACAAGCATATCTAATAGCTAGGGTCTTCTAGTAACTTCAAATTGATTTTCTGAGGAATGTGTTTATTTGCATGTATTGCTTCATCTTGACAAGGATATCTTGAGTTCTATTAAATATTTTTTTATTCTGTTTTCTGTTATGTGATCTGTATTATATAGAGCATGTGAAGACCCCCCCATCTTATTAGTATCTTTTAAAGAAATGCTTTTAAAAGCATTTAAATTAAATATTTCTTTAAAAAAATCACTTTTTTTTCGGTATCACAAAAAAACATGTTTTTAAAATAAGTTCTAGTTTAACAAAGAACTATCTGGAGGTTCACAACTTTAAAGAAGGTGTAATAAACAGTTTCCAAAAGAAAATATCGTTTTAAGTCAAATTGAATTAGCAGGATCATTGCCAAAAAAATGTCTAATTACCATACTAATTATTAATTAATAAATATGTTAATTACTTTTTTTGAAAAAAAATTACATATAATAGTTAGCCTATGTGTACTTCATCTATGGTATAAATTCAAAAAATTTGCAATGAAAATTTAAAAAAAAATTGTAAAAGGTGTACGTATTCCTTAAGTGGAATGTCCCCCAATATTTTATACCACGGATCAGTTCACAAAGATTTTTTTTGTCTTTTATATCCATTTTGGACTTACTCCAACAGTTAAGAAGAAGAAAATGACAGACAAAAAAAATTTAGTGTTGGTCCATTGGGTAGGAATCATCCCAGTCTTAAAAAATTGGAGATACCAGAGACAAAAAAAATTACTAAATAGTGTGTAAAGTTGCTCACAGCAAAATACAATGATACCAGAGACAAAAAAATTACTAAATAGTGTGTAAAGTTGCTCACAGCAAAATACAATGAAAAATATTTAACACAAGAACATGACAGATAAATTTTTGAAATATATCAGGTTTTGAAGTTCATTATTAATCGAGAAACCTACGAAACCAGTTTTTTTACATTGTTAAATACTACGTAAATTATAAATCTGGCTGTAGCTCAGGAAATAAGTTTATTGAATAGCAAAAATGACATAAACTTTCAAGAAGTCCTCATAATGGCTAATAAAGGTGAGATTTAGAAATAAAAAAGGAAAATTAACGATGTTTGATTTTTTTTTCTTTTTTTCCAATGGGGCAGCAATATTAGGGGTCAAGACTTTTGCAGACTCGGCATATTACTCAAAATTTAGAGCCATTTTTTTTTGTTGCACCATCTAGGCAGCTCTCGCTACCAATTTTGACGCACAGCTTACAATGAATCTGAGTTCTCTGTGGATATTAAAGTATGCCGAGATTTAATTTTGCCGATAGAACCCAAGCCCAATTTGCCCTCCAGGGATCTTCAGGATTTTCCCATATTTGATTTTTTTTTACATTTGAAAAAAAAAACACACCTTCAATTAATTAAAAATCATTTTATTTAATTTTCTAATATTATGCACTGACAAATTAGTATGCACAATGTAACGAATAATTTTGCAATCTTGTTCTTTCGTAGTCTGTAATGCAATTATCTATGGGCGCAATAGGATAAAGCACCTTTGTATATGTTGCATCTCAAGTAGCTTCGGCATTGACTGTCATGATTGCACTTCTCTCCATAGGCATAACCAGATACTCTAAGGAGAAATATTAAAATTAACAAAGAGCTTAGTAATTGCTAAAATCATATATAAAAATTCAAAAGCTTAGTGGAAGAAAGTGCTGACTGACATTTTTTTTTTAAATTTAGATTTTTGTTTCAATGACATATTACTAATTTTTTTTTCGGTAACTTATTTTTATTTTTTCATAAACTTTAGGTTTAGTACATTTTTTAAGATTAAGTTTATAGCAGTTCTGAAAACCAAAACATATTTTTAGAAAAAAAATTCAATTATCAAGCAAAAAATAACCTTTACCCTGGGTGACTGTTAGGAAAGCAATAAAGCCTCGCAGCTCATTTTGCTGAGATTTTTTTTTAATTTTTGAATTAATTGATAAAGTATAGCAAAAAATGTGGCTACTAACTAAAATGTGAGTTTTCTGCAGCACAGTTTTCATAATTAAAGAATAACTGTAGCTTCCATCCAGTGCCTCTATTCACCGCTTTGGCAAAGAGGTAAGTGAATGTACCAAAATCCAGGGACAATGTTAGGAGAAGTGATATACACCTTATAAACATTAAAAGCCAAAATTTTATGGAAGGTTTTTTATTAAGATATAGTATTAGTTCAATTTAAAATCCAAATGTATGTAATTTTTAGCTCTGAAATGTGCTAGCTTGGGCACTAAACTAAAAATTTAACATTCAGGACATTCGACGGTAAAGAATTTTCTGCATTGTTTTGTGTTATAAATTTTTTTAAAAAATGTCTTTGCCTTAAAATTCCGTTTTGCAATTATATAAGGACCAGTCTCTTAGTATAAAAAAACAAAATTGGAATATTTTTTTTAAGTTATGACCAAAGGGACATAAAATTAAAAGTTAATGTAGAATTGCCCATATATTGAAAATGGACTTACTCCTCATCCCGAGCGACTTCCTCGGTATTTATCCATTCTTGTGCATCTGAAAAATACATTGTTTCAAATAAAATATGTCTTACTATGCAATCTCTATTCTCAGGGGCAATTTCTGTACAGAAGGTAATAAAGAAAAGTTACTGAGTTTACATTATTCAAAACCGTAATGCTTAGTAAGTTATTTAACATGAATAAAGTTACGCAGTTATTCGTAACGTAAATTCTTAAATGCTACGATTATGATCGTTTTAATACAGTCTGCACTGTACAAAACAGATGAACAAGAAACAAGAAAATTCGATTTAATTTTGACCCCTCAACTTTAACTAGGAATTGCATTTTCTTAAGCTATGGTTCCGAAGATTTTTTACAATGATAGATTCTTCATGTTAGCAAATACGCTTATATCAAATCGTAGGGGAGAGAAGGGGAATGGCGCCACCTTAAGGGAAATTGAATTTTCATGCAGAATTGTGTTGCAATTAATGTAAATTGTATTAAGCATAGCATACTACAGTTCATAACCTATCATGTAGTGATTTTTTAAAATTTGAATCTTTAATAGAAACTGAATAAAATTGCATTTTTCTAAAGCTCGCACAGTGGCGGGATTACCCCGGTACCTGGGGTAATGCCGCCACACCACTGGGGGTATGCCGCCACATCAATAAACAAAGCAAATAATCTATAAATAATGGAAAATTGCATAATAAAGCGATACATATAGAACTAAAATAGGTTTAATTAGCTTTGGAATGGTAAGTTGTACAGGGTACAGCTCTTTTATTAACTTTCTATGTGCAACTAACTATGCAGGTTTTTTTTAGCTTCGTTGGTCTATTTGACCAGTTCAGTTATTCTTTTTCGGATACGGGACATCTCTAACGAAAACTAATAGGTTGTAGGGCCAATAGATGAAATTTCTATTTTACGGATCATGCCGCCATCCTTTTGCATGTGGCGGCATAACTCCAGAGTGATGTGGCGGCATTACCCCAGTAAGACAACATGGCATCGACGGCTTGTTTAAAGAAAGGTAGTTATCATAGCATCCAAACTAACGACGTGATAAAATAGTCAAATAATTACTCTTTTAAATGATATATAACTGATTTATCTAACTTAGAGATAGCAGTCACTTATCGCTTAATTTCAGAAGGCTCAAGATTAGATGAAAATCACTAAAAACCGTACTTTTTAAATAATTTTACACCAACTCACCGCACGGCCATTAGAGTCTATACTACAAATTACTTTGTTTCCTGCTACAGGTCAGCACTCACAGCCCCTCTCATACACACACCGATGGCGAGATACAAGGGGTGGCGGCATTACCCGAGGTGGCAGGATTCCCCTGCTCTCCCCTATCGTACGAAGAAGTGAATCATAGTTCGAAAACTTTCAAAGAAACCACCGAAAGTTCATAGTTATTTACTTGTGTGGTTTCATGTATAAAAATTTCACATTGAACAATTCTGGATAAAATATAATGTTACATGAATATATTAGATATCGATATCAAATATTGTATTATATTTTTCAAACATAAGAAATATAACTGTATAATTTTTAAACGATTTTTTATACTTAACTAGGGGGTAAAGCCTCCTGCTCTTTGCAAGTAGATGATTTTTTTATTTATTTATCTATACGGTGTTTTGAAATTCCAGCACAATATAATGTTCGAAATATATTACTTTTGCTTTGTATTATATTTAAAAAAAAAATCATATTTCTAAATATTATGTTGTTACTATTATACTCTTGATATAATGTTATAAATATATTTTTTCCAGGTTTTTTTCTAATACAACTTGTAACTTACAAAAATGAGTTGCTAACACATTCTTTAACAATAAAAAAAAATCTCCTTTGAATATTAGCTGGTTTTTTTTTAATTAATACACATATTTCCTAGATTCTAAAATAAGGAAAACATTACCTTCAAGTTCAGTTGAAAGACTTTCAATCGTTACAAATAACGTAATAACCAAGAAAACAACAATTCCTAGTTTATAAGACATATTTTTTAAGTATATTGTTTAACCAAATCAAATTCAAGTCAGGTACTTTTAAATATATATTTTATTATAACATATTCCCAAGTTGTGACTCCGTTTATATAATAATCAGCGCTTGTCAGAACAACGGAATTGGATAAAATACCATTAATAAAATATCAATCACTTGTCAACTAAGCTTTCCGATACATAATTTCCAAAAAAGTTACAATGAAAACACAGTTTGAACCTAATACCGTCTCATATGTCCCATTTTTTCAATATTGCAGATATAGTTGACATTCTATTTTCTTTAAATAAACTATTTACGTATAATTTAAAATTCTAGAAATTATAAGCATTTTTACTAAAAAAAAAAGTTTTGATAATCTCGTGGAATTAACTGGAATCTGAAAGGCAGTGGAAATCATAGTAATTTTTTTTGCTTCGTTTCGCACAAGTTAACATAATTTTTGACAGATTTCTGGTTGGCTATCTTATAAGATGTAAGAAAATTAACATCGAAATTGTATGAGCGTTTATTTTTAGTAGATTTAATCTCTTTTGTATTTTTTAAATTAAAAATATATTTATTTGTCCTGAAGAATATACCAATATGTTTTTATAAAATTTATTTAACATTATCCCAATTTTTTCTATATCTGTGTGCAGGATGAAAACTAAGACATCTGAATTAAATTTTAAATTAAAAAAGTTACATATTGAAATGAAATATCAACTGGAATATCACCATTTGTTAGCTCATTATTACGTGAATGATAAAGAATGCAGAGAATTGCACTGTCATATGGAGTAGTTTGAAAATGAAATGAGTTTATTCATAATCATTGACATATCAAAGACAAAATATCATATAAATACTGTCGAATATATATCGAAATGTTAAAGTGTGTGCAGTGGTTTTGACTAAACATTTCTAAATATGACATTTAAAGTAGCATTCATAGTTTTACTTTACGTTGCTTTAGTTGTTACAATTGAATCAGTTTCACCATCGTCCGAAGGTATATTAAGTTTTCTTATTTACTCTTTATTTTTATTTTTAAATATAATGAAAATAAGCACTACAATTGCAGATTTCTTATGTTTATCAACAATTTGTTTTGTTTATAAAATCTGCTAAATATTTTATAAGATAAGTTTTCAGAAACTTTCTTTTGAGTAATTTTTTTTAGGTTCTGAGATGTTCTAATCAAAATGATTTGATTTAATAACAATGTTATTATTATTATAATTACTATTATTATTAATTTATTCGCTTTTACAACGTTATTCTAAAGTTACTTTAAGAGGAAATTTGAATTTTGCTATAGAACTGAGTTTAAAATACAATATTTTTTGATAATACCTTGCAACTAATAAATTTGTCTTTTTCATAGAAGCTTCCTTAACCTCTTAAGCTCTAAATTTTTAATTCAACAGATAAAAAAATCCCTGAGTTACAATGTTTATAGTGAACAGATAAGTCATACAGACCTTGGTAAGGGTATAAAAGCTCAAAACGTAGGGTCTGGTTTAAGGCTGATCCAGGGCTATAGTTTAATGCTCGTTGCTTGATTGTGTCCTAAGTATGGCTGAAATTAAAATATTTTATTTGCATTACTTGAAATTATTGAACGTAAACCCTCTAAATTTTATTAAAAATTTGCCTTTACATATCGGACACAAAGCCACAGAAAGTTAAATTTTAAAATTGTCCTGTATTTGATTACTTTCTAGCAATTCATACATTTTATCATAGTGCAAACTTTTCGACAACTTTTGTCTATGAGGTTAACTTTACCTAAGCTCTTATCGTTAATAAAACTTAACTAATACAATTATAGAAATGTGAATTTTCGATCCGGGACATATTTAAGTGAAATACAATAGTAAACTATTCTTCTTGACCGAAAGTTTACTCAGTTTTATTTATTACAGATTCCAGACATAATCCTATGAACGATGAAGTAGCTCGGGACGAAGAGTAAGTCAATTTGTTAAAACAGAAAAAAAAAATTAAGAAACATATTTTTACAAAATGAATATCTGAAACAAACAGTTTTTTTATACAAAAACAAAAAACTGTCATCTGTTGGACCAGAAAGTATTAAAAATTTACGGAGAAAATCAGTTAACTTCATACGAATTATTTGTAATTTTATACGATCGAATGGGACAACTTTGACCCAAACTTTTTACCTAATAACTTCTCTTAACAGCGTTATTTATATTTTATCTTTTTCACTCAATGAAACTCTGCTTTGGTCTATGAATGAATGTTTAAGAAAAAAAGTCAGTTCTGGGTTTTTTTACGCTTGAACCAAAGTTACCTAATTCGAAGTAGCAAGCTTCTAATACTTTGCCAAACGGTTATTTGTGGCAATTTGTCTAGTTTCAGATTTTTAAAAAAATTCAACTTTATCTTGTATGTATAAAGTAATTTTTTTTAATATAGTTCGAAATTTTATAAGTTTATTAAATCGATTTCTCAAGAATATGTTAATAGCTAGCTTTTTGATGCTACGACAGCGAGTCATCACCTAAACTGGTGTAAAGAAACCGATTTCTCAATTGTTTCTTCTCTACGCGATTCACGCGAGACACGAGTTCGACGTTCATACCACATAAGAAGAACCAAGGACGAAACCGGTTTCCTGTCGCCAAAGTCCACCAAACAGACTTGAGAAAGAAAATAATCCTTCCTAATCAATCAAGATGTTCTTCCCCTGATCTCTTCAACTCTAATGGGGATAATTTAACTATTTAATATGAAGAGTACGCGGGAAAAACCGATTGATTTATTAGGCGAACGCCCGCAATGGCATGCTTGGCGGACATTCGCGGCAGAAAACCGGTTTCTCTCTTTCTTCATCGCTTGGTCCAGGCGTCGGGATCGTCAATCGTCTGAATCTTGGTAGCTATTAACTACAGAGATAGTAGTTACAGTATTAGAGTGGGAAATCAGGTGACCTGCAACACTGACTTTATTGGGGCTCTTCTGATAGCTCCTTGCGCGTCCCGTCGTTAGCATTGGATGTCACGTGATCTGCCCCTCTATTACTCTAGCTATGATCTCTGCGGTAGGAACTGGTTTCCTTACACAAGTTTAGGCGATCACTCGCTATCATCGCCAAAGTGGCCTGCTAAGGAAACTTCTCTACAAAATCAATCGGTTTTTTCCCGTGTACTCTTCATATTAACTATTTTTTTTTTCTAGTTTTCCAGGCAGGAAGTTAGGCGAACGCTGCGACAATAGCCAGTATGGTTACTGCGAGGGCGACTTGCGCTGCAAAGTGTGGCAACCCGCTGAAGGCAAATGTGACTATTACAACTATCGCAAAAGGAAATGGGGATATTGATACTATCCATTTCAAAGTACCTGAAATTTGTTAAATATTTAAATAAAGCTTGTAAACTAAAAAAGCAATGTTTTGTAATTCTTTTAACATTTTCATACATTTAACATTGTTTTTTTAATGCAAAATGCCTTTAAAATGAACTGCTAAAATAACTTTTTAAAGAGTTTGAAAAAAAAATAAATGATTTTTTTAAGAACTCTAATATCTTATTTACGTTTGTTCAACATCATTTTTTATAGAAACAAATATGGTCATTGGCACAAAAATCTCATTTTATTGCGGAAAAAAATGAGTGAAATAATGGTATCACCTGCAGTTGTATAGTTAATGAAAATGCCATTCGAAAAATATCTTTGGGACCAAATCAAACAAAATAAGTAGAATAACTTTTTATAATAAGAAATACCTATACTTATTCACTCCTTGCCAACCTAAGTTGGGTAAATAGAAATTTGCTGTGGATAAGATCCTTCCGCTTATGTATGGTAGGATACATATATATTCCAGCTTGGGTGCTTGTTCAGAGAACCGCTTATAAGCTTTCGTCAAGTGGGACAGACACAGAAAGAATTTTTACAAGCACAAAGAAAGAAATAACACATAGACAAATAACAACATTTATTGATGGTCACAGACATCCATGCCCGACTGGGATTCGAACCCAACCCCAGCTGCTGCAAAGGCCAGCATGCTAACGATTGAGCCACCGGGGCGGCTCTGCTTATGTAAGGAGTTGCATAAATTATTTGTAAATCCATCCAGAAACATGTTTGAAACATTAATTTCGTTTAAGGTCGAACAGATTTAAATATTATTTGAGAAAATTTAGCAATTTTATCCGAATGAAAAGTGTATTTTTGTTGAATTGTATTCAGATAATTTTGCATGCAAATATTACCTAAGAAGAGTTTCCAACTAACGGAATCAACCGCGCTTTTACCTCTGCCTTTTTACTCTTTGTTTTTACCCAAGTTATGTTGGCACGGAGTTCAGGTTATATTCATTCATACTTATAGACTTACGTTACAAATTATATTTCGTATTATAAAATATGATTAGGCATTTCTTATTATAAAAAGAAAACTTATACTTTTTATAATAAGAAATACCTAATCATTTATATTATCACAAGAAAAGAACTTTTTCTGAAGAATATAAAAATACTTTATTTGGCATCGGCAGCAGCTGGGCTAGTTTCCAAAAGCGAATAAAATAAGTCATTGGTGTGGATTTAAAGATAAAAAAAAAGTTTCTTTTGTAACAGATTCGATAAAGAATTATAAAAACAGCAAGCTATATGCTAGACACATAATATTTTAAAAAAAAAGAACTGAGATATTTAGTTTACTTTTTAAGGTAACCCCATCGCTTAATGCTAAATCAGTAACCCTATGCTAAATGCAGACGAAATACGTATTCAAACTTATAGGAATGACTCCAGAAAATATTTCATTACTTTTTTTTCTACAAGAGATATCATTACGAAACTTTCAGTAAACGTTCAGAAAGAAGATATTGTAAATAATAAGATGGAAAAACTGAAAATTAATATTTTGATCAATTTTTGGGTACTGCGTCCCATCAGACGAAATACGTATTCAAGCGCATAGGAATGACTCCAGAAAATATTTAATCTTTTTTTTTTCTACTGAAGATATCATTATGAAACTTTCAGTAAATGTTTAGAAAAATATTGTAAATAATAAAAAGTAATATGAAAAATAGATATATTTTGACCAATTATTGGGTACCGCGTCCCCTTAAGTGATAATAAAAAAACATCAGTCAATGACAAATAATATTTTCAGTTTTCTGTATTAAGTTATAAAGATATCGATGGTCGTAAATTTTTAAATTCATAAAACATTTCTGAATACTGCTAATCTGACGGGAATATGGACAATGTTTTAATTTATCTTAACTCTAAAAGTAAATAGCATTATTTAAGTATGGTATGGTATGGTATGATACATATATATTCCAGCTTGTGTACTTGTTCAGAGAACCGCTTATAAGCTTTCGTCAAGTGGTACAGACACAGAAAGAAATTTTACAGTCACAAAGAAACGAATAACACATAGACAAATAACAACATTTATTGACTGTCACAAACATACATGCCTGACCGGGATTCTAACCCGACCTCAGTAGCTCTAAAGGCTAGTACACTAATCATTCAGCCACCGAGGCGGCAAACGTTATTTAAATATAATTATACATAGAATATTTATTTTCATATAATTAAGTTATTTGCAGTTTTTTTTTCACACAAAATAAGGAAAGAATGCATATTGAAATCTTCTCATATACAAACTAAACTGGCAAAAAGCAGATGCAATAAATCTTTCATTTTTACATGCTAAACCAACGTTCATTTTATGACCACATTTATTATTATACATACGAATAAAACCAAATGCATCAAAACATATTTGGACCAAACTGAAAAACGATATCTACTTAAATTCAAGATCACGTAGCATATAATATTGGTAAGACAATGATCATTAGTCAAGTATATCCTTTCTTGAAAGCTCATATCTTCAATTTGAAGCCCGAAATGTACGATTGGTAACGGTCCTACTAAGTGAAGCCATTTGTCTTTTAGAGTATGAAATTGACAGACTCATTATTTTAGAAATAATGTAAGGATTTGTTATATCGCTTTCCTGGAAAGATTTTCATTCAATTGGGTATCATTTTTCTCCCATTTAAAAGTGTCCATTACTTTTCCTGTGACTTCAATGTTAGATAAATTTATCGTAATAAAAAATGATTGTAATTAATGTATCTAAAACTGCACTAGAGTTTGACAAAACTCGAAGCATATAAATGAAAAGGTTGTTTATTTATTTATTTTTTCAAATAATGAATTTAGTTTATGATGGTAATGGAAGCAGAATAAAGTAAACAATTTAATTTTATTTTAATTTTTTGCGTTTATTTTAATTTTTTCAGCTAGTGACAGCACGAAATGAGAAAAATAAATGGATTTCAGTAAAATTTTTGCAGCTTTTTTTATTTGAATTTCCTCTAAAAAATAGAACAAATATGATTTAACTAAGTCAGGTGCACAAGTCGGTATTTTTAACAGATACTCAAACTCTTTCTCTTATTATTATAGATGTTGCACATGCGGCACTAACTATAAAAGTTCGTCAAGCGACGTGGATTCGATTTTCATGTTTTGATGGAGATGCATCTCATAAATGCATTGTAGTACACTTAAGGGGGTTCGGTACGTTGTATATCGGTAATGTTAAATTGGCCAATTGCAATGTACCTTTTCACAATAACTACTGATCAGATCATCTTAAAATTTTCTGTGTGTGTTATACCAACCTTATTTATTAATACGAGGTTACAAGGTTTTTTTTTAAATAACTGTTAGATTTTTTTTAATAAAATAAGTTTTAAAGTACCCAAAAAATCATGAAAATTTTCACTTTTTTGCCCCATAATTTTTTTTTCACTTAAATTTTATTAAAATTTATAACCACAGATTAATCTATACTATGTTTTACATCAAGTTCAAAAAATCAAGTTCTGAGAAAAACGCGTTTAAATTTTTTTATTGTTAACCCATTTCCTTACGAAGGATTTTTGCTTCCTCGTAATATTTGATAGGAAATATTTTTCCAATCGTCTTGATACTTTGTGACATTATTAATAAATATTGTAATAGCATTTTAAGCCAATAATTTTGTTTTTGATTTTTTCACCGATTTTGGGGTACTGAACCCCCTTAAAGAAATAAAGTTTTATTTCTAGGTGTTTATAAAAATTACTATTGATGTCATTACTCTACCAATCAGTCAATTTCTTTAGTACACTAGCAGATGACAGTAATGACTTTTTTTTATTTTGAAAGAGGTAATTTTGTTGCTTATTAACAAATAATTTGTGCATATATTGACATTGCTTTTCTACACTGTAAATAATTTTGGTGTATCTTCACACCAAATATGGTGGCAACAAAGTAGCCACCAAAAATGGTGTAAGGAAACACCACCAGTAAATCGGTGTAATGAAACACCGATAATTGACTGGTGTGTAGAAACACCACGTTTGGTGGCCACTCTGTTGCCACCATTTTTGGTGTAATGAAACGCCACCAGTGATTTGGTGTACTTAAACACCTAACAATCTAACAGAGTGTTCGGTAACTAATTTCAGAATCAAAAGGATAAAATGGTTATTTTTTAAAAACACTTTTTGGCTTAAAATTATTTCTTACAAAACCTGAACAACAAACATTGTAATGTTAAAAATAACTAATTTCGTAACTTGAGTTGATTTGCTACTTGAGTTGAACTCAACGAGGATAACCCCCCTTTATCTATACTACAAAAGATATAATGAAACTGTACATTTATTATACAAAAACATAACGCAAACAAAATTAATGTTTAGGAATATTTAACGTGAATGAAAGATATCAATAGGGTGGTCAGACATAGTTTGTTACTCAACTATCTATAGAGAGAGCTATAAAATTGTGCAATTAACCTCAGTTTAACTATTTTATAGTTTTTTCAAATAAACGTAAATAAAGTATCATTTATGAAAGTGTAATGATGATTTCATAATCGAAAAG
Organism: Hylyphantes graminicola; assembly: GCA_023701765.1. Classification (NCBI taxonomy): domain Eukaryota; kingdom Metazoa; phylum Arthropoda; class Arachnida; order Araneae; family Linyphiidae; genus Hylyphantes; species Hylyphantes graminicola. Next base: position 7,022,264 of record CM043119.1, on the reverse strand, counting down.
TTAATCACTGAAACAATTCCGATACATGAGCTTAATGGCTTATGGAAAAAAACTGTTATTATACTTATCATTTCAATATCTTTTAATCATATATACTCGCACAAAATATAAACACAACCTTAATTTACTCGTTCCAACCAGAATTGCTAATATTGGAGTTTTAATTACATTATTTAGTAGTATTTCATTTATCTTTATAAAGAATAAATATAATTGTTCCGCTTACTTTGAATTTTCAGCAAATACAAACGCGATTTGTCCTCATCAAAATCAAACTCATGCTGTTATTTAGGGCTAACTGAGTGTAAACACACAGACAATCATTTAAAAGTAATAAATGCACGCTGAAATAAGTTTTCTATCTAGATATTTTAAAACTAAGACTCAAGCCATGCACACCACGAACAAATTATCAAAACACAGCTCTAATTTTCCCGTTACAACCATAGAATTGCTAGATTGGCTCGATCTGTAACACCGAATTTGGTGCTTCGTTTTCAAAATGTCGTCGGAAGTCTACAGTTAATCAATTCTTGGTATATGTTAACACCAATTTTTGTTTAAGTTTAAATAAAAACCATTTTGAGTGAATGATAACACCTACTTTGGTGCTGACACCACAAGTCGTGTATATTTACGCCTTATTTAGCATTTCATAAACCCAAAACAAGAATAATAATACTCCCTTGTTTTTACAGTGTATGAAGCGTCTTCGTTAGGATGATTGATTGATATCATCACGAACATTTACATGAAAAACATACTTTTTAGCATTTATTTGTATGAAAAGTTTGTTTCGATTAAGAATATACGTGTAGGATTTTGCTCGGGTCTGAAGAGGTTTTTCTTATTTATAAGGGTTCTTCCACGTCACAGCTGAAGATAAAAAAAAATCATTCATCTACTTGATAATAATACATAATCAGGCCTCTTTGGTGACCATAGGAGAGTCATCCCCTAAACTATTGTAAAGAAAGCGGTTTCTCACTTGGTTGTTCTCTCGAGTCCAGCCTGTAACGTTAGTACCGAGAGAAGAACCAAGGTGGAAAGCGGTGTCCTGTCGCCAAGCATACCTGATAATACGGGAAGGTTCCTAGTCAAGCAAGTTCTTTCCTACTGTATTCTTGATATGAATGCATAAAAAGTTCATCGTGCATCAATCCTAAAAAATATTCCAATTGAGAACTGGTAATTTACAAGAGTAAGGGTTCATATCCAAAGGAAATACAATTTTGTAAACACAAATTTAAAATAACCTAATAGAAATAGACGATTTGAAAAGTTCTGAAAGATTTGAAACAAGGTGAAAGACAGTTTCTAGAACCAGGTTTTTAGTGTTCACCACCATTAATTTATTTAAAAAAAAATAAACGAATTTTAATGACCCATGCTTAATGATCACTTGTTAAAGATAGTGATAAGTAAGTTGATAACGGTTTATCATTATTTTACAATCAAGCATTTGGGGAAGCGTTTAATTATTATTTTATAACCTAATATAAAATCTAAGGTAATTAAGCCATTGCAATGGGTTCAATAATACTGAATGGAGTTTTGTGTTTACGACATGTTTTGAAGAGAGCTGCATCTAAAAAATATTTTTTTCATATATGACAGTCTGTTAGCTGACAATTCTGAGCATGTTCGATTCTTACCAGTTTTAAAAGTATTAAGACTTTTTTAAAGTATTATAAAGAAGTAACTAGTTTGAAAACAGAAAAAAAAGTAATTATGCATGTTGAAAATTCTAAAATTAACCTTAATTAGCTTTCTAAAATTTAAGGGTTTTTTTATGTGCTAATTATCACCATGGTATGGCTTTTGTAAAATTATTTATTTAGATCGAACTAAAGAATGAAAGACTGTTCTACCACCTTGAATGAATGCGACAAGGTAATGATTCGAACAAGGAATGTCTCTGATTCAAGAGGAAAAGACAGTACTTAGTCGGGATTTATATTTTCGAAAGATAATGGGCTGATAAATCCTACTAAATGGTTAAGGCGACTTTTCCCCAATCTCAACGACATCATGGGACCCGGATGGACGAATGGTTTGGACCATTACGCCAGCAGTCTGCGCGCTGTAACGGGTGCGGGTTTGATTCCCGCCTTCGCCATGGGTGAGCGATACGCAGTTAAGGCAATTAGATATCCTGGGCGCGTTTGATTCTTCCCAGTTTCAAAAGTATAAAGACATTTTAAAGGTGTTTAAGTAGTTTGAAAACAGAAAAAAAGTTAATTATACATGTTGAAAATTCTAAAATTAATCTTAATTAACTTTAGAAAATTTACTTTTTTTTTAAATAAACTAATTATCATTAAGACATTTTTAAAATAAAATTTTACAGCCTTAACATAATACAAACGTTTTATGAAAATAAGTTTGTTAAATATCCAACTAAATGTACAAGTATTTCAATTAAAATAGGTGAACCTTTTAGAATGTTCAAAAACGTTCTACAACAATTTCTATGTAGGAAACTTTATAACGAGGAAACTTACACGCGGGTTAGAACATACACTTACCTTTCAAAAGAAAACTGTTTACTTTTAAGCGAACTATTTCAGGCGCATGTATTTCGCAACAAACTTCGAGTGCAAAAAATATGAAAATTTAGATTCCTTAATTAAATTCTGTGCCCTATATTGCGTCAAAGAGCTTTGCAAAAATCTTTTCCCCTCAAGTATCTTAATCAAGAACTTCTTTGAAATGGCGTTCTTTTTTCAGACAGAATAAACTAATCTAGGGTTTTTATTCTGAGTGCATGTTTTGAAATGAACAACTTTTTTACATTCAAGCTTTAGTTTGCACGCTATATGGTGATTTTACTTTGAAATACATTAAAGTTTTTTTTTAATTTATAAGTAAAATATATTTTTATGATTCTCAATTATGTGGAATAAAGCAAATTCGACATTTGCAACACTGATTAAAAATGCTCAAACTGGTCACACAATCAAAAGGGTTCCGAGTAATTTTTATTTAAGTTTAAAACTTGCATTTACTTAGGACTGGTTTATAGTATATAAAAACAGCTGACAAACCCTTGACGATAGACATAAAGATAAAGAGATGGTATTGGGTCGGCCATATACTAAGAATGAGCCCCGAATCTAATGAACGGATAGCTTTAACTTGGTCGCCAAGCGGTAAAAGGAGGAGGGGACGACCAAGACTGACGGGGCAAAGAGGCACTTTGAAGGAGCGATACCATCTTGGCTGACCAAGCTGGGCAGTTGCAAGGGAAGCCGCACTGAACCGGAGGAACTGGATTTCAACAACTGCGGCCTCATGCGCCTATAAGGCGTGACGAGTTGCAAGGCAAGGTTTATAGTAGTTTCTCCTTTTCCCATGTCCTTATTTGCAATTGAGTATCGGGATTACTCGCGTTTTTTTAAAACTATTTTCCAAAACATATGAAATCTTTTAGATCAATAGTAGTATGGTGTAAAAGTTGACAACTTTTAGTGAAAAATAAACTCAAAGCCACACTCTCAGAAATAATGCGCTCACTTTTGACGATTCATGAATCCTCAAGCCTCATTTCGTTAATTTTGAGGAATATTTCGTCAAACTATCACGTGACTTTTGAGTAAACGCGAATCCTCACTTTAATGATCGCGATTTGACGATTCTGAATCTTGATTTTGAGGAAACTGAATCTCATCGTTATACCCACATGCTCAAAAATGACGAAATATTTCTTTAGATTAGACAAAATTCGAATCCTCATGAAAATGACGTATCAAATTCCCTCACTTTGAGGAAATTAATTCTCGGAGCATTTGCCAGTAAATGGCATCGTCCAAATTAAGGAAAATTTCGTCGTTTTTGAGTATTCGTTTCTGAGAGTGCATTTATTCTCTTTATATAAAGTACAATAATTGCATATTAGTATGAACTCCATCAACAGGCAAGACAATCTAATGTTAAAACTAAACGCTGAGAATCACCATCCATTTTCTATATTTGTCCATCTTTGGCGTAGAAAATGGCGACTAAAACTAATTTTAAAACCCTAAAGCATTAAATACATTTGCCTTTTTGTCAAATTGCAGTATTTCTTTAACAACTAAAAAGGAAAAAAAACTGAAAATTGAACTTCTTTGAAATCAAGAACCATTCAGGGAAATCTTCAAATTGCCCAGAAATAACCCCTATCCACAACTTGTCATCATGGCTATTTATTTAAGCGGTTCCCTTTTTGCTAAAGAAATAAAACGGTGAAAAAGATGTAGTAGATGGACCATTAATGTTTGTATAGATAGTTCTGTGTGTGTAATGCTACAAAAAGCAAATCGCCTAGTGTCATAAAATCCTAATGCATTTGTTACTATCATTCATATTTCTGCATATACTTTATACAATTTACAATACTTCAAACAACTACAGATGTGTTTGTTAGCAGAGATCGAGCATAAAAGCCGACCCGGCGGCGCAATGGTTAAGATGCTAACATTTGGAACTTCTGGGTCCGGATTCGTAACCAGATAAGGCATGGATGTTTGTGCTTGTCGAGTGTATGCGGAATACGTGCTTGTTAAGTCTGTTGGGTCCGAAAGTAATGTGGGCTGTCATTTCACAAGTTTTTCACGGGCGCAGGTCCCTGGAGACTATTTCCCTTCCCTTTAGGGACATATCTGAATTGTTTAGGTGGCGCGCGATAAATAGCAGCATCTGTCATGTGTGTGTGTGTGTTTTGTCTGTCTTACTTGATGAAGATTTAAAAGTGGGTCATTAAATGTTGGACGTCTAAAGTATTAGTTTAAATGAAAAAATCAAGTTTGGCTAAGTTATAAAATTTTATTCGAAGGCTCAATCATCAAAATAAGAAAAAAGTTTTGCTTATTTTTAAATCTTCTTTTAAGACTACTTCCCAAATGTGCGCATTTTTCTTAATCCTGAATTCATCTCCACAAATAAAACTGGTAAAATATATTTAAATTTGGAAATGTTATCAAGTAGTAAACTTTTTTTACAAAAAAAAAAACTTTAAAATCAGTAATCAGTATTATTTGACGGTTATGCAACTGAACCTGTAGAATAGAACAGAACAAGTGTCTTCAAAATGGCTAACTTTATGTCGTTTTTACACTGTTAACACCTCATAATCGATAAAAAATTTCATTTCAAACTCATATTTAGTAAAATTTCATAATTTTATACGTTTTCTCAAGAGAATTAAATATGAATATTGCGGTATGTTTACTGTAAACCATAATGCACCCTATATCGTAATTAAGACAATAATATTGTTTTTCAAACTTCATTACATATGAATTAGGTTTCACGATTTAAAAGAAAATTTCAAATTAACATACATAATTGACGTCATAAACGGAAAGGCATCTTTTTCAAACAAAAATATATTTGTGATTATGATGTAATCATTATTTAAAAATGTTGTTTCGTGAACTAGACTCGAATTACTTAAGTTTAAAAGTAAATCTAACAGAAAGAATTTTGCTAGTCCATTTTAAAATGTAGAAAAGTCTGGCTACATACTACGTCGAAAAAAGAAATAAGTCATATTTTGTTGGATCACATCTTGGAATATGTACATTGAAAATATGATAATCACTTTCGTTTGTAATTCCTTAATAGAGTTATATAATGCTTTCTTCAGTTGTTTTATTTGGATTTTAATGTAGTGCCGAAATAACGATATTTGATTGGTTCGCCTTATATTTTTACTTTTATTTACTTCACCCTGGTAGTTTAAAAAGTGGAAGCAAAATGAAGAATACCGCTAATATATTTAAATACTTTTTAGAACAAGGAGAAGTTTTCATTTCAATATTTTGCATCTGAGAAACAGTTAGAAGAGACAAAGTATTTTTGGATTACTTTCAATATAGTTTCTCCTAATTAATATTACCATTACTATTAACATTATTATAAAAACAATTTTTCTGGTGGAATGAAAATGTATTCAAATACTTTCTAATTGCATTTCTGTATGCAAAAACACTTAACTAAATTTAAGTTCGAATATTTAGCTACATATGCTTGCCGCAGGGGACATATAAATATAAATTGTTATTGTTTATTCATAAAAAAAACTATTGTGGAGGTTTTTTTTTAATAAATACCTGTTACAAAATAAATTACCCATAATTTTTGGGACCGCAAGAGATTAAAGAATTTAAATAGAAAAATTATAATTGACAAGTCATAGTTTCAGTGAATTTATAACAAATGTTTCCAAATAAAAATTTATCCAAGAATGTCATTTATAAAACAGCAATTACTTCGAAAATACAACGCCACGTGTCGTCAAACCAAAAAGAAGTTAAGCTCTTATTGTCTAGTTAGAGATTATTAGACCGAAGCAACAACAAATCAAGCTTTTACAAACACCAATTAGTCATTTTTGAGTAGCAATGTAGGTAAATATTTTATATCTGTTTTTGTTGTATTATAATCACTGTTTCAGTTATCTCAGCTTCGTTAAACGGTAACGTTGGGAATAACTTAATTCCCACCGCATTGTTTTGTATTTTGGATGTTTGCAATTAATTAATGTTACTGTAGCTTTAAATCACATGTATGGATGTGTCTGTATTTACATAGTTTTCACCAAAAAAAAAACAATTATAAAAAAAAATAGCAAAATTTATTTCTACAAATTTCTAATTATCTGGTTAAATAAGAAAGGATGAAAGATAATGGACCGAATTGTTTGGACCATTACACCAGTACGACCAGTCTGGGCACTGTAACGGGTGCGGGTTCGATTACCGCCTGGGTGTACTTCCTTTCTTTGTTTATTTATGAAAGGAAAACGAGTTAAATAAGAAGAGACAATGAGCATTAAGTCAAATTTTATTCGTATGTTTCTCTCTTTATAAGGTTACTTTAATTGAGGCTTTTTAAGACATTTCAATCTTAAATCTGACTTTCAAATTGACGTAAAAGAAGAATCTATGTAAAATCTAAAACGTTTTTTTTAATATTGATTTTTAAAAAAAAGTTAACAATAACATTCTATTTATCTCCGGCACGTGTTTGACATTTAAAGAAATAAGATAAAATTAAATTTGTTCTTCTATCAAAATAAAAAGGAGGGCTTAAAATTAGAATACAAAGGAACAAATTGAAGTTTTCAAAGTTGATGCATTTTTACAGTATAACTTAAGAGTTTTGTTAATTTTAGAAACAATTTTATTTAAATTTGATACGTGTTGAACATAATCGCATAAAATTCAATTGCATATTCTTTTTTAAAATGAAAATAAATTAAATCACCAAACATTTTAGATAAGTCAAATCTATTTGATTTTTAATTTCACGGTATCCTTTGTAAAAGAAAAAAAAACTGAAATCATAGACTTAGTTTAATTTTGATACATTAAAATATCTAAGTTTTTTTTTTATTTAACAATAGAATTTTTGTTTCGGTGTGAAATAAAAAATATTGTATGCATAACCACGTCCTTTCAAAACATACAATTTCTTTTAACGTATTTTCCTATAACTTTTTCAAAAGATTTTGAAAGTAATCATTATAAGTTTTTAAAGAAGTATGATTTCATTTGTATTAGTAAAGCTGATTTTTTTAATGAATGTGGTGAACATGTGTTATTGGGTTTAACTATACATTACTCAACTTTCATAACTATCTAGTTACTATAGACTAAAGATGCAAACGTGATCAAAGCACATTGAATTATTAGGACCCAACATTTATTCCGAAGAAAGTATTCATGACAAACGTAGAAGTTGTCGTACTTTACAATGTGGTACTGGTTTCGTTTGCTAAAGATACTACTTACTTCACATCACTACTTTTGAATCTACTTTTTGAGAGCATTTATCGTACAACAATAATTTTAAATACTAATATTTAACTCTGAAATTTGCATGGCAAATGATCAAAAATGTGTAAATAAAGGACACTCAACTAATTTTAGTTATCGGGAAGTATATTGAATTTATTAAAAAAATGTGAGTTTCTTAATAAAAATTAAGTTTTTAAAGTTTGTTTGCAAACAAATGTTCACTTTTTATTTTAATACTAGATAATCACCAAAAAAGTATCAAAGAGAAAAATTGAAGCAAATTGAAACGAGAAAAAAAAACGTGCTCTAATACTTTATACCCAATTTTACCAAAAGTAATAACACTTATATGGTAGACATATTTATCAAACTTGCTAAGCATTTTTGTTTTAATCTACTCACCTAAAATTTTTCAGCAAGATAATTAAAGTAAAACTAAAGCAATTCATCCGTTCAAAAAAATTTTATTCGATAAACACGTTATTTTTCTTTTCTAACGACCGAATAATGTTTTGAAAACATTAGTGTGTTACATTTCATTTTTAATTCGTATTCTACGTAGGCGAATACTAATGGGCATTGTTTTTTCCAATTGAAAATGAATACTTGACGATATGATTAAGTGTGCATTTTTTATGACTTCTTAAGTGCTTCTTTTTCGAGAAGCGCTAATGTTCTAAACACAATTTGCGCTTACGTATTATTGAATTGTAAATGACATTCACACATACAACATAGGATCCATAGTATTTATATTCTAATATCTTTTAAATTGTCTTTTGAAATAGGCTGTAGTTTGGAAATTGTGTCTAATTAAGTTTTAATTAAATACACCTAAAGGACATACGGTTAAAGACTTTTCTTAAATATAATTATTCAGTTTGAAAACAATACAACATTAATTTCAAACTGCTCTTGACACAAGTTTTCTAGACAGTCTAGTTTTTGACTAGTGTACATTTTTAATAATGGGAAAATGTAGTTTATTGAAATGCGTCAAAATATCTTTCAGAACCCATTTACCCTTGTCATATTGAAATAATTCATAGTTTTAAACCATCGCTGATTTTTCCGAAAACAAGGACATACTTGTTGTCAAATTATATGTGCTTTTATTTAGAATAACATTTCGACATTATTGCTGATTAGGAATGCAATCCAAAGCTGTCAACTGAAATAACTATCTTTCTACAGAGTTACTAACTCACTGTTCTGAACTACCTTACAGTTTTTTATTCATGAATCATCTTACAACAATTTGATTTGTGAAAATTGTGTTGTTCCTTATGTAATCTAGAGTATATTTATTTGCTTATAATAACGAGAGTTTTACCAAGTTATAGACTGAAGGTAAAAAACAAGGAATATTTCGTGCTCGATATTGATAATTTATTCATGAGTAACTCATACATCATAATAAGAAACAATATGTTCATAAGTAAGTAAATATTTAAAACTAATATTTATATAATTCACAATTATTTATAATTGAATTCGAAACTTAATACTTAATTTTATACTTATAAAATATTGGAAGCTAACATTAAAATTAATGAAGCAATTTTATTTTTATGTGTTTTTAAAAAAAACCACCGGGTGGTCAAGTGATCATATAATTTGAAAAATGCTCGAAATCAATCAATAAACGTAACATAAGAAAACAAAACTATCATAAAATTATAAGAAGAATTGCAATGGATGCAGTATAAACTGTATTTTTTTAAATTTGATAATCAATAAACTGGATGTTGTTTACTTACAGCCTAGAGAGATTAAAATGATTTTGAGATCAACAATTCAATTATACAAAATTTTGCATTGTACATAGCACAGAAAATGAAATACAATTACATTCAAATGTCGCTTTTCCAACAGCACATCACTAACTAAATATTTTTTTAAAATTTGTATCAAAATTTAAGTGAAAAAAGTAACTAATTTTATCGAAAAACTTATATAAATATGTCTAGACAGAAATACATAAATAATTCATGAGTTGATAAACAAATAAATACCAGGTATACTTGCGATATTTGCTTTCTATATGCCAGAGATTATTTGAGAATATGGATAGTGAAGTATTGCAATACAAAAATTATAAGTTCGTTGTTTAATTGCTTATAATTTCTTTTAAAACTACATTTTCAAACTTATTTTTTGTTTTATGAATTGAAGATGACACGGGAAAAACCGCTTGATTTCACAGGCGGCTTTCCTCAATAGGCCTCTTTATCGATGATAGCGAGAAATTGCCTAAACTAGTGTAAAGAAACCGGTTACTCGCTTTGTTTTTGTTCGTGGTAACCCTGCCAGAGTTACCCGTTTGTACATTGAATGAAGAACCGAAATAAAACAGATTTCCTGTCTCCAACGTCCGCTAAACAGACGCAATTGCAGGAAGACTCCTAACAAATCAAGCAGTTTTTCCCTTGTACTCTTCAATTGACTTAGTGTATGTTTTAATTCAATTAATGATGTATATTTATCAAACTACTAAGTATTTTTGCTTTAATGAACTGAATTAAATTTTTTTGGTAAAATAATTAAAATAAAACTATCGCAATTTATTCATTGGAAAAACTGAATTCGATAAACACGTTATTTCTTCTTGTTCTGTCATCTGAAGACACAATAGTGTTTTGAAACCATTACTGTGTGCATTTATATTGCATTTCTAAGCCGTATTCTAAATTTGTGAATGCTCATGGGTAGTGCTTTTTTTCCAAATGAAAATAAATAGGGGAAGGCGCTGAGGTTTGGGACAGATTTAGATTTTTAATTTTAATATTTTTTTATAAACCGATTATTTATAAGTTTCTAGGTATTCTCAGTAAACAAAATCTTGCCTATAATAAGGTATTTTTTAAATATTTTTTTCTTCAATATTTAACCCCACAGGTACGATGTCTCCAGGTACATCCACTGACCACAGGTACAACTTCAGTGATGTACCTGGGGACAAGGCACGATGTACCTGAAGACATTGTTCCAAATTGGCTAAAACACAATTCTGTCGTACAAATAAGAAGTCAAATACATTTTTGGACATTGTATAGAATGACATCTTTACATTTTTCCAAAAAAAAAAAATATCGAGGTGTCCCTTTTTCCTATTTTAAAAGGTATTTCTAAATACGTTTTATATACAATTAACAAATACACTTCCCAAATGCTTTTTTATTTATAAAAAACTAATAAATGTAATCCTCAAGACTTGGAAATAGAGTAAGTTTGTTGTAATTTTAAATACTTGCTTTATTTTTCAATAACATAATTTGCAAAATTGCAAGATAACTTAAAGCCAAAAAAATGATAATAATTAAATCTACCTAAGATTATAACCATCAAAAAGACGTAGGAAAAGAACTGCTGTACTCTTCTTGTGGCATGGCTAACAACATTTGGTGTTTTAAGTTTTGGAATTGTATCACCTCTATCGAGTTAAAAAAATTTCAGTATATTTTTCAGTTTTAGTAAATTTATTCGAATTTTCAATATTTTTTAAGTATTTTATATTAAATTCATTACACTGTACTTCAATAATCTTGGCCAAGTTATATTTGACAGTTGTTTTCCCCAGAAACCTCATTAAAACAAAGTCCCCCTACTTGAAATTCATCATTATTTGTTGATTAATTATGCAAATTTAGTATCAAATCATTTTCAAATATTTAAGTTTGAATTAAGAGTGGAGTTCCATCCTTCCATTCAACATCCCTCAAACGTATATTTGCCTTATTTTTACTTAGAGCCGACTTTTTGCTTTTGATCGTTTTCTGTTTAACTTCTGTTTTTTTTTTTTTTTTGGTTAAATAGATATTTTCCTTTCTGCCTCTCTTGGTTTGTTTTCGTAGAAGGTGTTTTGAAAGTGGTCAAATTTCTTCGAGATATACAGAAGAGCAGGTCTGTGACTTCTGAGAGGAACTTAAGGACATTTAAAAAAATCAGAGAAACAGTAATAGGCACAGTACACAACAAGTTACAGTGCAGCAGAAAAATTGGTTGCACCTCGGGACGTCCCTATGTACAACCTAAATACTGTCCCAAGGAACAGCACATCAGGTATTTTTTTAAAAACGCATTATAATAAGAAAGTGTTAAGTTTTGAAAAACACAAATAGGATTAAAAATTACTTGAAACATACAGAAGAAGATTACACCGACACGTATTACAAAGTATAAAATGATCGTAAAAGTTACTCGAGATGTGAGAAATCAATAAATCCTGTTTATTATGCCCCCATTAGCTTTCGCCGACCCTTCTTTAACAAGAGAAGATAAAGTTTTGCTAGTAGTGTTGCCACTAAAAATACAGGATTTTTTCGATTCCCCTAAAATGAGTTATTCCCCATGTCCCCAGGTACAACTATCCCAAAGCTAAGCACTTTCCCCTACTTGACGGTGTATTCATTTTTTATAAGTTCTCAATTGCCTTATTTTCAAGAAGCGCTAATGTTCTATACACAATTTACGTTGCCTTTTTATTGAATTTTAAATGACATTCCCACACACAGCATAATATGTACAGTATATTAAATTTTATTAACTTTTCCATTGTCTTTTAAAATAGGCTGTAGTTCGGCAATACAGTCTTTGTAAGTTTTAATTAAATGGATATTAAGCACATCCGTATCCATACTTTGCATAGTTATAATTATTTAGTTGGAGAACAATATTATATTAGTTTCGAACTGTTTTCGACTCAAGTTTTCCCAGACAGTCTAATTTTTAACTTGTGTGCATTTTTAATAACGAGAGTACTTTATTGAAATGCTCCAGAAATAGTTTTCAAAACCAATTTCCGCTTGCTAAATCAAAGGAATTGGTCGTTTTAAATTTTCACCGAATTTTCCGAAAACAATGAAATACTTGTTAGCAAACGATACGTGCTTTTATTTAAAATAATATTTTGCCATTCCTGCTAATTAGGCATGTATTTCAAAAACTGTCAACTTAAATAGGGTAAGGTGGGGTAAGTGGGCCATTGGGGCAAGTGGGCCACCCCCCTTGGTATTTCCCGAATTATGGAAGTAAAAAAAATCTGTTACAATATTTTTACGTATTTACCCCAATAGATGCAGGAAACATTATGGCATCATTTTCATTTTAGTATGTGACAAGATACAATCCTTTTTGTGAAAATTTTTAAAATTGCATCTTTTCGTAATTCACGTCATCATACTATTTTTTTATTTATTTCCAAACGGTTCATGATACAAAACAAAATGTTATATATTTTGAAAGTGTATAAAACATAGTATCTTTTTGTAGTGTCATGTACTTGTGATGCTGACAAGGTTAAAAGAAAATTGGGGTGTCCCAGTTGTCCCGCGTTTGGGGCAAGTGGGCCACCACAATGGCGGGGTAAGTGGGCCAGGGGTGGCCCACTTGCCCCAACTCTTTAATATACTTAAAAAAAAGTCATATTCACTGATTCATAGGGTTTGTCATATTCACTATTCATAGTCCTATTCATTGACATAGGCCAGTTTAAAATCTGTAGCCCTAACATTTTTTTTACACTACATGCAAAAATGACAAGATGAAAATTAACGTATTTTTTCTTGTAGTAAGCTTGCATGCCAGAAAAAGTTGCTATGGGGGAACTATTAAAGATACATCATTACTTTTTTTTTCAATCACTCAAAAAATCATGTAGATTATTCCACTTGCCCCACCATATCTCTACCAGTTATGTGTAAAAATATATTAGGGAGTGGCCCACTTACCCCACCTTGCGGGGCAAGTGGGCCACTTGGATGACCAAAAAGAAAAACATATTTTCTAAATTTATTTTTTTCCAATTTGTGTTAAGGTTGTCATGGGTGCAGTAATAACATATGAGAGAATGGACAACATAAAAAAAGAAGTTGTTAGGCTCATTATATCCAGTGGTATAAGGCTCTAAAGTCGAATTATGCCAAAAAGGTGGCCCACTTACCCCACCTTACCCTAATTAGAATTCTACTGAGTTGCTCACTACCTTTACTAAACAATCATTTTATATTTTTATTCAAGAAGCATCTAACAACAGCTTTTATAATTTGTGAATATCAAGTTGTTTGTTGCACAATCTAGAGTAATTATATCAGCATACCTGCAATTATACCAGTTTCAAATTACAAGGTTGCAATACCAAATATTAAAGGTGTAAGTATCAATGAATGTTTCGTGCTCCTCACTATACAATGTTCTGCAAAATTACGGCACGTTTTGTACTTACTTTTTACATACCATTGTTGTAACGTTTACTTAAAAAAAATTGCTTTTCAGTTCGCTAAGTCACATGAACAGCTCACACCAAATGCATTTTAACAAAGGAGATGAGTGCAGGTGCATGAGATCAGTGCTTAGTAGCAATATTTTGTCTGTTCCAACCAAACAATTTTGCATCATGTGCAAATTCATAGCGCAAGGTGATGATTTTATGCACTCAGCACCATACGAGCTGGAATAGTTAATTAGAGAGTTTCTTTTACAGTGCACAATTGACAAATTATTCATATGTAAATTTAAACTTATTGAAATTAATGCAAATTTACATTGATATGCACTTAAATTCATAATTTCATACTTATTCTTATACTTTATAAAAACAGTATGGGAGGAATAAACAGTTACTTTTATGTGTTTTTAAAAATCCAACTGACGGTTAAAAATTGCTTAAACTAATTCAATAAAGGTAACGTAAAACATAAAACTATTATATACGTAGAGTTCAAACAATGGCTGTTAGCTATATGGATTTCAAAAAACAATTTTTTTTTTATTTTGGGATACATTAAACTTGATGACATTTACTAAAAATTTGATAAACTTAACCACAAGTCAATTTTAGAGATTTGAGGAATGTGCATATTGCAGAAAGAATGAAAGACACACATCTTTTTTCTTTCTAAAAATGCATCACTCACTGAATAATTTAAAACTATTTCTGAAATTTTTATTTAAAAAAAAGTTTTATATGCTTCAAAAAAGTTAAATAAATATGTCTAGACAAAGATCTGTAAATTATTCATGAAATAAAAAATAAAATAACTATCAGGAACTTGTGAGCTAAATTTTGTTTTCACACCAGACATTATTTGAGCATATGGATAGTATAGTATCACCGTCAACAATAATTTTAAGCTCGGTGTTGAATCGTTAATAATTTAATTTTTTTTAATTCTACAGGCAAACTCATTTTTTGTGTTATGTATTGACGTAGTTTAAAATTCAAATTCAAAATAAATAGAAATAACTAATATTATTTTAAAAAGTATTGGTTGACAGTTGAAACAAAATAAAATAAGAAACACTAACTATTACAAAAAAGGATTTATTATAATATATTTCGTGATAATTCCTCTTCACATGATACGATTTTAGAAAATAAAAACAATGTTCTTGGAAAGATGAAACAAAATCTTTGCAATATATCATTCTATACATTATTTTATTTTGCAAGAGAAGCGATATTTTTTTAATAAAAACTTTACTGTTGGTTTTAAATTTTATGTTGACTTATTGTTTTATAATTTGCTTAGAAACATTGTCAACTTTTTTTAAGTAAATTCATGTTTCATTTTTTTTAAATATAATATTTCTTATAATGAATAATCACCTATTATTTTGATTGACTCCTTCAATAAAAATGAATATCGATGTTCCATTATTACTGATACCATTAATAATGATTGATGTATCATGAATTGATATACCATTACAGTAAAATTTATCACCGCGGAGAAATTTTAAATAAAATATATATGTTCATCATTCAAGATATAACAATAAAAAATACCGAAACTAATATATTTCTTCTGAGTTTTACAAAAAGTATTTAATGGATTGATTTCATAATACTTAAACAGTACAGAGAAATTAGGAAAAACAATTCCAATTGAATTGACCAAAATTATAATTAATTCAAACTCATTATTTAAAGTAACACGTTAAAAAAATTAAACCCAGTTATGAAACTAATTCATTTTAATTTTATCTGCAAGTTTATATCTGTATTATGTTAGTTAATTTTTAATTACCCAGAAGTTTTTAGTGATTTCCCTCAACTTAAAAACGGAGAATGTAGAACTTGTTATAAATGTAGAGAAACTTAAAGATTTATATCTTAAATACTAAGAAAAGGATTTTTTAAATTACAACATTTTTTGAAGAGTAAATTATCTCTGTTATAAGGTTGCTACGTGTTCAGATCTAAAACTGATGCACAAACCAATTTTCACAGAATACTAAGAAGAATCAATGGTTGCTGTGATATTTTTTGAAAAATATTGGATTATCGAATATTAATACTTGAAATTCGGATATGAAACAACTGCCAACTACAATATCTTTCCTCGTACAACATCATATTTATTTCAACAAAAATTCTAAAACAATGCCTATTTCTAAATTATTGTATAAGTATAATAGCAGTCACTTGTGCAAACAGCGCAACTAATTGAAAATTAAGCACTATTACAGCATCATTGACCAGTCACTAAATAGTTAACAGTGTAAAAGTTAATCTTTTATTGTTTGTAAAATTAATCTCCTATCCGGCTTCCTACACTCTTAAAACAAACACTCCCAATTTACATCAGTCTGAGTGGATTTCACTCCTCTAGACTGGAAAATGCACTTCTCCTTTTGGAGTGGATCCATTGTGTGTTAAACCTCCGACAGGATCACTCCAAACGAGTGATTTTAACTCAGTCTGAGAAAATATGCATGCCTTTAGGGTGTCGAAAATGCACTTCTCCAACTGGAGTGGATTTCACTCTTTTGTTTTAAGAGTGTATATTGTATCAGCAAAATAATTTACCTACAATTTAATGGACACTATTTACATCAGTGATTATCAAATATCTGTTAATATGTTAAGTTTACTTTTACTATCTTTTAGTTAAGTTTAAGAGCATATAACAATTGATTGCCTGTAATCGTTTTTCGTTGTTGTTATTAATCTTTTAGCTGATTTCCTGTGCAACCTTTTAAAACTCGTTATTGTTTCTTAATAAAATTTCAAGTATTACTTCTATGTAAATGATTTTATAATTGTGTAATTATGAATATAATAACTTCAATTATATAGTAAACGGTATTAAAATACATGTTGATTAAAACGTTTAAATAAAAATAATTATTATTTGTTTTATTATTAGTTTTTTTTAAAATTAGGTTCATTATTCATTATTAAATTAGGTTTGTTGTAAAATTGAATTTTGTTCATTTAAATGTTTTAAACCTTTGTGCGTAATTCACTTTCTAGATAGATATATGTCCCGAACCCTCATAAAAAATTACAATATTAATTTTTAGTTTAACTAATTAGTTCAACTGTATATCAGTTTTACTGTAAATTACTTTTACGGTTATTACTTTTACGGTATAATTATTTTAGCGGTTATAACATTTAAAAATTTATAAAATATGCATTTCAGTATTTTAAATGGAACAAAATGCTTAATTCTGAAGCGATGAAATATTGTTTCGTCTGTATCTGTTTTTACAATGCTTGTAAATAGTATTTGGCAACATCTTCTTATAAGTCTTATTCTAATTATACTGTCTTAAACAGTAAAAGAAAGTACCTTAACTCACTAACATATAATAGTTAAAAAATTGAGTTAAAAATGCATTTTTTTCGCCATCCTTGAATGCATCATACGCCGAGGACAATGCTTGGATATCATCTTTAAATATCATGGTTATATATTCCAATAAGTCGTATTGAATTTGTAACATTCAACTCGGCTACTATATTGTCTCATTTATTATTTATTACATCTGTCAAACATAATTGCATCTGTAAAAAAGTACTCAGTACATTTTTCATAACAAAAAAGATCACCCTGACAACACCTGATAGCTTAAAAAATACCCAACAAAGTAAAATGTACAGTAACATGAGGTCTATTATATAATAAATTGCCATCAGTATTGCTATTTAATAAATCTGCCGCAGGTAAATCGCAGTAACCACGACAGTCAATTGGATTATTTTTGCCTTAAAACAATCAGTATTTTAGCATACTTCCTTATTGGGTAGAGTTATTGATTGCATATAACATTGGTCCAACACATAGTCAAGATACTGCAATTTACATCGTTTCACTTAAATAATGCATGACTTGTATGATGATATTGTGTGATGAAGTTCATAACGTTAAAAATAAATTAATTGCCAATTTTAAAAATATGATTACAATATCCAGATACGCACAGTTTCTTTGTATGACGAAATTGGAAAAAAAATTGTTATATATAAAAGATAGTTTCTGATTCCGTTCCCAGTTGCTGATTTTATGTCTTATTTCGTCAATATGTACTATTGTACTATGCCTCCATACAGATCACTAGTGATGGAAAATATATATGTAGTCAATTTAGACCTGAATAAGTTATGAGTTTTGCTATCACTTTTTAGTACATTTTTTCACGTGTCAATGAATAGGAGAATAACTTGTTTAAACCTTCGAAGGTAGAAATCGTGATACGCGAATGATTGATCATTTATTACACTCTCCCAATTTACCTCAGTCTGAGTGGATTTCACTCCTCCAGACTGGAAAATGCACTTTTCCTTTTGGAGTGGATCCTTTGTGTGTTAAACCTCCGACAGGATCACTCCAAACGAGTGATTTTAACTCAGTCTGAGAAAATATGCATGCCTTTAGGGTGTCGAAAATGCACTTCTCCAACTGGAGTGGATTTCACTCTTTTGTTTTAAGAGTGTAGAATCATCGAAAAATGATTGTTTGTGTCTTCTGCAGATTGGAACTAAAACTTGGGTTTGTTGTTGTTTACGATCTCTCTTATGCTACGTCCACATTATGACAATAAAAACAAAAACTGACAACAAAGGCGCGGGCATCCACATACAATTTGTTCAGGCATGCGCGCGCACCTACCTCTATGAGCGCGAATGGCTATACAAATTGTATATGGTTGCGCGCGCATTTGTTGCCACTCTTTTTTTTTTTTTTTTGTCGTAGTGTAGACATAGCATTAAAAAAACATTTTCTTGCGTGGGGTTACTGACGATGAGTTGACATGAGATGGTATCGTTTTGCCATTATATTTTTGGAGGAAATTTAAGATTATTTAAAAATATATAGATATTAAAAATATTTAAGTGTTTCTCTTGTTTCTCAAATCGTGTGTTTATTTAATAGCCATTATTCTTTACACTTCAATGCTTTTAAAAATAAACGATTCTTTAATGACACGCTCAAGATTTCACCGTTACATTTCCTGTAATTCGGAATACATGCCTTTCGGGGAAAACACCTCGATAAATCTTACACATTCTTACCCGAATCCAAGTTTCCTTACCTTCCTCCAATCCCCCATGACATAAACCCAGCATTTACATTAACAAAGATAAACAACATCTTTGAATCTTTTTGGCGTAACTCGAGCAATTAGCTCGGGGCTCTCCCAATTCTGGCACGCGACGGACGTGCTAATGGTAAAGGGAATTCGGGATTCCGGGCCAAAGACATTTTGATCAAGGTAGAATGAGCACTGACAAACCTAAAAAGGGACAATCATGACTGCATTTAATTACCCAAGTCAGGTGGGCTTGGCTAGAAAACTTGGCATGCTATCAGGACCAGGCACAAAGTAGTATTTATTTTCTTAGAAGAATTTATAAATTTCCAGTATTTCTGTTGGTATAAAAGAGTCAAAGATACAAGTACTGCTAATTTTATAAATGATTTTTAATTTTCTTCTTATATGGTATTATCACCAAAAACTGAAATTAAAGAAAAAAAATCAAAAGCGGCAAGTATCAGAGTTTTGTTTTAAAAGTTATATTCTAATACTTTTTTACACTGCTTGAACTCGCATATTCATTACAAAAAAACTATCAAAAAAAAAAAATTAAAAAACTAAAACAAAATATATTTCATTTAAACCCATAGTTTATTCGGTTTGTTTAATGCTTTTTTTTTACATTATGACGCCAATGCATATGCACATTACAAGTTACTTTAAAATTGAGACTTTTTCTGCTGTCATTTAACTCGGTATTTTCGCCAAGAGTTAGATAAAAGGCCAAACATTTAATTCTCTGTAGAAAATTCAGCGCTTCACTTTGTCAACATTTTTTGGATATGTATCAACCTAACATCCCTTTGTATTTACTAGATACTCCATTTGCTGCATGTAGGTCGGTTTTACAAAGCCTACATAAAAGATCCGTGTGGATCTTAAAAGGTTTTATTATTATTGACACTTTGCAAGAAAATTTCTCACACTAATTTCGATTTGCTTGAGAGGAAGGCATTTCAAGATATCTGATTGTGATTGGTAACGATTTAATGTCGAATCACTGTTGAATTTATTCACTCTTGGGTAGAAATCTTGTTGAGATGCATTTTCTTAATCAGCGTAGGAGTTAATCAGATGGTATAATCTGAAATATCAAATCAGAGAAATATTCCGTCAATTGTGTTATGCTTCTTTTTTGGAGGGGCCCGGATGGTCGAATGGCTGGGACCATTTCTCTAGCAGTCTACACGCTGTGATGAGTACGGGCTCGATTCCTGATTTTTCTCTGGGTGAACTTTATTTTCTCTGTGACAGTAAAATTTCTTTCTGTGTGTGCCTTACTTGACGAGGGCTTATAAAGCAGGTCTCTGATGAAACACACAAGCCGGAATATATATATATTTATCTACCCCCTTTTCTGGTTCGACCACAAAGCTAGAGTTAAAATTCAAGTATGTTTAAAACAGGTTTATTAAAAAAACGAAACTGCACTTATAAATTTTAATACGGGAACTCGAAAGGTTATACCCACATGTATAACTCTAACTTGTAAGCTCTAACATGTATAACTCTAAGTTGTAAGAATATTTTCACTAAGACTCAAATATTGCATAACAGTCGAAAAACGGAAGCAGTTGCAAACAGTACCTTATAATTAGCCAAAGAAATTTTTTGTTTCAAAAACATATATTTTAATAACTAACAATTTTAATGAAACGTACATTAACTACAATAACTATTAGCTGCCATGAATGGATATCGTTTTAACCATTTAGCTATTTATATATCACTAGTAAAATAAATTTTAAATTTGGGATGTCAAACTTTTATTTTGCTGAGACATTTATTTGCATTCATTTAACATATTGTAGGAGAATTACTTTCGTATATAAAAAAGATTTCAACATTAACATTTCATTTTATAATATAATAAAATATTAATTTTAATACATGATAGTTTTGTCATTTACAAAAAGATATCCTTCTAATAAGCCTATAAAAAATAATATATAAAGCATTTCGTTAATCACTTAAGTTTAAAAATACTACAATATTCTTAATAATTAAATAATATTTCAATCTTCATATTTATCAAAATTTCTTTACAAGCTTCGAATTTGGCTGTACTTTACTTTCTGTTTCAAAAACCTTCTAAAATATGAAAAAATATTTATTTCATGCTTTCGTGCCCTATTTAAATCTAGTTTTATAACAATTTTAAACTATTCAATAAATACTTTGTATCAAAAGAGTTTATTTTTGGACTGAATTTTTTTAATATATGCAGATAAAACATTAAATTAAAATAGAAAAACATCGTTTTCCAGATAAAAGAAAAATGTTTAGCCATTTGTTTTATGCCCCTTTAAGCTTAAAACGCAATTGCCTCTTTGTATGCATTTTAAATGACGAATTTCTTTTAGAAAGAAACTTAAAGCCGCTTTTAAGAGAAAACTTTCGAAGAAACGATTCTAAAAATACGCGGATGTAAGGAAAACTATTTTATTTTTATTACTGCAATAGATCTTTTTGTGTAATATTTTTGAGAGTTTTTCTTCGAAATTTTGTTTAGGTTTTATACAAAAAATAGCTTTTCCTATATTATTTTATTTTAAACGGAAAGCAAAATCATGCATTTAAATACATTAAGACATCTTACGTAAGCGATAAAGAATATTTTTTTGTTTAATGAATTGTTTGGGGTATGACCTCTATTCAGGCAAATAATTCCATTTCATTAAAATCAACTTAAACATCGTTAGAAAATTTTATACAACTATTTAATTATCATTAACTCAAGACTTCTGTTTTATAACATGATGTTAATGTATGTTAATAGATGCTTTAATTAATGAACATGAAGTAACAGAAGTAAGTTTTTTGTTATTAACTTGTGTCTTATTAATTGTAAATATAATTTTTTGGTCACATTTACGGGGTTCTTGTTTTACCCCCTTGTGACGAATATTTTTTTTCTGCAATGTTTGTTCGGTATTATAAAGTGTTTGTTTTGTTAACAACGTGGCAAAACGTTTTTAAAAAACTAAGTCATTGAACATTAAAACGACTTTAATGTTATAATTTATTTAAATTCATATATAAATCGAGGGCAATAGATTAATTAGAGACGAATATTGAAAATTGCAATGGAATAAAATGTTTTTAATGTAATTTATTTCATCAAAACGACTCATGCAATGAAAGCATGATAATCATAAATATATGATTTCAAACATATTTCGGATTAGCTATAATGTAAAATAATTTTTTTTAAACATTTAAATATAAAAAATGTAAAGTTTGAACTAGTACTCTTTAAATAAAAAAGGCAAAAAAACAAATGAATATGTTATCATCCTTTCTCGACAAAATATAGGCATTAAAAATAGGAAAACAATTAAAAAGAAATTGAGAAAAAAAATCAAAATACTGATAACACTCCTCTCTAAATATTTGATTAATGTTTAAAATATGCTTCATGTACTTCAAATTTCGTATTTGTTATTCACTAAGTTTTTTTTTAATCGCATCACATCTCATATTACATTTTTGAATGAATATAACCTAAGATAATTATCATCGAAAATTTAATCAACATAATTCAAAATAAATTATTTTTAATATAATTAAACCAGAAGCAGAAGTTTGTACCCTTTAAAATAAGTGAATTTTTTGTGTGTGTTTTCTGCCTCAACTAATTAAGCAACCCATTAATTAAAAATGAAAATTATTCTATGGAAGGGTGGAACTAATTGCATGTAAAGAGAACGATGCATTCTGTTCGAATTCCGACAATTGATTTTATTTTCATTAATTAAAAAAAATAATTAAAAAATCAATCATGAAAGTTGGGTGTAAGCATTTAATTGAATAATTCAAAACTTTCTTGTTTTTGAAAGGAAATTTTATATCTTTTTCCTTGAGTTCAAAAAAGACATGATGCACTCTAATAATTTAAAATAAATAAATTATATTAAATTTAAAAAAAAAGCCTTATTCATTATATTTGAAATCAGTGTGTCAAATTTGGAAAAGATTAAAGCAATAGTAAAAATTTTAGAATTTTGGGGAATTTTGGGTATTCGCCTACCTTAAGTAAAGGTAGAATTCAAAAGAATATTTTTTTATGTTTTATATAATTACAAAACAGTATCCCAAACAATTAACCCTTTTAGTCCCAAAAATTAACTACACTACAGAAACATCTGATATTCACAAAATAAGCTTATTTTAGGTCAAAAATAAGAGTTCCATAAGAAAAAAAATTCATTTAAATTTTTTATCTGGTTTTGGAAATAATGCCAAAATTGTTTAACTGTGAAAAACAACAAAATAAAAATATATATAATACCTAAAAATACTTCGAGTTATATATTTTAAGGTATCTGACTATATTATTAAAAAAAATTATTATTTTAACTGAAATAGCTTAAATTGTGTTTTAAATATATGGAACTAAAGTGAACTATTTAAAAAAACATGTGAAACGCTTGTTAGCTATTTTCTAAATAAAAAAAATAGTAGTTCTGACTTCTATTGAGATTAATGTAAACTATTGTCGAATAGAACAAAGTGTGAAGAATCGAATGATGGGTGTTAGGATGTCATAACGGGACATAAACATTTGGAAAAAAAATATTGAATGTGATGATTCCAAATGGCATCACTATGACTGAAAGGGTTAAATAATTGACGTTATAAAATATCTGAAACACAGCTTTAATTTACTACTAATAACTGAGGATTGGAAATTTTCCCACCTATCCTTATTTAGTTAAATGGTGTGCAAATATCACGATCATACCGAGCGTGACAAGTCGGCGTTATACTTGCCGATATTTATGGCCAACATTATGCTGACCATAAATCTTATTGATTAACAAACTGTTCAAAATGCCTACACATGCATTACTAATTTGGCTTTTCTTGAAGCTCTTAATTTGTTACGGTAAATTACACCTCACAATGCTTAGGGTCTTTCTTTTATAAAGTTATAATGCATAGTTAAATACATGCTTAAACTCACACATTTATTCGAAAAAATATATAAATAAATACAAATTCAATATTTATTTTGGTTGGGCGCATATTTAAGGTTGAATAAGGCTATTGGTTTAAGTATTTTTCTTTTGTTGTATCTTTTAAAAGAGGTTGAATTTTTAAAACTAGTATCACATTTCACAATTGTTGGTTAACATAATGTAGTAAAGGCATTGTGCATGCGTTTACTGATTATAACTAAACAGTAATTGAGTATCGAAAGCATTTAAATTCCAAGTCTAACCATTCCCCCTACGTTATTCTTACGAAAAGCAAAAATGTAGTAGTTTGCGTAAGAATTTCGACTTTAACAACTGGCTGATGTATGAAATCATAATGCGTACACTGATTATATTAATACACTAAAACATAGCTGAATATTGGGGCCAATTAAATTAAAAAATCAAACCTTTAACCCTTTCAGTCCCAGTGATGCCATTTGGCATCATCACTTTCAATATTTTTTTAAAATGTGTATGTCCCGCTATGACATCCAAACACACATCATTCGATTCTTCACGCTTTGTTCTATCAGACAAAATTTTACTTTAATCTGAATAGAAGTCAGAACTACTATTTTTTTTATTTAGAAAATAGTCAGCAAGCGTTTCTCCTGATTTTTGATAAGTTCACTTCAGTTCCACATATTTAAAAGACAATTCAAACTATTTCGGTTTAAATAATTACTAATTTCTTTTTAATAATATGGGCAGATACCTTAAAATATATAACTCGAAGTGTTTTTAGGTAATATATATATTTTTATTTTGTTGTTTTCCACAGTTAGAGAATTTTGGCATTGTTTCAAAAACCATATAAAAAATTTTAATGGATTTTTTTTTCTTATGGAATTCGCATATTTGACCTAAAATAAGCTTATTTTGAGAATATCAGATGTTTCTGTAGTGTAGTAAATTTTTGGGACTGAAAGGGTTAATCAAACGCTATTCTTACGAAAAACAAAACGTACTAGTTTGTGTAAGAATTTCGACTTTAACAAGTGACTTATTTAAGAAATCCTTATGCTTACACTGATTATTTTAAAACACTAAGCAATAGCTGAATATCGGAATCATTTAAATACCAAGTCTAACCTTTAACCATACGTTATTCTTACAAAAAGCAAAAATGTACTAGTTTGTGTAAGGATTTCGACTTAAACAACTGACTGGTGTAAGAAATCCTAATGCTTACACTGATTATATTAAAACAATAAGCAATGGCTGAATATCGGAACCATTTAAATTCCAAGTCTAACCGTACGTTATTCTTATGACAAGCAAAAATGTCAGCATGTCAGCTAATCAGGGTTCCCAACCCAATTATGCCACAACATGTCGTCAGCCGTCAAACACCTTCCGGAAAATCACGTGACTCACTTGCACGATTCTTTTGATTCTTTTTGATTGGCAGGGACGACAAAACCAGGTCTTTTTTCTGAAAATTCCTTCAGAGAAGCATGCAAATGTATGGTAGGTAGGTACATATATATTCCAGCTTGTGTGCTTGTTCAGAGAACCGCTTATAAGCTTTCGTCAAGTGGGACAGACCCAGAACGAGTTTTTACAAGCACAAGAGACACACAAAGAAAGGACAACACAAACACATTGACAAATAACAACATTTTTTGACGGTCGACACAAACATCCATGCCAGACTGGGATTCGAGCCCGACCCCAGCAGCACCAAAGGCTAGCATCCTAACGATTGCGTCGGCGGCACAAATGTTGCAAATATTATGCTGTAGTAGTTAAAGACAACTTAAGAAACAAACAAAGCAATCACTACCAAAAATACGCACCGTGCGTGCGTGGAAAAGTGATTTGTCGGGCAAATATGAGTTTTCGAGCTGTAATATTCTATAATTTTCAAAATTTAAAGGTCTAGCGATTAGAGCAAATATGAAAGCAATTAGTAGAATAACTGGAATCTAGCATACGAATCCTTATTTTTGCTATAATGCAATGCAATGGAAAAAATAAACTTTATACGAATTTTCTGAAAAACTAGCATTTTGCGGATAGGTCACTTTTCCGAGCACAGTGTGATATAATGTTCATGTATTATTGCTTTGCAGAATCCAAGCAATTTCCAAGCAATTGCAGTTTCCAAGCAATAACGCATATATATTTTTAATCATAAAGTCAAACACTTTATTTAAATTAAAATATTGTAAGTATTGCGGAGTCCATTCAAAGCAGAAACTAAAGATACACAAATTATAGATCATAAGAAAATTAAATTTATATCTTGTTCAAGAAAATAAGTATATAAATTTAGCCAGGTTATTAAAATTTGTATATAAAGAGAGACAATAACATATAAATGATTAAAAAAATAATTTACGAGGATCAAAAAAATATCACTCTCTAACGAAATAATTATGAATCGTACTTAAATATGAATTTTCAGATAATTTATGAATCTTTGATGTTTCAAGATTTGAGAATTAATTAAGACATCGTTTATGAAAGTTTTATTGTATGCTAGTTGGTTGGTTGGTTGATATACATATATTTTCAGGCTTGTGTGCTTGCTCAGAGAGCCGCTTATAAACCTTCGTCAAGTAAGACAGTCACAACACACACACACACTCACACACACACATGCACACATATACGTGACAGATGCTGCCATCTATCACGCACCACCTCCACAATTTAGACATGTCCCTGAAGGGGAGGGAAATTTTCTCCAGGAACCTGTACCCATGGTAAACTGCGCAATGACCGACCACAGGACTTTCGGACCCAACAGATTTTACGAGCACGTACTCCGCATATACTCGGTAGGTCTTCAGTGGCGACCGGGTCTCGAACTCTCAACCTTCCGATCTCAAGCTCGAGATCCCTTGACCACTAGGCTCCCTACAGCCATTTGTATGCTAGAAAAAATAAATTAAACAACTAAAATTCTATGAATTAAAAAAACATATGTAGGTTTTGTAAATTCATTTTATCTAACTGAAATTCCTTTTGTCTTAATTATAAACTTAGATGTTTCTGCAAAATTAAGAGATTATAACTTTAATACAAATATAAAATATGTCTTAAACTGACTTATAGTTACATAATACACCACGAGACTTTGGTACAACTATTCTATGGATGCTGGAAATGTTCCTCAGTAACTTTTCCTCGGTCAAGAAGTTATGTCAAGAGAACAATAATAATCCCTGGACTTATCAGCATTGGACACTGGTCATGCCAGACAATATCCAATTTGTACGACATATATCCTGCATAAGGATTTTCTTTAGCTGCTAGAATCATTTCCCAAGATGGCTGACTCGATAGTAAAGGTTCGAAAATGAAAATAATTTCAATGCGTTTTCCATATGGACATGGTGATTTTTCTTGAACCTTGGTATACAATTATAAATAGTTTTTGGTAATAAATAACTTAACATTTTTTTAATTTAAATAATTTTTGGATGGATGAATGTTTGGGTTTTATGGCGCAAGGGCATCTATGGTCATACTGTGCCAGAATGGCCAAGATTTGGCGCAATAACGTTCGGTAAATATATACTGTGAAACAGATATCAAGTTTAAGGAAGTTTTCTTATATATGTTACGTTGTTTACACTAATTTAAATTATTTTTTTCAAATTTAAAAGGGCTCAATTTAAATTTTAATGTTTCGACTTATTATATTCTATTCCAAATACATTCTTATTAATTTAGAATAAAACAAACTTGCAACCATCCCCGTATCAAATTTTTGGTACTTGACAAATGATGACAAATGACAGTGATTGTGCCCTCTAGTAGGGAAGAGTGTAGGCTTTTTAGCCCATTACCCCGCTCGCCAGAAGAGACAGTCACAAGAACACAAAGAAGGTCGCCACAAACACATAGACAAACAACAACATTTATTGACAAACACGAACATCCATGCCATGACCGGGACTCGAACCCGAGCCCAGCACTCAAAGGCTAGCACTCTAGCCGTTGCATTTTTGGTACTTACTTCGAATAATAAATCCCAAAATATTGCAAATACTTTTAACGATTTCAGATGAAAGGTACTTCTTACTTTCTGCTCACTACTTTTTTATTTTTGTGTCAACAAGAAGACTGAAACGAAACCTTTTGCTTTAGTGGGGACCGGAGCCTCCATCGAAGACCATGTTAGAAGAGTCATTTTCATATACCGTTTTCTCAGGAGCTACTTGCTGGATTGATTCAGAATTTTATACAGTTAAAGTACCATCACTTTTACACAGATAGACACAAAATTTTAGACATAGAAAAATATTTTATAATGTATGGTGTTTCGAATACTAGTCGTCACATTTTCATAAAATATCATTAAAATTATTTATTTGAAAAAAGTCATTAAACTTTCTTTAAAAGCATATGTCTGTATTTGTAAAAGTACTTAACGTGTATGGAAAAAAATCTAAGCAAAATATTTAGAAATTATTGATAAAAAGGTACATTTGTCCTAAAATATGAATTTTGAGAAAATGGCGTTTAAAGTATAATTTTAGTCATCTTTTATGCGGAAAATAGTTTTATACAATTAATTTAAATACTTCTAATTAACATATTGCCTACCAAGTTGTATCGTTTTGAAGGTAACATTTCAAATATTACCCAAATTTAAAAATCTCAAAATCTGTTGGTTTTTTTTCACTTTCGTGTCTGGTGCCATTGTAATAGAGTTACATACGACTATGCATATACATTGCAGAACGAGATTTATATTTAAAGAGGGACAGCTGAGGCAACCATAAGTCCAACGTTTAACCCTGTAAGGCTAACATATCACAATCATTATAATGATCCAAACAATCCTTGTTCAGTCCGACAAAGCATTATCGACTAAACCCTTCCCCAATTATAGCATTGTTAATGCACCAGGGAATAGATATGGCAACTGGATAAACAGTGGAATCATTTTCGGTCCCCTTGTTTTGTCATCAATAAACGGACAGTAACACATCTTTGGTACAAATATTTGACCAAAAAAAGACAATATTGCTCAAATAGAACTACCAATGAAGAAACATTATAGGCATAATGAAAGACAGCAATTAAAAGCCGAAAAAACTAGGACCGACAAACAGCAAGAGAAACTAAACAGCAGAAACTAAACAACTTTACTAAACATAAGTTTAATAAGCAACAAGGGAATTTTTTTTAATATCTTAAGGTTAATAAATAACAGTCTAATAATGTATATCCAGTAAGCAGCATATGTTAAATTCAGAGTTCAAAATACATGTAACACTAGTGTTTATTATTATTATCCATTATCGTTATATACTATTATTGTTGTTATGCTGCTGTTGTTATTGATATTATTAATATTGGTGTTGTTAACGTAAGCCATTAATTACTGACTTACGCCATCTTTTGAAATCTAACAACGGTGAAAATTACCAACAATATAATCCCAACCAAATAACATTCAGCTCAAATATATTTATTACTAATGTTCTGTTCTAGCATTTCAAAAATCTGAGAAAGATTTTGTTTTTATTGCTGAAGTTTTCTATTCCATCGGGAAACTTGACCAATATCCTGATGAGAAAATTATGTGTGAGAAACTTCTCTCCAATCGTGTTAAATCGTGGAATTCAAGAGTTTTAAAAGTAATTTGAAAGCTAGGGGCATTTCAATTTCACTAAGTCGTCCCTAACTTACTACAAGTTTATTTTTTGTCGTTGTTGTTTTTCTTTTTCTTTGGGAGTTTTTCAGAACAATTCTTATTCATGGCATGGAAATAGTTCTAAAATAGTTTTTTTCTAACTTTTCTCTGAAATATTTTTTGAATGCCTCAATAGGTAAAAAAAATTTTGATATGTTATGGACATGAATGTTAAATGTGTTTATAGTTTACCACAGTTTCAAAGCTCTAATAACCGGCTACAAGCGCTTTAAACAATCTATTTACAGACATTTTGTTCATTGTTTGGTATATGTAATTAAATAACATTACGTCACATAGACATTAAAATTCGGCTTCTTTTCCCAGTACTTAGCGCAGTTACGCAAAATAGTGTAAACCACTGGTAGTTTCAAACCAAATAAAAAAAAAAACCTTCATATAATGTAAGCCTCAGTCAGTAGTGATAATAACTAAGCCCTGTACGTTTAGTTAACTCTGTATCTCTTGTTTAATAGATGCTTTAACATTTAAAATAACAATATTTTCAATTTAGAAAACTCTAGCCCAAACTAGATTTTAATTTATATTAAAAGTATTCAAACTAATAAGAAAATGTCAAACTGTATTTTGCTTTCAATGCAATATGTGTGGTTCAAAACGTACGTTAAAATAATTTCCTTTTTGCAAGTACATTTTTTCACAGATTTTTGTTTAAAAATGTATTTAAATTTCCAGTAGTTGAGACTTTGAAACAGCTATAATAATAATCAAAACGCAAACCTGTAATTGTATCAAATTGACTATTAATTCATTTTCTTGTATTACAATTCAATTTTCCGAAATAAAATATCCCAATCTTATTATTTTTACCCTATGGTAATATACGTTACGAAACTTAACATACATTGATAAAAAATACTTTATTTTAATGCCCATTTATATATCCCACGCACTGCTTTATTCCAAAATAAGATTCAAGCATAACAAATATACATTCTAAACTATGATCCAGCTTTTGGTATCTAAAACAATATTTTTTGCCCTTGTTTCTTGGGGATTTGACACAGAGTAAATACTAAATTCAATCTAATTTTTTACTTAGGCAATAAAAACAAATAGAAAAATATTCTTGTGCTTTGAAAAGCAAACTGAAAATAACACAAGATTTAAGACAAGAACAAAAAAAATGTTAGCTGTTTTTATGTGATAGATTTTTTTGCATTGAAAGGAATTCACTTAACTTTCAAACGCTTTTATTAAACAAAAAAATCAAGAACTTTGAATAAGAAAGTGCTGATAATATATTTGGTTAATATTATATTTCTAAAAGAAATTTAATTAATAAAAAA
Source organism: Hylyphantes graminicola (assembly GCA_023701765.1). Classification (NCBI taxonomy): domain Eukaryota; kingdom Metazoa; phylum Arthropoda; class Arachnida; order Araneae; family Linyphiidae; genus Hylyphantes; species Hylyphantes graminicola. The sequence continues at coordinate 6,991,207 of CM043119.1, read as the reverse complement.
TCCAAATAAAACATTTTTTTTCAGTTTGATTCTTTTTGAACAAGAAATTAGGGATTTACATAAAATATAATTAATGCAAGTGCAGGCCACATGTTACAGACATTGTCACAATTAAAAATAACTACATTCTCATATTAATTTTTTACCATCCCTTAAATTGATTCAGTGTGGTGTAAATACTTAATTCAAAAAATTCTTATAAATTTCAAATTTCATCCAAAGCAGTATCTCATTAGCACAGTGTAGCATAAAAGTTTCGGCACAACACAAAGTGTTAGTTTTATACAAAAGTATTGAGACACAAGATAAAATCTTTATACGATTTATTCATCGAGTCACATTAATACCATAATTGACATTAAATAAAAATAAAAAAAGCGTCAAGTTTTGCACCAAAATGGTGAAAAAATGACAAAAATCTGTTGCACATAAGTTTAGGCACAATTAGTAAAAATAATAATTAACTACTTAAATAGATCTTTTAAATATTTCGTGTTTTATTATTGCGAAAGTTCCCTGGTTTTTTTTAGTTCACACGTCGTTTTATTAGTTACCGATTACCAAATTGTTTTATTAGTGCTCGATTCCATACCACGCCTTTTCAAATACTATCTTTAGCCGCCCCGGTGGCACAATCGTTAGGACTCTAGCCTTTGGAGCTGCTGGGAACGGGTTCGAATCCCGGTCAGGCATGGATGTTTGTGACCGTCAATAAATGTTGTTGTTTGTCTATGTGTTAGTCATTTCTTTGTGACTGTAAAAATTCTTTCTGTGTGCGTCTCACTTGACGAAAGCTTATAAGTGGTTCTCTGAACAAGCACTCAAGCTGGAATATATATGTATCATACCATACTTTCTTTAGCCCCGGGACAGTGGAATACTGTTTGAAATTGGCATAACATGCCACAAGTGAAAAGGGGACGAAAAACTACACCATATTTGTGCATTTTCAACTAACATAATATTCTAACATTCTCAACAACAGTTTTATTAATATCGAATTGTTTCGTTATTGCTTCCCAATGCCTACAATGATATTCTTCTTTTTATCAATTCCGAGAGATATTTCGTCAACTAATAACCCGCCAAAAATATCACATTTTCTCAATCTTATCCAATACAAGCAGAACAATATTTTATTGGACTAATGATTTAATATTGTACAACAATGCCTTGTTCTTAATTGCCAAAATACTCCAGCAGCAACATAGAAGGGGAAAAGTTTTCCAATACTTCCACCTATTTTGGTATTGCTGATATTTCCTCTAGTTTTTTTCTCATTTGAACCATGTATTGGGAAATATCAACTAACGCTTACTAAAAGCAAATTAACTTTATATATATTTTTTCAAACAAGAATTTGGAATTGTAATTTTTTTCCAAATAATATTCACACCAATATTGCACCCCGATATTGGCCAACGTCAGTAAAACGCAGTCCATTATGCATCGGACGATGGGTATGAGTGCTGTGCTACCTGGGATCTGACTCCAAATTCTTATTAGCGTAGTTGTATACAGGCCAATGTCACATACCATGTTTGATTTTAGTCGGTTTCAATTATAAATAACTCTAAGCAGCAGATATATACTATTCACTCATTACCTATCACTATTTTAATACCAATATTGTAGCATTTATTTCCAATACGATCGTTAAGTTAAGTTTAAAATTCTGATTTGCTAATGATTATTTAAAAGGGGTGGAAGATTTTTCCAAGTAATATAACAATTTTTGGGATTACACATGTAAGCTGGAAAGTGGCCCCCCCCCCCAATAATGCAAACTTCGCTACAATTTTTAGGAAAGCATTCGAAAATATAATAATAATACAAAATAACTTGGTCGCATAAGCTAGTTTATCGGCCACAACTTATGAGAGATATTTGGATGAAACTCGATTGATATTGAAATTTGTAATTTTAACCAGTAATTTTCCCTTAATTTGAGGTTTTCAAAACCATGCAAATTAAGACAAGAAAAGATGCTGTTAAAATATATTACTTTCATTTTCTTTGTTTTATAAAATTTTGCACATGTTCAGCAACTAACGGGTGCATGTAATAATTAAGAAGCTCTTTTTCATTTCAATAATTTAATCTTATAGTTCTTTATAACAAGTTTTTTTGGAATTGTAATTATCATTGAACTTTTAACTATAAATAAATGAAAAACACCAATATTGCACCCCGATATAGTTTTGCCAACGTCAGTCAAAACAATTGTAGGTACCATTATGAAATCGTGAATGGGTATCCATTAAATTGCTGTGCTATTTTGGGCATCTGGACTCCAAATTAATTATTAGCGTAGGTGTATACAGGCCATTGCACATACCAAGTTTTAATTTTAGTCGGTTATAGGAATTATAAATAACTCTATGCAGCAGATATATTATTAATTAAATTGTATAATAAATTTATTATTTCGTTTTATTTATAGTAACTAAGCTAATCAAGACTCATGCACGCAAGCCAGTGACATCACTACTTTCACTCATTACCTATCACTATTTTAATACCAATATTGTAGCATTTATTTCCAATACGATCGTTAAGTTAAGTTTAAAATTCTGATTTGCTAATGATTATTTAAAAGGGGTGGAAGGCATTTTTTTAAAATAATTTTTTGGGATTACCATTAAGCTGGAAAGTGAATAATGCAACTTCGCTCACAATCTTTAGGAAAGCAATACGAAAATATATAAAATACAAAAATAACTTAATAAGCTAGTTAGAGATACAAGTTATGAGAGATATTTTGAATTGATATTTGAAATTTGTCAATTTTAGGAGTAATTTTCACTTAATAAGTACTTCAAACCTGAATTAAGACAAGAAAAGATGCTGTTAAAACTATATTACTTTCATTTTCTTTGTTTTATTAAATATTCACAAGTTCAGCAACTAACGGGTGCATGTAATAATTAAGAAGCTCTTTTTCATTTCAATTTTAATCTTATAGATCTTTATAACTGTTTATTTTAATTTAATATCATTGAACTTTTAACTATAACTAAATGAAAAAAAAATAAGCAATATAGTTTTGCTCCATACAATTGTATACGTTTATGTGTGAAGGGTTTCCATTAAATTAAAATTTTATTTATTATTATAATTTTTATTTATCATTTAATTTTTTTATAGAAATTTATTCTCTTTATTATTAATTAATTGTATAATTAAATTTATTATTTTGTTTTATTAATAGTAACTAAGCTAATCAAGACCCATGCACGCAAGCCAAGTGACATCACGAGTTTGACAAGCTAAAAGACCGCTTTCAAATTAGCCTCTCAGTTTGAGTAAATTCTCCGCTAAACAGAGGTAGCAGAGTGTTACAAAACGACCAAATTCGCACTTCGTGATGCCACATCATTCTCCCAAATTATCATATTAAAAGCCGCTGCCACGAAAATCTCAGATATAGGGCCTACATGTGTCAGCGGACTCTCGAAAATCAGAATATTTATGTATTTAATTTTCGCACGGTTTCGGTTAAAATATAAATGTTGTTCAGGAAAAGGAACAATGGTATGGTAGGTAGGTATGTACATATATATTCCAGCTTGTGTGTTTGTTCAGAGAACTGCTTATAAGCTTTTGTCAAGTGGGACAGACACATAAAGAGTTTTTACGAGCACAAGATACACACAAAGAAAGGACAACACAAACACATAGACAAATAACAACATTTATTGACGGTCACAAACATCCATGCCTGACAGGGATTCGAGCCCGACCCCAGCAACTCCAAAGGCTAGTATCCTAACGATTGTGCCACCGGTGCGGCTAGGGAACAATAAACAATTGCTTTATGTGAATTACACTCAGGAGAGAACGATTTAAAGCCATTCATTCATTACAGATTTCTGTCACGTAATGTTTTATTATCTACACGGCTTTGTTATCGTTATTAATTGATTATTTCTGTTAACTTAAAATATTTATTCTATGTGCTATTAATACACAGGTAAATGTGTTTAATGGTTTTTGTCGTTTAATAATTATTCTGAATATATTTCTATAATTAATATTTCTTAATTGTATTTGTACACTATTAAATGTTTTTTTCTGGTATGGTATGGTATGATACATATATATTCCAGCTTGTGTGGCTTGTTCAGAGAACCGCTTTATAACTTTTCGTCAAGTGGGAAGCACAGAAAGACAATTTTACAGTCACAAAGAAATGAATAACACATAGACAAATAACAACATTTATTGACTGTCACAAACATCCATGTCTGACCGGGATTCGAACCCGACCCCAGCAGCTCCAAAGGCTAGTACACTAACCATTCAGCCACCGAGGCGGCTGTTTTTTTCTATGTCATATGTATTTACAAATGTGATTTATGTAAATAATATATCTGGGTTTTTGTTCACTTCCTACATTTTTATCTATTAAAAATGAAATAAAATGTTTTACGTTTATGCTACACTGTTATATGCTTTAGTTTAGACGTCGATTTGATGTATCTGTAATATAACGCTTTTACGTATTTTTGATTGGACAAGAAATTGCGTTTAGATGCCTGCTATCGTAGCAAATAATATTTTAAAAAGTAACAGTTTGTTTGGGATTCTTAAAAACGGCCATGCTAGGCTAGGAAATAGAAAATCCTCACTTAAATTTCCACATGTGCTATCTCATCGTTGTGCAAAGTGAGATAGCACTTGTGGGAACTTAAGTGACGAAATGCTACTTTGCGTACAATAAAAAAACATCAATGCGTTACAAAGATATTTGATAGGGATATAGAGTTAGAAACAATATTTTAGATTGATATTTCAAATTAGTCTAGTTTTGAAATTTATTTCACTTAACTTTTGAAATGTTAAGACAATAAAAGATAAGGTTAATATTAAAATTTCAGTGTTTCATATAATATTTACTAGTTTAGTCGTTAACGAGTCCATGAAGCAATTAAGACAACTTTTTTTCAATACCTATAATTTTTTAACAATTTCTTTAGAAAAATAATTAACATTTAACCGTTTTCTTTATATAAATTTGTTTAAAAAATACAAAAAAGAACATAATATTATTTCCTTTTTAATTCAATTTTGCTTTTCCATTGTGTAAAGGATTTTCAAAAAGAACTAATTACGCTTTATTTTACCAATCAACAACCACGCACTCAGGTAACCTGACATCCCGATTTTGACAAGCTAAAAGACACTTCAAAATTAGCCTTCAGTTTGACTAAAATCTCCGCTAAACAAAACCAGGGGGTGTTTCGAAACGACCCAATTCACACTTCGTGATGCCACATCACTCTCCCTAATTATCATATTAAAAGCCGCTGCCACGAAAATCTCAGATATAGGGCCTACATGTGTCAGCGGACTCTCGAAAATCAGAATATTTATGCATTTAATTTACGCGCGGTTTTGTCTACAATAGCACGTGCTTCCAGGAAAGGGAAAAATACACAAATGCCTTAACAAGAACTATTCTCAGGAGAGAAATTATTTTAATTCATTATATATTTTTGGCACGTAATGTTGTTCTCTATACATGGCTTTGGTGTGGTGTTATTAATTACTTTTTTTTGTTAACGTAAAATATTTATTTCCATACGCCATAAATACATGGGACAAATGTGTCTTTCGGATTTTGGTGATGAATTTTTCATATTTCAAAATTGTATTTTGTAAGCTAATGTTTTTTTTTATTCAATGCAAGACAGATTTTCAAATGATGTTTTTATATCTGCAAGGTTATTTTTATTCATTTCCAACATTTTTATCTATTAAAAATGAAGTAAATTGTTTACTTATATTATACTTTATTGCGTTTGTTTTAAATGTATTTTTTAAATATCGATTTAACACAAAACTTTTACATATTCGGTCGGACAACACAACACCATTTACATATTTTGTCGGACGAAAGATCTCGAGAAGGGGCCCAATGTTAATCTCCGCTGGCGACGAAATCTCGAGAATAGGGGCCACATGTGTCAGCGGACTCTTGAAAATCAGAATATTTATGCATTTAATTTTCGCGCGGTTTTGTCTACAATAGCACGTGCATCCAGGAAAGGGAAAAATACACAAATGCTTAACAATGACTATTCTCAGGGGAGAAATTATTTTAATTCATTATGTATTTTTGGCACGTAATGTTGCTCTCTCTACATGTTTTATTGTGGCATTATTAATTGCTTATTCTTGTTAACGTAAAATATTTATTTCCATACGCCATAAATACATGGAAAAATGTGTCTGTCGGATTTTGGTGATGAATTTTTCATATTTCAAAATTGTATTTGAAAGCTATTGTACGTTTATTCAATTCAAGACAGATTTCCAAATGATGTTTTTTTATAACTGAAAGGTTATTTTTATTCATTTCCAACATTTTTATATATTAAAAATAAAGTAAAATGTTTACTTATATACTAAATACTTTTATGCTGTAGTTTTAAATATCGATTTGATGTATCTATAACACTTTTACACATTTTGGTCGGACAAGAAGAGACAATTTAAATCTCCGCTGCTACGAAAATCTCGATTATAGGGGCCACATGTGTCAGCCGTACTCTCGAAAATCAGTATATTTATGCATTTAATTTTCGCTCGGTTTTGTCTACAATAGCACGCGTTTCCAAGAAAGGGAGAAATACACAAAGACTACTTTCCGGAGAGAAATATATGGTTATTATAATTCATTCATTATAGATTTCTGGCACGTAATGTTGTTCTCTCTACGTGGATTTGGAGGCGCTATTAATTGCCTATTCTTGTTAACGTAAAATATTTATTTTCATGTGCCATAATACATGAAGAAATATGTTTAACGTTTTTTGGTGTTCAAAATTTAATGGTTCAGAATTGTATTTGTAAATTAAAGAATGCTTATTTTACGCCAGATGTACTTCCAAATGTAGTTTGTTTGTAACTGAAATGTTTTTATTCACTTATTATATGATAATCTATTTGAAATAATGTGAAAATGCTTAGTTATATACTTAATGCCTTTAAAATATACGTTTAATGTGACACTTTCATGTACTGGTGATTGATTGAGCAAAAGCTTGTAAGTTATGTGAAAATCGATGATGACAATTATTTGATTACTTTTAATGTATTTGAACGACAATCTTCTTGTCTTGCATTACGTTGATAATCTTTAAAAAAACTACTTTATCCATTGATAAAATCTCAATTCAGTGCATTGTTCAAAGTGCATATAATGAACATAATTTTTTTGTGTTGTTTTGAACATTAGTTTCAAAGAAAAAGGAGCACGAAAAAGGTCAATTTAACATTAGCCGTATGACAAGGTACCAACCTGCCTTAACTATTGTTTTTTTACTTTGTTTTGGAAATTTATAAACTAATAGCTGTGCAAGAAAAATTTTAAAATTATTAAAAAAATTTATAAAATTTACTTTTTATACTTTAGTATACTCTCAAAACAAACTCAGTCTGAGTTAATTTTCCATTTCAGTTGAGTAAATAATCATTCTTTAATTTTTCCAAAACTCTTTTGTTCAGTTTCGAAAAGGAATCATTTCACTCTAGATCACTCCAAACGAGTAATTGTTTAGTTAAAACTCAGTCCGGCAAGAATTTTCACTCCAAAACGAGTAAATGTTAGCTCAGTCAGTCTGACGTGAAGTGTTAATTTTCACTCCTTTCCAGTGTCGACGTGCAGGGCACTTCACTAGATTATATGAGTTGATTTACTCTATTTTGTTTGTTTAAAGAAGAGTCGTAGTTAGTTAGCATATAGCACTATAGATATTTAGCTTTTCGTATAGCTATTTATCCGAAACATTAAAGAGCGGATATCGAAGTGCACTTCGAAATAACGCCTGCATGCTGCTCCCTCAACATAATTTTTGTGGTAACCATGCATTCTTATTTAGTCGGAACATAAATTTTGAATTGTTTCAACACAGTTTGCCACAACAGAAAAATATAATGCTTTGTATTGCAAGGTAGAATAGTTAAAAACTTAAAGACTGTTTCTTGCAATGAGCACAATGGGCTTAAATATATTTTAAAACAAGCCTATCTTATTTAATGCTGACTCCCGATAAATCCCGAAGCACCAGAGAGTAAACAAACGTTGAACCCAATCCATTCATTTATTATAATCTTTAGCTACGTACAAATATCGCAGCGATATTTCCCAACCTACTTATTAAAAATATATCCTATCGTATCTCGCAGTAGCAACGAGTAACTAGGGAGTAGCAATTCCCATTGGACCGCTTTGCGCTTATTTTATAATCAAGCAGAAATCTCAAAACGAAGCTGAATAAACATTTTAATCACTGGTATGCACTTATTTCCCCAAAGCCTTGTTCCCATTGAGATAGAAGAAAAGTGGAGTGAGGTGTGTGATTCACTGAACAGGCAGCAAACGAGCCGGTTCAATAACGAAGCGCGGAGGAATACATGGCACTGCAGCAAGAAACGAACGGGGCAGAAAACCTACAAGAAACTTGCCTATTTCGCTATTGGGTTCGTCTTCGCTGGTCCTTAGTTAGTGATCCACATGGTTATTTCTCTAAAAAGTTGGAATTTCAAGTTAAAGAAAGTTAATTTCTTTCGAACTAAAAATGTTAAAGTATATTTAGGAGCCCAAGTCAATGTGATAGAGGGGTCTCATACAAGCGTTGCATAGAAGTGTAGAGAAAATAGTTCTTTTCTGCCCTGTTCGCCCAAAAGGGTGTGAGTGGGTTTTCGGCTCGCTGACGCTTCACTCCAGTTTCCCTTTTAACTCAATGTATGCACTTAGTTCCCCAAAGCCTTGTTCCAAATTCGAACAATTTATGCACGACAGTTTTCGAAATGGCTAGGGGGTTTGAAAGCGAGTTTCACCACCAAGTAATAACTAAATCATTTCAGACACTAGGGACATGAACTGGCATCTAGAAATTTCAGGTTCGGTAACTAAATAATTTGTGTTTGGAATTGAGGAATAAGTAATAGACCTTGGTTCGACTTTGCATATGTTGTGATTCAAGTGGTAGCTAGGTGGAAGTAAACAAGAGTTGTTTTCAATATTATGTGTCGTAAATACTACTTCAACAAGTATGAGTGTTGAGGAGTTAGAATTTTAATTCTTAATATTGTATTTCTACAATAAAATTTAATATTTCATATCATTAAAATTGTGCTTATACAAAAAAATGTCCTGAACCCCCATGTTACCAATACCCATATAACATGAGCCGTTTGTTGTAAAATGAATATAAATTATTTAATTTATAATTTTCATAAAAACTTAGATATAAGTGCATAGAGATTGACATTATGAAATACTAAGTTTTTACAAAAGTCGGATACACAAGAAAGCCACAATAACCATGATGCAGAGTAATCTATGTAAAGCAAATTTGAAATAACGTGTTGTATATTTAAACTAAAAATTTTAAAAAGTCCATATGCAATACACTGTTAAAAGGTTCGTACAAGATTGCTCCAGAATTCTGGAACATTTTAGCTGTCACCACTATTTGGAGAGTTGATTTACCACTTTTGTGGTAAAACCATAACTTTGATACCCCTTAAAAGTGGTAAATTAACGATCCAAATAGTGATAACATCTTGAAAATTCCATAATAAAAAGCTGAGCTTGTGCGAAAAGCTGAGCCAACATTTTTAGCTGTGTATCATATATTTTTTTTTCGTCTCGTGTCAGTTCAGTTTAAGAAGGATTTAGATGGTTTTATAATTATTAGTGCACTTGTTTCAAAATCACGTCTTTTACAAGATTTTATTTTTATCTTTTAAAGGGGCTGCTTTATAGGCGGCTAAGCCTTTGTAGACTCGGCATATTCCGCAGAAATGAGGGACGTTTTTTTAATTCTTGTGGCACCATCTAGGCGACTCTTACTACCAATTTTGACAATCAGATTTCAATGTGGATGTTAGAGTGTGCCGAGATTTAATTTTTACGAGAGAAACCAAACCAAATTCATACATAAGGGATCTTTTACATGATAGAAATAGAAAACACGATTATTAGTGAAGAACAAGTTAAAAGCTATACAACCCAATTGTTTCAGTCAACAAATATTCACAACAAATCATGCATGAAGGTAAGGGATTTGTTGAATTAAAGTCATGGATAAATACATTTGAAATAAATTTAACATAGAAAAGTGTTACAGAGCAATATTCTCAGAAGTTTTTGCTTGCTATCGCTTGAATCAAATGTAAAGGAAGGCGTTATGAAAAAAAAATCTATCGTAGTCATTTTTGTAAGGACAGAAAATTGCCTGGCCAGAGAAAGTTTCACCGTGTAAAATTTCAAACTATTCTGTATAAAACTAACATGTATAAAATATAATATAAACAACAGACTTAAAAAAATACCGCTGTCTTTTTTTACAACCATATAACAAAAGAACATATATAAGTATCTGGAGCGAAGAGAAATTTTTACTGGGGATAGAAATACAATGAACTATGTTCACTGTATTTATAAACGATTGAAGAAACTTCTGAGTGTAAGTTTTCATACTCTTGAGAATAGAAATGTGAGAAATAAGAGCCTAAAATCTTTAAAAAAAGTTTATCTTGGTCTCTGAGGAATATGAGAAGGAAGAACGGTTGCTACTCACACCTTTTATTATTGGTAGAGTATACCGTATTTTAACTGTATTTATTCCTCTAGTGGTATGGTATGGTATGGTATGTATGGTAAATATATATTCCAGCTTGTGTGCTTGTTCAGAGAACCGCTTATAAGCTTTCGTCAAGTGGGACAGACACAGAAAGAATTTTTACAATCACAAAGAAAGGAATAACACATAGACAAATAACAATATTTACTGACGGTCACAAACATCCATGCCTGACCGGGATTCGAACTCGACCCCAGCAGCTCCAAAGGCCAGCATTCTAACGATTGAGCCACAGCTCCTCTTGTGTTTTTATTTTTAGTTATTCAGTTAGTTTTAAATAATAAGGTAGTTAATTTTATTATTTCTAAGAATTATCGCAACCCTAGTGATCTACCTTAAGATTCAAAACAACTGTATGAAACATATCACCGAAACTTTGATTAAATACACTGTTATTCAATAATTACCCAGAGGGATCACCCTTACTACATCTTTATTCCCTTGGCCCTCGCCTACATCCACGCCTAAGTATAACTAAAATCAAAAGTATATTACCAATTTATGCATCGAGCGAAATAAATGTGCAATTAGCGCAAAATAGCAAGGGTTAACGTAATAGTTAAGGTAGGCGAATACCCAAAATTCTACAATTTTTACTATTACTTTAATCTTTTCCAAATTTGGCATAGTGATTTCAAGTATAATGAGCAATGCTTTTTCGGCAATTTTTTTTATTTAAATGTAATTGATTTATTTTAAACGGTGTTTTTCACCTAAAAAAAGGGGTTTACGCCAACACATCCAGCATAAAAAGTTTTACATTAATTTACCTAAAATTTTTCACAGATGCTATTTCAATATATATCTGTGCCATGAACCTCTAACATCTGGTGTAAGTATACAAGTTTTTTTTTAAATGTCCAAGTGTAAGTTAATCGAGAAAAATCCTTTTTTAGTTTTTAATTTATAACATTTTAAATAATAACTTTTTTTTGTAATTTAAATGTAACTCTAGAGGGTCATTGCGTGCATCAGTTCAAAACGAAGATATTAACACATAATAAATGTTCATAGGATGAAAATTCAATGTGGTAGACTTGTTAGCGTAAACCTCTTTTTTAGTAGAAAAACACCGTTTAAAATAAATAAATTATATTTAAATAAAAAAAACTGCCTAAATAGTATTATTCATTATATTTGAAATCACTTTGCCAAATATGGAAAAGATTAAAGCAATAGTAAAATTTTCAGAATTTTGGGAAATTTTGGGTATTCGCCTACCTTAAGCTACTTACGGGAGTTTCCTTCAATATGTTAACAACGAGAACTCCTCATCAGCCTTTCTCTCTCTACTAACATACCGAAGAACTGACCAACAAGTTAAACAACTAAAAAACATAACTAGTAAAAACTAGAGACTAGTATGTGTGTGCCCTAGTTAGCAGCTGTGCGATATTTGCGAACGCTTATTCTGTGACGTTAACTTACCCTAACTTCGTCTGTCCGGCTCTGGTTTTCGTATTGTGTGTCAGATGTCGGCGATAAAAGTATTTAAGAGGAAAATGCCGCCCCGGTGGCTCAATCGTTAGGATGATGTCCTTTGGAGTTGCTGGGGTCGGGTTCGAGTCCCGGTCAGGCATGGATGTTTGTGACCGTCAACAAATGTTTTTATTTGTCTATGTGTTATTAATTTCTTTGTGACTAAAAATTCTTTCTGTCTGTCCCACTTGACGAAAGCTTATAAGCGGTTCTCCGAACAAGCACACAAGCTGGAATATATATGTACCATACCATACTATAAGAGGAAAATGGAAGATATTGAGATTGTATGTCGGAATCCGAAACCCGATATATAATCTCCTTGCGCTTAAACATTTAATCTATCGATATATTTCAAAGATTAGTGTAACAAAGCAAGACACAAAAATCACAAATATAAAACAAAGAGATAAAGTGTCTACCTTAACTTTGTTTCGTCTGTGCGGCTCTGGTTTTCATAAACAAATGTGTGTCAGATGTCGATGATAAAAGTATTTAAAGGGAAAATGGGTGATATGGAGATTATATGTCGGAATACCAAATCCGACATATAATCTATTTGCATTTAATCGAATGTAATGCTCGATTATTTCAAAGATTAGTGTAACAAAGCATAACACAAAAATCAAAAATGTAAAACAAATAGATAAAGACAACAAGTTTTGTTAAATAGATTAAATAGAAAACTTCGAACATGACGTAAACGAAAAATCTTCACACCTACGGCATTTAGAAATTGATATAATTGATTTTCGATAAAAATTAATCTTCCAAACTGGCAACAACTGACGTTCACGTTTCATAATTATTCAATATTCTCATTACACTCTTTCTTTGTTTCCTGACACCTGTAAGTTTGCTTTTGGGGTTTTCACAGTAATTATCACTTCATTCAAAATATTGTGAGAGGCAGTTTCAGTGAAATGTTTGGCAATGCTTTCTAAATCATGTGTCGTATCATTTATTGTAAGTTTTCTATTAATTTCAGTGCCATTGTTTTTGAAACTCTACGTTTGTATGTGTCTCATTTATTGCTTTCGCAAAGTGTGTTTTATTCATAACTCTTTCTTTTATTATTATAGAAGAAGTAAATAATTTTTTATAAAAACGTGCAGAAAAGTTCCCTTTTTCGTATCATATTCATTCATAAATCATTGCGAAAATGACACTTTACGTACTTATGTCACAGATAGTGCCAAAAGTGGGACTTTCGGCACTAATATGGTAAAGTAAATAAGAGTATCTCATCGTTAGAAAAGCAAAATGATGTCGTGAATATCTCCATGAAAACTAAATAATGTCATGAATATCTCCATGGAAACTAAATGATGTCAGCAATATCTCCATGAAAACTAAATGATGTCATGAAACTCACTTATTTCTATTGGTCCATTTCTTTTGCATTTTCTAATATCTCCATGGAAACTACAAGTACTACTGAAATTACTTTAGGAAATTAAATAAAACAAAAGTAAGAACACAAATCTCATGCCAAACTATACTTTTATTTAACATACATATTATATTGAAATATTTTTTACACGTTATTATAAAAAATGTTGTAAACAAGCACGTGCCAAATAATACTTTATTACGCTCTTGTCATTATTTCACTAAAAGCCACTCGCTTAATAAAGTATCATTTTCGTCACTAGTTGCTTAAATGACTTTTAAAACCTAAACAAAATTATATTTAACTGTTAGCAGCACGTTAATTATAATTTTTGTATTGTTAAATAATTCGTTCATTTTCGAAAAAGAGTTTTAATGAAGTTTTTATGACTTCGTAATAAAGATGCTTACAGTCACTCAAAAACAAACTTTTTATCAACGACTTTTCTTTAAATTAGTATTTTATCATTGAATTGATTTCAATCTGTTAAATATTTATTCCTACCTATCAAATAAAAAAAAATCTTTAATGAAATTTAAGCACACAAAAAATTAGTTTAAAATGTCTGTTTATCTAACTTTTATAAAGCAACGGAATTAATTACATGTATGCTATTTTACCTTTGTTTACGTAGAATTTTTATGTTTAAAAAGTACATGTTAGTTAAATAATGAACGTCCAATGATGGCAATTAAATTTGTTTTAACCTACATCATTGACTGTTTCCTTGTCAAAAGATTTTACGTAACTGTTTCTTGATAAGCTAAGGCTTGTTTACACACTAATTATCCTTAGCAAAGAGGCACAGTTTTTAAATTAATGTAAAATATCTCCAAATAAAATCTAAAACATTTTGATTCTTACTAGTGCTTCGTTTAACATACGCGCATCAGTAAAAAGTTTTAAATAAATAAGTACCTTCGTAAGCCAATTTCATTTCATCTAACAACTTTACTCTTCCAATATTTTCTTAGTGGTCAGAGGATAAACCTCTTTGGAAAATAAATAAACAATTAAAAAAAAGGATATGGGGAATTTTACTTGCCCCATCCTGAAAGGGACTCTAGAAAAAAAACCTTTTTAACACCTTTCCTTATCGCTCCCTTAAATACACCAATTAAATCGCCAATGAGTGAAGTGTACAGTAGAAACGTGCCGATGAAAATATAACTCACATAAATTCACCATTTACAATTCCATTATAATAACTTTTTTTAACTTTCAAACTGAGAATAAATAATACTAAAAAATTATATACAGAATATTCATACACATGTGTTTAGATAATTTTCAGAGATACAAAAAAAAGTGCATTTTTCTGTTGCTTTCTTAAAAAGTAGGTTTCTTTAAAATTCCGTTTTTTTTTTTAGAAATTTACTTTATCTTAAACGAGCTTTCTTAAGGGGGTAGGGGGGTGGGGGGTGGGGGGGCTCTAGGGGTAGTACATATCCGGCTTGCGTGCTTGATCTGAGAACCGCTTATATAACTTTCTTAAATTATATCTTCCCATTTTCTTAAAAAAATTTCCGATCGCTAAGGAGTTAAAGACCAACATTCATTCATCGAAACAGGTCTGCCGGTGGTGGCGCTCCGATCAGGCAATCCTGAAACACCTCAAGAATCTCTTCAGAAGCACAAGTATCCACAACCACTCCGGTGTGGGACTTCGGATAGTGCGTTGCTCATGTATCTAACGTTGAACCTTTTCCGGAGATAAGCTTCATACGAGAACAGTTTTACGTTATCGTTCGTCAAGAAAAGTTTCAATCAAGTTTTTTGTGCAAGCGTGGTTGAATTACGGTGTAAATACACTTTAAGGATAATCGTTATTGGAAGTTTTAGATTTAGAAGAAAAAGACAAGGGCTTAGTTAGAGAAAGTTTATGTAACAAAAGTTAGGAAAAACACTCTTTGATCATGTAAACACAGAGCAATTCAAAGTTTTTTCGTCAGGCAGGATGTTAATACTTGATTTAATGCTTAGTATAATGTTTTTAACTGACATTTTATATTTTTTAAATAACCGACTTCTTTAAAAACTAAAAAAAAAACTTTTTTGTGATTGCTGATAAAAATGGTGTTCACAAAGATGAGGGACATTGGATTATTCAACGTTTTCGTTGTAATCATTTTAAATTGGACAGGTAAGTGTTTATACTACTTATATAAAGATATAATAGTAAAAGTGAATAACATTTTCGATTTTAATTATTTAAATAAAATTTTTTTCTTCTGTTTGAAGACATGGAAGGAGGTAGTTTGTGGTAATGTCAACTCAAAACGAAATAATGTACCCTTGTTTTCCATAACATCGACACTCTTTCGTTTAACAGAAATAAAAAATTAAAATTTTACTAAATAGCAGCTAGAATTAAAATAGCTTACTTTCCTACTACTTCGTTATTCTCAAATATCTTAGATTAACGAACAAACATATAAAAGTGAAAAATGTGTTTCTTATATCATTGCCTTCAAACAAAAAGGTTGAAAATTGATCTGCTATAACCTAAAACTAAAACCGATTTCGAACAGACAGGTAATATATTTCCACCTATGACTACAAAGTAGAAAACACATAGTTTCCTGATGACATAACATACAAACCGTAAAATCAAATATATAGGTGAGAGTTAGCCTGAAAATTAAAATAGACAATGAGAAGACAGGTTTTCAGACGCCTGTCCTGATAATTAACTAAAATAAAACACTTTTCCAGTAAAAAAATACTCATGTGTTGCACATTTACAACAATGAAACTATTTAAAAATATTGTCTCCACTCCACGATGGTAGACTTTTCGAAATATTAAGTTCAGAACTTCATTAGTAAAAGCTTTTATTGTTTTTTCTACCCACTTTCAAATAGTAATTTAAAATATATTTAGGGTCAAGTAAAACACCATTACGACAAAACGTTTCATACTTTCCCACTTACAAAATAAAAAAAAAATTTTAAAAAAAACTTAAAGCCACTCATTATACAATTGAGAGAACCACTCTTTTTAAATAATTTAACTCTTCAAAATGGTAGAAAAGTTAAAGTGTTAATGACTTTACAAAATCAATTTGTATTTTGCATTTTTTTAGGGGGGGGGGATCCTCACCTTTAGTGAGTACTTTTAAATATTTTTAAGGTCAACGAAAATACCATTACAGCAACACGTTTCAAACTCTGTCACTTTTTCAACACCAGCTCAAATCATATTTGTATATCCGGTACAAATATAGAGTCATGTTAACCATTTTATAGACACATTTAACATCAAGCTTTCATTCCTGATTTTCCTTCAAACGGCGCTTCTGTTGGTGCTCTGTTCCCACGTGATAAGACCTTCAAATAGTGCTTTTAAAAACATTTAAGGTCAAGTTGGGGCTGGGGAGCAAAGTCGGTTAAGCACTCGCTTAGCATGCGAAAGGTCCCAGGTTCGGGTCCGGGCATCGCCAAAATAGCTGCCGACCTATAAACGGCCCGTGCAGCCAAAAATGTCCGACGAATAATACCCCGTGTAAGGGAGTGCACGTTAAATATCCTTCAAAGTCCTAACGCTGCTTACGATGTCGCCCTTAATGGTTGCGTTGGGTGCCTATTCAGGTGTTGGCTCGTCACCTGACTGTGGTTCTGAAATACGACGCCCGTCGCCAATAGCCCTCGTGTAGCTCTAGTGCGACGATAATTCAAACCAAACTAAGGTCAAGTTAAATACCATTACAGCAACACGTTTCAAACTTTCCCACTATCTGTACTACTTTTTTTATCACCAGCTCAAATCATATTATTATATTCGGCACATAAAAATGCAGTCAGCTTTGGCAATGCTACCCACGTACTGGTGATGAGTATCAACACCAGGGCTGCTACTATTTTTCCAAATTGCTTTATTTGGCCACACACAATCGACACCAGGGACTGGCCACTAGAGAACGGACGTGACGGGACTAGGAAAAATTGCGGTCCACTAGTCTATTTTTGTGTCGCTGCCTTTCCCGTAGAAGATAATTTCAGATAGAGAAGATTAGAGAAATAATTACATTTGGAATTGGGCAGAATGTAGAGTAAAATTACCGCATATAGTAAATGAATGTGTTATCTTTAAAAACCGAAATCAGCTAGAACTAGAATTAACTAGTGATAACTAGTTTTAGCTGAGTACATTAGTTAAAACTTTAGTTAAAACCAGTTATCCCCTGCTCATACGGGTTATGACGAAATATATTTGATTTAAATATAAGAAACTTGGATTAGATAAAACTAGAATTAAGGGAAAATAGCCCAATTTAGGATAATAGTTTTGGTTTAGTTTAGTTATTGCGATTATTAGGATGAATGCAATGAAGGTACTAGAGAATGAACCACTAGAGAACGGACGTGACGGGACTAGGAAAAATAGAGGTCCACTAGTCTATTTTTGTGTCGCTGAGTTTCCCGTAGAAGATAATTTCAGATAGAGAAGATTAGAGAAATAATTAGGTTTGGAATTGAGCAGAATGTACAGACTGAAAGTACTGAATAAAATTGAATATTTTACCGTTAAAAACTAAAATCAGCTTGAATTGGAATTAACTAGTAATAACTAGTTTTAACTGAGGTCATTAGTTAAAACTAGTTTCCATGAGCTAAAACCAGTTATCCGAAGCTCGTACTGGTTTTGATGAAGTAGATTGGTTTGAACTATAAAAAACTTGTATTAGGTAAAACTAAAATTAAGGCAAAGTATTACAATTTAGGATAATAGTTTTGGTTTAGTTTATTTATTGGTATTATTGTGCTGAATGCAATGAAGTTACTAGAGAATGGACCACTAGAGAATGAATGTGACGGGACTTGGAAAAATTGCGGGTCATTAGTTAAAACTAATTTCCTCTAGCTAAATTTAGTTATCCGAAGATTGTACAGATTTTGACGAAATAGAATGGTTTTAACTATAAAAAACTTGTATTAGGTAAAACTAAAATTAAGAGAAAAAGGCACAATTTAGAATAATAGTTTCGGTTTAGTTCAGTTATTGGTATTATTGTGCTGAATGCAATGAAGTTACTAGAGAAGAGACGTGACGGGACTTGGGAAAAATTGCGGTCCACTGGTCTAATTGTGTAGTTGCATTTCCCTTAAAAGATACTTTCAGCTATAGAAAATTAGCAGAATAACTATACGTTATCACCAGCTCATACTGGTTTTGACGACATAGATTGTGCTTAACTATTAAAAACTTGTATAAGAAAAAGCTAGAATTGAGGAAAGCTAATACAGTTTATAATATATAATATAATAGTATTGTTTTAGTTTAGTTATTGGGATCATTGTGGTGAATACAATGAAGTTACTAGAGAATGAACATGAAAATTATGTCCTCTAGTCTATTTGTGTCGTTGCGCTTTTCATAATTAAGATAGTTCCAGATGTAAAAGATTAGTAAAATAATTAGGTTTGGAATTGGAAATGAGGGCTTTATTCAGGTCTTATACATACTTTATTGCACGCAAAATTATTAAAATCTATGCGATTGATTAAAGATTTTAGCTACTTCTACAGTATTAATAAAGGAAAATTGGAATTACTATAAAACATTAACTTAATTCGATAGTTTGTAACTATAAAATTTGAATAAATGGTAGTTTTGAGTATAAAAATAATGATTTTTTTAATTTACATTTTAGTACAGATCTAATTTATCAATGGACTTTTCAACATTTTATTTTGTATTTTAGTGAATGGCAATATAAATAACAATACAGTATTATACATTATACGCAATCCCAACATTTCTTAACTGGTTGCAGAAAGGATTTTCTAAGAATGCCACGTGTTTCTAATACGCAACAACTAACGTATCTGAAAGACCTATAATGACTTTCTTGTAAATAATGGCACTTTATATTAAGTCTAAACGACTTTCCGTGTTTCCCCAACATTTAATGTTTTGAGAGGAACATTTCCTGCGATAGGATCCTCAATATATTTTTATTATTTGTCATTAAAACGTCTTTGTGAGAAATAATATTACACATTCATTTCCGAATGAAGATGTTAACTTTAAGATATTTAAATTTGTTTTTTGTTTAACCAAATTTTTCTTGCAATAATTGTCCAGGACTAAGGTCTTTGTCTTTGTTTATTTAGACAAAATTAAGCAGAAAGTTCATTTTTGCGTGGCAATTTTTTTTTGTCTATGGATTAATGTGTTAAATTATGTGCTAACAACAGTACGCTGTAAAGAAATCCGAAAACGAACAAGAATCGAAAAAATAGGGTTAAAAAATGTCCATTTTGGGTTTATTGCAAAACTTAGTTTAAAATTATGAATTACCCAAAACGGGCACACTTTTTACATTTCCAATTTGAAATGTTCTTAGAAAAAATTTGTTAAGTGTATCTTATGTTATTTTTTGGGTATTTTACATATATATTCCGACTTGTGAGCTTGCTCAGTAAGCCGCTTATAAGTCTTCGTCAAGTAAGACAGACACAGAAAGATTTTTTACTGTCACAAAGAGAGGAAATACACCCAGGGCGAAGGCGGGAATCGAACCCGCGCCCGTTACAGCACGCAGACTGCTGGCCTGCGATGCTTACCACTCGGCCATCCGGGCCCCATCTTATGTTTAAGTTACGTCAAGTATCCATTTTCGATTGCAGTTCTCTGTAATTGCCCAAAATGTATTATTATAAAGTTATAAGTTTTTTTATTAGCTTTCATGCCTATTTTGGCTGAAAAACCAATTTGGTGTTGTCTTGTTTTGGTGTTTAGTTTATTACATGTGTATTTGGTTACTTAGCAACCATAGATAAATCACAGTTTGGTAAAGACTTTTTAAAGAATCATTCTACGTCATACAATCGTAAAAAAAACTATTAAATGATTACAAGCAATATTGCTTATAACAAATGTTAAAAATATAATCAATGGATATTCTTAGCGGGGTGTATTTAGTGACATTATTATGTATAAAACCTCGAAGGGGAAAATTTTTCGCAATGCAACTAGGCACATGTACGTTTATCCTCTTAAAACGCGAGAAAACTCTTCTTATAATCTAAACATACTTTTCGTACAATTATATGCTAAAAAAGTATGTTTTGCAAATTAATTTTAAAAAAAATTTAATAGTTACTGGGGTCATGCCGTAAACTCTAACAAAAAAGGCCTATCTTTTATTTGTAGTTAACAGATAATTTTAACATTTTTTTAATGCAAAATGCCATTAAAATTAACTTCTAAAAGAACTTTTTGAAAAGTTGGATTTGAAATTTTTGTATTTTCTCAAGTGACTAAAAAAAAGAGTTAAAACCTTTAATTTTTTATGTTCATTGATAACAATAATTGGCATTGGAGTAAAAGTATTACTTTTTATTCATAGTTTGTTTCATATTTTGAATTACAATAAGACAAACCATATTTTAAGCTTTTTTTTAATAATGATTTATTATCTTTCTAGCTTAAACCGTTGAAGAAATTTAAGACAAGTACTCCTAAACTATTAAATGTAGTAAAACTTGTATGATAATTATCAAATTAATACACCCTTTTATATATACTTTTGAAACATATCGAATTATTGAGAAAATATGACGAAATAAAACTATTAATAATTCATATTTCAAAATCTAGATCCAACTGAAGTAGTAATTTTTTTAAACTAAAAAAAATCAGGCTTCTTAACGAGTACGAATAAAAAATTAAACAATGCATCATACAATGCCTAATTGATTTATTGAATTGCCAAAAATTATTAAGCTAGAAAAATACCACTATCAATTAATCGTTTTAAAAGCTGTGACTATTTTCAATTCCTTTTTCCATTATTTATTCGTTTCTTTGAGTAAATAGAGAGAGATACCAAGTCTAGTAAACGCTAAAGATATTAATGGATTTGTTTTAGTTTTTTAGTAGAGATTTCAAAATTTATAATGATACTTCTGAATTTCTTTTATTTATGAAAACTACTTTTAAAATTACGCAGTTTGTAGTTATGTTCTTATTGCATTCCAACGTGTCATTACTTTTCTTATTATATGACACTTCTCCAAATTCCAGAAGAGTTCATTTATTCATATAGTTTCAAAAAGTAGTTAAAAAGATACGCATCTTATTGTAGCAAAACATTCTAATAGTATACAACACTTTTAGCCATTGTTTAATAATTAATACTTTAAGGTAGGCAAATACCCCAAATTCCAAAATTTTTACTATTGCTTTAATCTTTTCAAAATTTGGCATAGTGATTTCAAATATAATGAACTAGCAGTATGGTCCCGCCTTACTGGGAACCCGTTAACTTCGTATTGCTTAATTCTAGAGGCATGCTTACTTGTGAAAATACACTCAAAATCAAAACAAAATTTAATTCATGTTGGCGCATGCACACTTAAAAAAGCAAACACTAATGAAGATGAAGCAGCCTTAGGGCGAGCGCATATCTCAACCAAACTCAATCAATCAAACTAATAGAGGATGGCGTCAAGTCCCCGTTTCGGCCCGGTCCATGTATTTTCAAGCCCTGTTATGGTCCCGCAATTCCACGTGGATGACGTTTTTAGAAACTAATTATATTAATTTAAAATCACAACCAAATATGAAAAAACTAAGCCTCAGGTGCACACGTAGGTATTAAAAGGAACCTATATTAAAAATTTCGAATTTTTTAGAGCAGTCTAAGTAGATTTTTTGCGATCCACAGACATACACACAGACAGACACACAAACAGACTCTTTCTTTTATTATTATAGATAATACTATTTAGGCACTTTTTTAAATTTAAATATAATTTCTATATTTTAAACGGTGTTTTTCTACTAAAAAAGGAGGTTTACGCTAACAAATCTACTACATTGAATTTTCATCCTATAAACATTAATTATGTGTTAAATTCTTTGTTTTGATCTGATGCATGCGATGACAGTCTAGAGTTGCATACAAATTACAAGAAAAGAAGTTATTAAGAAAATTTTTATAAATTAACCACATAAAAAATGATTTTTTTTTTCGATTAACTTACACTTGGAAATTTTATATAAAAAAAAACTTATATATTTACACCGGATGTTAGAGGTTCATGGCACAGATATATATTGAAATAGCATCTGTAAAAAATTTCAGGTAAATTAATGTAAAACTTTTTATACTAGAAGTGTTGGCGCGAATCCCCTTTTTTAGGTGAAAAACACCGTTTAAAATATATCAATTATCTATATACATAAAAGGCGACTTCTGTTTGTCTGTTTGTATAGGACGCAAAAACTTAAGAACCAAGCAACAGATCGTCACGAAATTTGGCACAAAAATTCATCTCATCTCCAGAACAAACATAGGCTAAGAATTTTTCGAATCGGACCATTCCTTCTATCGTTTTCGAACGTTTTAAGGAAAAAAATACACCACTTTCGCTCAAATCCGATCATTTTTTTCTCTTTCGTGATGCCATCAGGCAGAAACATTTAAATAAAACTTTTTAGAAAACAATTGAAATTGTTAAATTTGTTTAATATTTGTTCATTGCCTTCAGAAACTAAATTAATAATTTGAAAAAATAGTTGGATATGTTTCAAGTTACGTAATCCTACCAGTCTCCATTCTATTTATTTTATTGTGTATACATGATTTTAATTATGAATTTTTTAAAAAGCATAGTTAAGCTTATACTGAACTATGCTGTTTTTTGAAAGTCATTGCACTACAGATGCATATTATGGTTTTAAGTCTTATTTTTTCTCGCCAAATTCTTTGCCAAACTCGCCAAGTTATTACAAAAAATGTACCAAATGAGCAATTTTTTTTTTTTAATTAGCTGGTTGTGCGAAGTTTATCGCACGAGAGCTGAATGGGTGTATTGTTAGCCATATCTTTTCCTCGCCAAATTCGCAAAAAGTGCCAAATGAGCTAAAAAAAATTATTCGGGAAATTATGATGACTTTATCAGTGAATTTTATAGCGTTTTTGAAATTTTGATTTTTTAATGTAATATAAGTAGGGTTATTCTGTACTTTAAAAACGAACGGTATCAGCAACATAAGCTTATTATTCTATAACGGATTAAATGATAGATGATTTGAATTGACCTATATAAAAAATGCAAATCGTTTGCTGTTTGCTGGAGTAGCTTATTTTTAACTCTTACTGATTATTTTTTACTTAAATATGTATTCTTTTTAATTTGAGCTTCTTATCAAAGGTATTTTTGAGAAATTAATATTAATCATTACTATATCCAAGATGGGTAATTAAATGAAAAATTACTGTGTAATCTTCATATCTCATGTAACTCAAATGAAAGAAAAAAATAGTTAAATTGACTATTAAATTATTTTTTCACCTCTACCCGTGCAACGTCGGGTATAACAGCTAGTATTTAAATAAAAAAAAATTGCCTAAAAAGCACTGCTCATTATATTTGAAATCACTATGCCAAATTTGGAAAAGATTAAAGTAATAGTAAAAATTTTAGAATTTGGGTATTCTCCTACCTTAAGATGTACTTATATACACTTAAAAAAAATTCTAATATTTCACTTAAAAATTGATTTTTTTAGATTTGATATAATTCATAAGTGCTTGAGGGTGCGTGTAAAAATATTTAAAAAAATTAAAGTTCAATTAATTTGCATTTATGCACTAATTATTATATATTTTAAATACTCATTAACTAATTAACTTAGACCGATAAAATTACCATGCAAATTAATTATCGATTCATTTTGAAGGGCATAAACCTCAAACCATGATTGTAGCTCAGTTAGTTTATAATTTATAATTTTTTGTATTAAGCAACATTAAAAAGATCACATTTTTTTAGAAAAAAAATAACTTTGACATGCAATATAAAATTAATTTAAAAACCAAATCTTCGTTTTTGAGGTTCACGCTCTCCTCCAACTTATTCAACATGTAAATAAGCAATCCATTTGACAAAATGCTAATTTTTACTTTAGATGTCATTTTTTAAGTAACACATGAGAAAAATGAGCTTTTGAGAAAACGGAGTTTAAAGCATATAAAAGTAAACTAACTTTAATGATTTGTAAGATTTTATTAACGAATAACTTTTATTAACATTTGATTAGAATGGAGTATCCCAGTACTAACTTTATATCATTTTAAAGAAGAAGAATTGGAGCATCTAATGGATTTAAAAACAAAAAATGCCTAATTTGGTTATGTTTGATCCTTTCTGAGGTGTAAATATACTTAAACAGTATAACATTAAAATCACATATTTAATCGAACTTTTAAAGTTAATATTGGCATGCTACCACTTCCAATAATACAAACATAGAAAATCTGAAACTGCCAAAGTATTCGAAACATTGGAATGGAGCTTAGTTTTGTCATGTGAAAATAGACGCGTCAGCGCGTTTCACGAAATTCTCAGAGCATTAATAAAGCGCATTTCGCGACTTCAGTAAATAAATGTAAAATAGAGAAAGCGATTTGCATCACACAGTTTCAATGAGAAGCTTTGAATGGGAAAAGCTGTTTCACGGCTCATTAAGTGAAAAGGTAGTACAATGTAACGAGCAGTTTATTTGGGAAAGGAAATTACTAAGTCAATGGGATACTTTTGCAATATTTTAAATGCATAGTGGATGGACTTTGCTTTAGCCCGTATATAAAATTCCACTTAATGAATTGAAAGGATAAAAAAACAATAAAAAACGCCAACCAAATAGAATTTTTTAATGTGTCTATTATTAGGCCGTGATATGTAAAATGCCACCTCGAATAAATTTATTTCAAAAAATGTGCAACCACAATTTATAATTTTAAGTTCCCTTTCCAAAAATACTTTTTTGGAAATACTTTTTAAAAAAAATACATTTTTCATTCCAAAAAAAACTTTTTTGGATGTGTCAGTGCGTTTCACGAAATACTTTGTGCTGTAAAAAAGATTATCCGCGATAAATTTACGATTAAAACTGTTAGCATGAACCCATTTTCGTCTTCTTTTGGGCATTTCGTTAAATTATGTTACGAAAAACTAAGCTAATAATAACTGCTTTTACAAATTTTATAACTTTACTTAGACATAGCCACCAGTTGGCGCCCATTAATGGCTCATATCCAATACGAGGCCACATGGAAAACTTGCTCTGATCTCCACAATTGAGACACAGAAATAGAACAAAATTCACATTACCGTAGTCAAGAGATTGAGGGCTATAAATTAACTATTGGGGGTAGGGGATAGGTACATGTATATTCCGGCTTGTGTGCCTGGTCAGAGGCCCGCTTATGAAGCCTTCGTCAAGTAAGACAAACACAGAAACCATTTTTACTGTCACAGAGAAAAAAAAACACCCAGGGCGAAGGCGGGAATCGAACCCGCACACATTACAGCGCGCAGACTGCTATCGTAATTGTCCAAACCACTCCACCATCCGGGCCCCAATCAGCTATTAAAACTATGATAACATAAACTAATTTTCATCAAACTTCCCTTGGACAATTCATTAGTCGTGCTATGAGCACTAAGTTTAACATTACTTTAAGCAGCGTTATAGCTATACTTAGACCTAGTTAAACTTACATGGTATGGTATGGTATGATACATACCATATAATATATATATATATATATATATATATATATAATATATATATATATATATATATATATATATATATATATATATATATATATATATATATATAATATATATATATATATATATATATATATATTCCAGCTTGTGTGCTTGTTCAGAGAACCACTTATAAGCTTTCGTCAAGAAGGACAGACACAGAAAGAATTTTTACAGTCGCAAAGAAAACTAAACTTACATTAAAGTCCAGTGTTTATGTTTCAGATACCTTCATGCTTGTACGTGTAGTGAAAAATAAAGTATTCAAATGTAAAATGCGTAACAGTATAAAGTTTTGCGTTTCCCGTCCTTAAAAGTTTCCAAATCTTATTCCAAGTTAAACAAAGCGTCCGTTTCAGATTACTTTTCCTTCCGCAACCTTTAAAAGTTCCACTGTATAAATATTCAACGGCTTTTGTGTTTTCTATTTATATCTCTGAATTTCTATTTTAAGATATTTGCTTAGTTTATGTACTTGATTTAGTTTGGTTTGATGTCTGTATTTCTCCAACTTCAAACTTATTTCAGATATTTTAAGAAAGTATTTCCAGCTGTGCTTGACTCATAATATCAAGATTCAAAAACCTTTTATTTAATAATATTCTACATTTTACAATTTTAGGCAAATGGGTGATCGCGAAAAGTGTGTTTATATTCTCATCTTCCCTTTTTTCCTTATTTTCCACTACCTACACTCTTAAAACAAACGAGTGAATTTAACTCAGTCTTAGTTAATTTTCACTCCTTTCCAGTGTCAAAAATGCACTTCTCCTATATGAGTGGATCTCACTCTTTTGTTTTAATAGTGTATGCAGGTGTCAAATGACGAAATTATAAAGAAACACCATAAATAAAGTCAATGCAAGAAAAAACCAAAAATATAATTTTCGTTTTTTTTTTTTTTTTTTTTTTTTTTTTTTTTTTTGTACGTGCTTCTTACGGAACTGGAATATGCAAACCTAAATACATTTTAATAAAATACTACCTTTCATAGTAGAGGAATTTTATAGTTTAAACTTGACTGCTAAAAATAGTTCTAATATATTAAAACGATTTTATAGTGTTTGAAACAATGTTAACTTTTTAATTCATGTTTGTTATTCATTCGTGTTTTCAAATTCATATTTAAAAATGAAGACGAAAAAATAAATAATTTACGATTTCCTAAATTGCAAACCTGCAAAACTCATTATGCGGAGAATTATATGCATAGTGCGTGACCGATTTTTGTCTGATTATTACTAGAATTATCTGATTTTCTAAATTATTTCCAAGTATTGTTTTTAATATTTGTTTTCAACATAACAGTATTTAAAATCACATCATCTGACAAACTTGTAGATAATAACTAAACCAGGACTATTCTAATTTCTTTCTCTTTTTTTATCTCCTTCCTATTTCTTCTTTCTTTGCCTTTGAAAATATTTATTTTCTTCTTAAGTTGCAGGGGGTAATTTATTTGCAAGTTCGGAGAAGCCTGACTTAGAAAACTCCTTCTAAGGCTGCGGTTGAGCGATCACTTTGATTTATTGTACGGGAACTTGAGTTCCCCGGAATAAAAGCGGGAATTTACTTAGCGTAATGGGAATTTAAAGCGGGCAGATTAAACGGATATTAAGCAGGATGGGTTTTTAAAATAAAACATATGTGGATGACATTCCGTTTAGGAACTTATTTTTTTGTTTCTTTTTTTTTTTTCATTATCAGCGAGGAGTGCAGTTACGTTAGAAACTATTAAAAACTAAAGAAAAACCATATATTTAACTAAAAGTGACTTTTTTGTTGAAGAAATATAATTGATATTTTTTTATATATATTAATAGATAATGTATAATAGTACAGCGGCTCAGTTGCTGGGAGGTTAAACGCGTCAGCCCAAGATCGCGGGATTGAGCCTCGGCTAAGTCGATTTTCGGGATGGAAAAATCTTGGGCACGCATGTCATATTATTATGTGGCATGTAAAAGATACCTGGAGGGCCCATTTGGCTTGGGTTCTTCCGGTAAAATGTAAATCTCGGCATACTTTAACATCCGCAGATAGCTCTGATTCCTTGTAATCTGAGCATCAAAATTGGTAGCGAGAGTCGCCTAGGTGCCACAAAAATGGATCTCAGTTTTGGGGAACGTGCCGAATATGCAAAAGCTTTACCGCCAAAATTGGAGCCCATTTGGAAAAGAAAATATATAATAGTACGGTCTATTTGGAGTTCCCCGGAATAAAAGCGGGAATTTACTTAGCGTAATGGGAATTTAAAGCGGTCAGATTAAACGGATATTAAGCAGGATGGGTTTTTAAAATAAAACATATGTGGATGACATTCTGTTTAGGAACTTTTTTTAGTTTATTTTTTTTCATTATCAGTGAGAAATACAATTACGTTAAAAACTATTTAAAAAATATTTTTTTAAAAATATTTAAAAAAACGTTTTATTTTGGTTAAAAGTAATTAAATATAGTTCAAAATTCAGGAATCATTTGAGGATGATGAAAAATAATGAAGGGTCAGTTTGTAATGAAGATTATTTTGAACTATAAACGAAATGAAGCCGAACAGCTTTCACGTAAAAGAAAGCATGACGATTTAGATTTCTTCTTAAAAAATCATATGGGACGGGAAACTAAAGGGAGCCAGAAAATAAACTATTTAATGTAGGTATTTTATATGGCTTTTTAAGCAACATTTTAAACTGTCATTTCATTTTAAAAATATTCCTTTTACAATGATTATTTGTTAAATTTTATTATCCTAGGTACTGATTTTTGGAAAAGATAATATTTCATAGAAAATATTTATTTTCTTCTTGAGTTGCAGGGGGGTAATTTATCTGCAAGTTTGGAGAAGCCTGACTCAAAACTCCTTCTAAGGCTGCGGTTGAGCGATCACTTTGATTTATTTTACGGGAACTTGAGTTCCCCGGAATGAAAGCGGGAATTTACTTAGAGTAATGGGAATTTAAAGCGGGCAGATTAAACGGATATTAAGCAGGATGGGCTTTTAAAATAAAACACATGTGGCTGACAGTCCGTTTAAGGACTTATTTTTTTAATGTGTTTTTTACATTATCAGTGAGAAATACAGTTAAATTAAAAACTATTTTAAAATATGTTCAAAAATATTTAACTAATAGCGTTTTCTTTTCGTTAAAAATAATTATAAATTCACCAATCATTTGAGGATGATGAAAAATAATGAAGGGTCAGTTTGTAATGAAAATTATTTTGAACTATAAACGAAATGAAGCCGATCAGCTTTCATGTAAAAGTAAGCATGACGATTAAGGATTTCTAAAAAAATCTTATGGGACGGGAAGGGAGAAGTTAAAAAATTATGTTAATCAGGTTCACCATTTAAAATTCAACATGTGTGGATGTGTTTATTTTTATAATCAGCAGAGAGTCATTAACGTTGTCTAAATATAAGAAAATGATTTGAATGTAGTAAATAAACATTTATTTTAATAAATACTTTTTATTTTTGCTAAAAAAATTATTAATTTTTTAAAAAAAAATTAACCAAAATATAGAAGTTGAAAAATACAGAGATATAAACAAACAAGGTTAAGCAAATAGGTGGTCTATTTGTAGGGTTATAGATGTTAAACTGTTAACTTTACGGAAACTGAATTGATTTTATCTGAAACCCAACGAAAACATGAAATTTAAGCATTCCATAACTTTTTAATACTTTTATACATATTCTTATGCGAAAACACTTTTTAATCCCGCTGTTGTAAAAGTTATTACTGGAAAAATGGTAATTGAAGAAAAATTTCAATAAAGAATGTGTACATGGACAGATAAACATAAGTAATCTTTAGACTGCCGGTTCCGAAGTTGATAAAGATTTTTTAATCTCAATGAAATAATTTTATAAATTGTTTGATTGCGCAGTTATGAAGTGATTTAATTAACGGACCAACAATTTGGGAAGGATCTTGAGGAAGAAGTACAGCAGATAGTAATTTTTATTAAAAGGTTACTGATTTATTCTAGGAACATTACATACTTAATCCTTTTCGTGGTATGTGGCCCATAAGGCCTTTAGAAACATTACTGTACTGGTACAAATGAAGCCGAAATTTTTTAATAACGTTCCTAAATTTTTTGTCCAGTGTCCAGTGTTGAATAAACACTACATACATGGTAGTTATAGGAATATTTTGAGTTGGTATAACAACTAGTTGGAATTGATGGGTACTTGATACTAAACAATTGTTGTTATTGTTGTTGTTGTCGTGTGCCTCCAGGCCGTAGCCTAGGGCAAAAGGGTTGCAGTAGTATCTGTTTGCTCAAGACTTTGAGTACCCATGAGAGGGTGGATGTCTGACTTCTATTTTCTGAGCTGGTGCCTCCTCCTCAATTTAGGTATGTCGCTGGAGGGGAGGGGTAATTTTCTCCAGCACCCATGGTAAACTGCGCTATGACCGACCACAGGACTTTCGGACACACCGATTTAACAAGCACGTTCTCTGCATGTACTCGGGACAACGCAATCCATGCCTTACCCAAGATTAAACCCGGGCCCAATCGCTTTCTGAGCCATTTTGCAAGTTATTATGTACCTCGATAAAAATTGTGTCACCTTGTTAAATCTTTTGAAAACACAACAACAGATTAAAGATTTAACGACATTACCATACCTCTACCAAAATGACAAATTGACTTTAGTGATAACTTAATCTTCCGAAACTTGTTATAATTAACCATCGTCTTTTGTTTTCAGATAACTGGGGCTCAACTTCCCTTTTGTTTAACGACACATGGCTATCATCTGTATTTCCTAAGCAAATTATCGCATTATGGTCTCTGAGGAATTTTATGTAAAAGATAAATGAATTTCTTCCGTACCCTACAATTAATATTCATTTTCTGAAATCTATAACTTGGGGGCCGAATGGCCTAGTGGTTTGGAACGCAGGCCATTACGCTAGAAGTCTGCGCGATGTAAAGGGTGCAGGTTCGATTTCCGCCTTCGCCCTGGGTGTAAATCCTTTCTCTCTCTGTCCGTAAAAATATTATTCTGTGTCTTTCTTACTTAGTGAAGGCTTAAAAGCGGGTCTTTGATTAAACACATAAGCCGGAATATATATTTACTTACCCTACCCTACGCTATCTATAACCCTAAAATATTTCTCTATATATTTTTAAAGATGTAATAAGCTTTAAAGAAGTTATTTAGTTTTGTTTTAAATAGTTTATTATTTTCTCAATATTGTAATTATACTTTTACTCTTAAATAGTTCTGCAATCAGATTATTCATAAGATTATTAATGACCTATAATCTAAATAAAACTCTATAATCCTCTGATTACTATCAATAGAAATTTTGTAGTTACATTTCAATTAATTATGAATAAAAAACTGTTTTAAAAAACAATATTCATTTATTTTACTAATTAGGATAAAATAAGTAAATATACCTACACTAGAAATCCCATTCCTTTTGAATTTAAATTTTTATAATGAACCTTTTTTGACAAAAGTAACATCTAAGTTATTTCTGAGAAGATTAAAATAACGTGCAAGCGATAATAATTAAAGTGATAATAAAACATAAGTAATTAAAGACCTTACACAATAATGTATAAGGTTTTTAATTACATATGTCTGTATTTCTTATTAGTAAAAGGTAAGTAATTAGCAAAGCTTGTATTTAAAATCTTTTTTTACAAAAACGAAAAACAAAATATAACAAAAGGCTTACATTGTCATTTCATTCTAAAAATATGCCTTTTATCGTGATTAGTTGTGAAATGTTATTATTCCTGGAACTGATTTTTGGAAAAGATAATCTTTCATAGAAAAGATTTATTTATGTAGAAAATATTTTCCTTGAACCCCCTTAGGGAAATGCGTCATGCATACAGTCTAGAATCTTTTACCTTGAAATCCTTTGAATGTCAGCAAAATAAACTATCTAATGTAGGTATTTTCCATGTTTTTTTCAGCAACAGTTTGGAAGATTTATATATCATTAAAGTTATTATGTTCAAAATCCTTGAAAAAGGTGCATTAATTGCATATGACTATATTATATTGAACTCTGAAATATTGATATCTATCTTGATTGAACTCTACATCTATTGATAACTCTGGAAATATTTTCTTGGAGAAAGAAAGCCAGTTTTGTGTTTAAAGAATATTTAGTTTTTAGTTTTCTGAAACTTTTTGCAATTCTACAGAGTTAAATACACGAATAAACGATACATAAAACACTATATCGAACACGATTTAAATGTACTTATACTAGTT
This sequence comes from Hylyphantes graminicola, assembly GCA_023701765.1. Lineage (NCBI taxonomy): Eukaryota > Metazoa > Arthropoda > Arachnida > Araneae > Linyphiidae > Hylyphantes > Hylyphantes graminicola. Next base: position 6,958,849 of record CM043119.1, on the reverse strand, counting down.
TAAGTTTCATTTTGAATTATCGTCGCACTACAGCTACACGAGGGCTATTGGCGACTGGGAAATATGCTTTTAAGTAATATTTTACTAAAATAAAGCACCAGTTGGACTTAGTGGGGAAATGTTACTAAACTATTTGTAAATTTATGTGCAACTCGATATAAATTGCATCAATTTGTTAATACATTAGTCAACACACCAATAGATTAAAGATTTAACGACGACGTGTCCATACCTCCACGAAAATGACTTATTGACCATAATGATAACTTAAGGGAATGGGCGTGCAGGACCGGGGGTCTCCAAACTCAAGTGCCTCAATGTTAATCCAATGGCAAAAAAATATTTTCTTTGCCACATTTCTCCGGCTGTATTGAATATTTTTACAAGCGGGTCCCGACAATCCCACTTTTTGAAATTAGTACGAATATTTTTTTTAATATTCAATAAATTATTTTACACAAAATATTCGAAGCAATTTCAAAAAGTGGGAAGGTAGAGACCTGTAAGTCAGCTACATTTATCACATAAAAAAATCCGCTTGTAAAAATATTCAATACAGCCGGAGAAATGTGGCAAAGAAAATAGTTTTTTCCCCATTGGATTAACATTGAGGCACTTGAGTTTGGAGACCCCCGGTCCTCTGCGCGCCCATTCCCCCTTAATCTTCCGAAACTTACTATAATTTACGTTCGTCTTTTGTTGTTAGACAACAGGGGCTCAACTTCCCTCTTGTTTAACGACACGTGGCTATCATTTGTATTTCCTAAGCAAATTATCGCATTATGATCTCTGAAGAATTTTACTTGAAAGATTAATGGATTTCTTCCGCACCCTACAATTAAAAATTATTTTTAAAATATCTATAATGAATTATTTTGTTGCATAATTTTACAAATGTAATAAGCTTTATAGAAATTATTTGATATCGTTTCATTGTATTTATTATTGTTTCTAATCTTGTAAATAAACTTTTACATTAAAATAGCTCTGCAATCAAATTATTTATAACATTATTAACGAACCATAATTTAAATAAAATTCTATAATCCTCTGGATACTATTAATAGAAATTTTGTAGTTATATTTCAATTAATTATGAATTAAAAACTGTTTTAAAATTAATCTTCATTTCTTTTGCTAATTATTATAAAGTAAATAAAATACGAACACTAGAAATCCAATGTCTATTGAATTAAATTTTTTCTAGATTACTTATTTTGACAAAAGTGACATCAAAGTTATTTCTGAGAAGATTAAAACAACATGTACACAATAAAAATTGAACTGATAACAAAACATAAGTAATTAAAGACCTTAAACAATAATGAATCTTTATCACTTATTAGTAAAAGGTCAGTAATAAGCAAAGCTTGTATTTAAATTCTTTTCTTACAAAAACTAAAAACAAAATATAACAAAAAGCTTACATTGTCATTTCATTTTAAAAATGTGCCTTTTACCGTGATTAGTTGTGAAATGTTATTATTCCTGGAACTGATTTTTGGAAAAGATAATCTTTCATTGAAAAGATTTATTTATGTAAAAAATATTTTTCTTAACCCCCTTAGGGAAATGCGTCATGCATACAGTCTAGAATCTTTTACGTTGAAATCCTTTGAATGCCAACAAAATAAACTATTTAATGTCGGTATTTTCTATGGCTTTTTTAAGCAACAGTTTTTAAAAATCATATATCATTAAAATTATTTTGTGAAAAATCCTTAAATATGGTGCATTTATTGCAAATGACTTTTTTATATTGAAAATTTTGACGCAGTTGCTTAAATAACTCTGGATATATTTGCTTATAGAAATAGAAAACCAGTTATGCGTTTAAAGAATATTTAGTTCATAGTTTTCTGAAACAGTTTACGGTGGTAAAAAGTTGAATATACGAATAAACCATACATAAGAACACTATATAAAATATTTTTATAAGTAATATTTCCCAATGATAAAGCACTTGCTGGACTTAATGAAGAAAAGCAACTAAGCAATATGTAAGTTATGGAGCTCTTCTATATAAATTGGGTAACCTTGATAAAACATTAACAAGACAACAAGAGATTAAAGGTTTAACGACGTGTCCATACCTCGACGAAAATGACTAAATCATTTTAGTGATAAGTTAATCTTCCGAAACTTGTTATAATTTACCACCGTCTTTTGTTGTTATACTACTGGGGCTTGACTTTCCTTTTGTTTAACGACACATGGCTATCATTTGTATTTCCTAAGCAATTATCGCATTATTATCTATGAAGAATTTTATGTTGAAGATAAATGGACAAATGGAATATGCTACTATTAATAATTATTCTCTGAAATTTATAGCTTCAAAGAATTCTTTATGGCAAAATTTACGCATTTAATAAGCTTTATGGGTTTTTTAAATTTTGTTTTGTTTATTCTTTTTTATCAATTTTGTACTTATATTTTTACATTTGAATTTTTCTGCAATCAAATTATTGATTAAAAAATAAGAGTGTCATAATCAAAATAAAACTATTACATTATTTGACTATTATTAACAAAAAATTTAATTATCTTCTAATTAATTTTGAATAAAAAGTTTTTTAAAAGTATGTATCATTTCTTCTAATTGGACTTAAGTTTTTAAAACATGCCATCACTTGAAATATCTATAGTTTAAAAAAATAATTGTACACAATGAACCATTTTTTAATAAAATGGGCATAAAAGCCATTTCTGAGAAGCATAGAATAAATGAAAATGCCAATAAATTAAACTTTAATAATTAATAAATAATTGAAGCATTTAAATAATTATGAATCCTTATCATATATTAGTAAAAAATAAGTTATAAACTAAGCTTGTATCGAATAATCTTATTATTACAAAAACAAAACAAGCTTTGACAACAACCGGCAAATTGTCATTTTATTTAAAAAATTTACCTTATACCATGAAATATTTTTATTCTGGTAACTGATTTTGTGAAAAGCTAATCTTTCATAGAAATGATGAATTCATGTTGAAAATATTTTCATTGAACCCACTTAAGAAATTGAGTCAAGCATACAGTCGAGAATATTTTACCTTGAATGCCAGCAAAGTAAACTATCTAATGTAGGTATTTTCCATGAATTTTTAAGCAACAGCTTGTGAGATTTATATATCATTAAAATCATCCTACCATGATGTCCCCTTTGACTGCAAACATAATAAAATATATAATGTAGGTACGTTCTATGAGGTTTTTTTAAGCAACAGTCAACTTGGGAATATTGTTTTTATCTTTAAAATATTATGTTCAAAAGTCTTGAATAGATTGTATTTCTTTCAAATAACTATATTATACTGAATATTTTGATACAGTTGCCTAAATAACTTTGAAAGGGCCTAAATAACTTGGGATGGAACACCAGATGTGCTTTTACCTCTTGCGACCAGGCTTCCCCATTTAGGGACATTTTTTAAAACCTCCCCACAAACAATAATCATATTAAATAGTTCCGAAAATCCTGGTCCGATAGAAGAAGATCCAGATATCAGTTTTTAGCTTCTGATTACAAACCAGTCATCAGTTATTTATTTCTCTAAAAAAATGAAGTTGGACGAGGGTCGATACGATATTAGAGTTCTTTAAAAATTATTTAATTTTTTTCAAATTTTTCAAAAAGTATAGGAAAAGGTAGTTTTATCTGGTTATATTTATGATAAACTCACAACATTTAATAAACTGAATCTTACGTTTACTTTTCTAGGTGTGAATGGTAGTTGGGAGGAGTGGTGGACATACGATGGTATATCTGGTGAGTAATTTAAAAACAAATGAAAATTTGTCTTTTACTATAAGACGAGTAATATGTATTTGTATTGTTCGTTTAAATTGTTGGATTTGTTTAAGATAAGAAAACTTAATGTAACTTTAAAATATCTTTGATTTTTAGGGAAAGGGGTGTATGCTAACATAGAGTATTGAGGTTACGTTTTTTAATAAATGCATTATCAAGAAATAAGTATTGTTTTAGTATAATAACTTTCATAAAGAATTTTTTTTAAATATTTCTTGAGCGGCTTAATATGTTCAATCATTAAAATCAATCAATATAAATAAATAATTAATATTAATCCATATAAATAAAAATAATTTTTTTCAATTAATTTTTTTTAAGGGTAAAGATTCTTTAATTGAAAATTACAATGTTTTGCAATTATAAATATTAAACATTATAAAAATTATTAATACTTAAAATTCATCATATTTGTTCAACCTTAGTTTGGAATAGTGCAATAATATTATTAATAATGATTTATTACACAGAATATTTACTAATTTTAAATAATAAATAATAATAGCTTGTTTATATTAAAAATAATTATGTTCATAATACATTTTATTAATCCTCAAATAATATCCATTAGTAGATTATGTATAAAAGATATATAACAAGGACAAAAGGCAGTTCATGTATTACATAAATGGGAAAAACAAAGACCTCATACTTTGATGATAGTGGGTGAAAAGTAATGTGGTCATTACTTCCGAAAAGTCTTTCCCCGTTTCTTAAGGGGGAATGGGAGCGCTAGACCACGGGTCTCCAAACTCCGGAACTCCAGTATCTCATTTCACCGGCTTTATAGAATATTTTTATAAACGTTTATTTTTTAAATAATAAATGTAGATAACTTACAGTTCTTTACCTTTCCGCTTTTTTAAATTGCTTCGAATATATAGTGTAACATTATTTATTAAAAATTAAAAAAAAATCGAACCAATTTCAAAAAGTGTCATTGTCGGGACATGCATGTCAGACATTTATCACATAAAAAATCCGTTTGTAAAAATATTCAATACAGCCGGGGAAATGTGGCAGATAAAATAGAATTTGTTCCCATTGGATTACCACTGAGGCACTTGAGTTTGGAGACCCAAGGTCCAGCGAGCCCATCCTCTCTTAATGTCCATCCGCCACTTTTTTTCCCTCTTTTTTTTGTTTCTTGTTTGAACGAAAAAAACAGTTAAATAAATGGATGCGAAGACATGTCGTGGATAGCAGGTGTTTCGTGCTGATTTAGGGATTTGAGAGGATGTGTCTCTATTTCGATGAGATTCCATTTGTTTTTTTTCTGTATTATGGGTGAGGAGGCTTTAGAAGTAAAATGAACCCTCTGAGGTATACGGAATTTGGAGGAAAAGTAAAATTGTTTCCACTGGTTGAGTTTTAAATCAATTTTTTTTAAGGCTCAATGTTTTTAAAACTCTAACGAAATTCTACAAATGTTTTCTTCGTATTGAAACTTATTTTTCTAACGAATGAGTAAAGATTTTAATAAAGACGAGTAAATTTGTAACAAAGTGTTTAACATTTGCTAAGGGGAAACATTCACATTTTTGGGACTATGAAATGCAAAAAAAGCTGTATCATTTCTTTTATTAAATAGTTTATTTTAAAATAATTTATTTATGCAAAACTCCATCAATATTTACTGCTGAAAAAGGATTTTATTTCCAAGAACTGCGAAATTGCATAATGAAGTTTATAATGACCTCATATTTTGTTATTTTTATTTATAATGTTTTCAACCATGCAGAGTTAACACTTTTTCACTATAATATTTGTCTAATATTAAAGTCATTCCTTACTCAGAAATATGTTTATATAGATTTATTTAAGAAATACGTTTGTATATGCAGTAAGGATTTTTTTGAATTAAACCTAAATTTTAATTAAAAAAACATAACGTGCTTTGTAACGTGTTTGCAGAATATGTCAAGATACTTTTCTGCCAGTGTTTTCTGGTTAAAATTTTTAAATCACTTTTTGTCCCCCTACATTCGTACTATTGAAGTATACATACTGTTACAAAAACAATATATTGTAGAATAACAAGTATAACGCGTGTTTAATAAAAATATTCTAAGATATCATCACCAGAATTGATTTTCATACAAATTACAGAGAATCACAGAGTATTAAAGTAACACAATAATATTTATTTCACCAAACCATACATTTTGATTGATTAAACCCTATTAATAAACTAACAATATAAAACTTTTTTCCCCGTTTCTATACCGCATTCTATTCATCCAGTGAATAACAGTAACTCTTTGAGAATTATTGCTGAAAAGCTTTGTGATATTTTTCGATTTCTATTGAAAAACTATGCGTGTGAGATATACAATGTATTATAATGTACTTTCAAAAAAGTGTTATTTATTGTACAAGTGCGTTAAGTAAAGCTTATTTTTAACGAGGTAAATTGTGTTTGTTAGGCAAGTGCGTGTCAAATAACTATTTCCCTTCGTTTATAAAGTTTAATGCACGAAATGTTTCTTATATTATTTATTTTGTAATCATGTGCAAAAATTAAAATTTCGATAGGAATATTTCTGGTAGTATCACGTTTTTTTTTACATTGCGATGCCATTGGTTGTTTCGTTTTCTGACAAAGTGTTAAGGGAGCTCAGTATGTTGTATATCGGTAATTTTAAATTGGCCATTTGCAATGTACCTTTTCACAATAACTGATCAGATCATCTTAAAATTTTCTTTGTGTGTTATACCAACCTTAGATATTAATCTGAGGTTAAAAGTTTTTTGTAAATAACTGTTAGATTTTTTTAAATAAAATAAGTTTTAAAGTACCCGAAAAATCATGGAATTTTTCACTTTTTAGCCCCATAATTTTTTGTTCACTTTAGTTTTATTAAAATTTATAACCTCAGATTAATCTATACTATGTATTCCATCAAATAAAAAAATTACGAGAAAACAAAGCCTAGCTTTTGAGAAAAGGTACATCGAAGTTCAAAAAATCAAGTTCTGACAAAAACGCGTTTAAAGTTTTTATTGTTAACCCATTTCCTTACGAAGCCATGACATTAAAATGGCTTTTAATGTCAAAAATATTTTTCCAATCGTCTTGATACTTAGTGACATTATTAATAAAGGTTGTAATAGTATTTTAAGCCAATAATTTTTGTTTTGATTTTTTCACTGATTTTAGGGTACTGAACTCCCTTAAAACAATCTCATTCGTTTTTATAACGTCACGTGCTCCAAACTGCGATTTCATTGGAGGTTTTTTTAGGCAAAGTGTTGTCGAATCAATTCCATTGTTTTGTAGGATGAAACAGCTGAATAGGCGATTTTTACGTACTTATGCTAAAAAATCTGACAAACACATTTGGACACTGGTTTCTTAAAAGCTTAACTTTACACACGATTATAGATTTAAGTAAGTGGAATTGTTTTCAAGGAATTATAGACATCTTATTAATTAAAATCAATAATTTTGTGTAAAAGAGATGTTTGGCCCGTGCATATATAAAAATGATGATTCCAAATCTCGTGCGAAAATTAAACTCAGGAAAATTATTCTGTTCGTTTTAAAAAGCTTACCCACTTGTTGCTGTAATAACTATTTTATTCGAATTATTCGAACTAGACAACGAAATATAAACTCCTTTATAAAAACGAAAATAAGATTAACTGTTTTTCCCCTTTTAAAATTAGATTTCCTATTGTTTTTTATTCAGTAATTAAGGTCGGATAAAGAGCTTATCTTTAATTTCCCAAGAGCTCAATATATTACATTTTCTTAATAGCTGGATTATCCATTTGGTAATTTGAGTTTTCTTATCTAAGCTTTAATAAGTATTTATTTAACAATATTTTTAATTCTGCTGATCCTTACACAAATCTGTTTTTAACAATAAGTATTTTTGCGTTTCAATAACTTTTTATACAAAAAACTTAATCACCATTTCTTGGGGATTCTTTAAGGATTGAGAGTCACAAAAAATATTTATGATAATTAATATTTTAATTGCAAGAGCTTACAGTGGTGGCCAAAAGTGTGGACACTTTTTGAAAGTTTCATGTGTTTCAACTGTTACCCGTGTTCTTGCATCTATTAAATTTCGCTTAAATACAAACATTTAAATATTAGGTTGGAGGTAATTTAATGTAGAATTTCATTAAAAAAACAGAATTAAAGTATTCTAGGGAAGGGAAGGTGTAGGGAAGTGAATTTTCGACACTGGAGGAGCGAAAATTAACTCAAACTGAGTTAAAATCGCTCGTTCGTTTTGAGAGTGTACATGAGTTGTTTTGTGGTTGTCAGGTCCTGACTACTGGGGCCTTCTGAACCCGGAGTGGAAGCTGTGTAGTCGGGGTCGTCGCCAGTCGCCCATCGACATCGACCCCGCCCTGCTGCTCTACGACCCAGCACTGTCAAAGGTGCATGTGGACGACACAAAGGTCAGTATGGGGAACATTCATGTGACGTCATGCGGTTTGTTATGCATCAGCTCGGTAAGCACGTGGTAATGTTATCCTATACAGCTATCGAAGCACGTGCTGATGTTTTCCTACTGCTGAAACCTGTCTAACTGCTTTTTTTTCCCACAGCGATTTGGAATTGAAGCTCAGGTGGATCTGGCGTGAATGTCCCCCATTGCCCACTGAACTGAACTGAAACTCTGGAAGGAGCATCCCTCGAAAAGGTGGTGAAGCCTATTTTGGGGTTACTTGGCTACAGCTTTAGGGAGAGTATGTGGCGAGGGATTTGGCTTGAGCCGACAACATCCAATGCAAACTGTTCAGTCAAGTGTCAAGTGATCGGCAAATTCATGCTAAATGTGGCACATATTCTTCCTTAAACCTAAAACTGTCGCCAAGTGACCCAAAAATAGGCTTCTCCAGCTGGGATGCTCCTTTAATGGTATGCTCCTTCCCGAGATTCAGTTCAGTTCAGTGGTATTGCCAGAAAATAGACATTTATAACGTTATGTTATACATTATAGATGTGATATATCTCAAAGATCTCTATAAAATTATAATATTAACCACACAAATAACAGTTATGTCTTTATAGCTTAATAAATCTCAGTTAATGTCTTTCCGATCCATGAAACAGTTCCCGCGTTTTAATTGGCGTCAATACATTATTTCCCAGAGAAATTGCTGACGCAGCAGAATTTGTTCTGTCTTCTGATCCACTCTTCTCCCAATCATTAAAAATACCTTCACTTTCTAATAAGACCTCGAGATGTAAGGTTCTGCGTGCTTTGGCAGCCTTTCTGGGCCCTCCTAGCCGAAAAGACTTTCCTAATGCTTGAAATATTCAATATGAAATAATAAAAACATCGCTGGACGTCCAATCTGCTTTTATTTCTGAAGTTAATTAAATGCTCTATGGAGTAGATGTTATTCTATTTCATAGATACAGGAGGAGTAGCAGATATGAAAATCGTTGCACAATCTCCGGACAACGCAATACACATCCCGCAATTGTGTCCTGAAGCCCTGTTTCACCGTTTTCGCAAAGCATCATGGGATACTGTCTGGCAAAAAACTGCCGTAGCCGAATAGTTAGATGAAATAAAAATTGCATTTTTTAAAAAATTTCTTTTATGAATAAATACCTCATGTCTGCCAGAAACTATCAAAACATATACAGTAATGAACTTATGCTTGCAAAACTGGCAAAAAGTTATAATTAGTTAATATTAAATATATATTTTTCTTAGTCGAATTTTCCCATGGGGACCTACGGGCGAACTACCGTATGGGATATTGATGAAAAAGTGTCATTACCATTGCCATTTTCCCCTAGAGGCCTATCCGTACTTCTCTCTATATCTATGTTATACCTGACGACAAGACATTAAAGTAACTTGGATTTTTGTATCAGAAATTGTTGATAAATGAAATTATGTAAATAAGATATACCTACACTCTTAAAACAAAAGAGTGAAATCCACTCCAGTTGGAGAAGTGCATTTTCGACACCCTAAAGGCATGCATATTTTCTCAGACTCAGTTAAAATCACTCGTTTGGAGTGATCCTGTCGGAGGTTTAACACACAAGGGATCCACTCCAAAAGGAGAAGTGCATTTTCCAGTCTGGAGGAGTGAAATCCACTCAGACTGAGGTAAATTGGGAGTGTTTGTTTTAAGAGTGTAGATAAAAAATAAGATATATATAGATGATAATAACTTTTAACGTTACATACAAACAGCAAAAACTTAAAATCATTACATCAATTTAATAAACGAATAACGAACGAAATTTGCTCGACGAATAAGTAAATAACACATTTTGAAATATTCACTAGGATATTTTAATATTTGCTTAATCCTTCGCTAAGATATTCTAATAAATAAGCTTTCTGATATTTATTTAAATAAGTATGTTTCATTTTTAATTTTTCTTTTGAAAGTATTTTAAAAACGAAAAAATGAATTTTTCAAAAGAAAAGAATTTGCATATTTTTTACATCTTGTTACGTGACTGAACTTCGTTTAATTTTTCCTAAATAACTTTTCCTGAATAATTACAAATATTTTTTTAATAAAATGCATGTTATGTTTTAAAGTAAAAATTCTTTAGTATATGAAAGCGTAGGTAGATATTAAAAAGTTTCACTTTATAAACACGGAATATATATATAAAACATGGAATTGAAAAAGATATTTATTAACTGAATCTCGAAGAGGCGGTTTTTTAAATGCAGTTATTTGATGGAATATTTTTTTTAATACTTAAAGTGCTTCGGGGTAATTGGAGTTAACAAAATAAAAATAAGATTTTTTTAATTTAAAATTTGTCTCAAAAGAAAAGTTCGTAAAGAGTTTTCACGAAAAAAGTATGTATTTCACTAAAAAGGTATGAAAGGTTTCGTCAAAAGGAATGAATTTTTGGCTGGGCAATGCGATCTTTAATTTACGGTCTTTAGTATCTACAAAGTAAACTCCTAGGCACAACTGCCAATTAGTGGGTCAAGGCCTGCCATGCCCAATTCGTCTTTCGTGACCAAGGGCTCTGAAGTTCTAGGCATTTGTCCTGGTCAAGTAGTCAACCTCACGCAGGATCCCCAGTGCTTAAATTTAATACAATATATTTAAATATAAATCGCCAACAAATAGTAATCACATATATATGCTTTTAAGAACGTTTAAAGTATTTCAAGTAGAAAATTAATTAGAGCTTTTTTGTTTTTAAAAGGTTATAGTTAGTATTTTAAACTCCATTTGAACTCATTTCTTTTAAAGTTGAAATATATCATTTTTAACTTTGTAAATTGCTATTTATAATCTGATAATGGGCATTACAAATATATAAAAAACATTTTAAAGTCAATATTCCTTAGAATTTAAAGGCAATGTTCTAAATTGATTCTCCAATAATAGAATTCATCGCATTAGTTTACACACCTAGTGTGGGTAAATATTTGTAGGGTAGCTCATCTCTACATCACTGCAGGCTTATATTATCTAGTTGTTCTGTATAAAGCTAAGTACTTCAAATTGACAATTACCTAGGGTTTCAAGAATATCAAAAGAAAAAACCGAATTTCCAAACCGGGTACTTTATCTAAACCTTGTGTTTAAACAAAATGCTATTGGATAAAAATGGCTAAATTGTCTGAAATTTATTTAATCTCCAATCCTTGAAAACGTTGTTGCATTAATTTTTAAGAGTTTAACGGTATTTATCGAAATATTTTTATATAATAAGTAATGTTAAGTTACACAGTTTTCTTTATAAACGTTTTTAAAAAATTCAAAATTAAATTCCCTTTTTCGCAAATATTAAAAAAAATATCTGAAGAAAATCATTAAAAAATTAATGATAACACATTTTTACACAGAAAGTAACGCAGTGGTTAAGATTTGTTTCATATTTAAATATTATCAATAGAGTTGAAAGACTCAGCACAATATTCTTTTTCTATTTGCATAATACCATGGCCTTAATTCATTTAATTCTCATATAAGCCCAATAAATTCTACGAAAAATCAAATAATCGAAATTTTTAAAGTACATGGTACTGAATTGTTTTAAAAATATTATTTTACGTGTCCACTTCTTTATTGCATTTGCAGGTGAACGGTACTCTGACGAACACGGGTCACAGCGTGCGTTTGGTGTTGGATACCGCTGGGGGCGCTGTGGTCTCTATCAAAGGTGGTCCTCTGTCGTATCCATACAGCGCCCACTCCTTGCTTTTGCATTATGGGAGGACGGACGACAAGGGGTCGGAGCACACTCTTGCAGGACACGCATTCCCAGCAGAGGTGAGAAACACTCGCACTTTCTGTCCAGTTCGGACTATTCGAAATAGAAGAACGAAACTTGGCCACTCAAATGTCAATATAATTTACAGGCTGCGAAGAATTTTCTTTCTTCTTATTTAGACTGGCAGCGAACAATATCGTTATCTTTCTCTCTTTCAATTTTAATAGAAAAGTATTCCCTTAGTTAGAGTAAAATTTAAAGTAAAGATTCTCCGCATTACGATTTCAAGTTATCATAGTGAATATTGCCAATTAAATGTAGTATACTAAGAAAAAAAACTGGTGTTCAACTTGCACTGGTAGAGCTAGTATAGTGTTAAAATTTCAATCTTACCATATTGTTTAGTATCGATACAAATGACATAAAACAAAAAATTTGTGGTGTTCCAACACCTCAAAAAATCCACGCTAAAGAGATTAGACTATTATTATATCCATGCGTGGTAAACAAAAAAACCTTCATGAGTATAATGTACATGTAAAAAACATTTGTGTTTTTTTTAATATGCTTAACAATATATGACACCCATTTTGCAGTGGAGTAATATACATATTTTAAGATTTTTGTACAGATATTTTGTAAGAATTGATACACTGCGAGTACAGCACAACTTTATGCTAATAATGCATTATTATTGGATAGCAACACAATTTTGGTATTGTTTCTTAACTAATAATAAATTGGAAAAACAATTTTCTGTAATGAAAGTTTGCAATTTCTTATAAGAGAATGTTTTTTTTTTCGTAGTTAGGTTTCATTGACTTTACATCACACTTTTGATTGGATTTGCCTCCAGAAGGGGATACGATACTTAAAACCTTTTTTTAAAGAAATAATAAAATAAACTTACTTCCACTTGAGCCTCTTACTCAAGAGCTAAGTCGCGGGAAAAAACGAAATGGTCCACCCCCCCAGTACATCAATGGTATCGATGCCATCGACCTGGCGGCTCCTTGGCGCTTAAATGTGACAGGCCGGGTCAGACTGCAATCACCCGTTTCCTCAGTGGGCACCTCAGAACTATGACATTTTCAGATGGTTTGAGAACCTATGACACATGCACCAAGTGCTCCTCTGCGCAGGCTTCACCATCCCACATCTTGGAGTGCCTGGGGGCTCAATTATCAAGATCTCCTGGAGAGCCCATTGCTGGTCCTGGACTTTCTCGGGGTGTTTGGCTTCATGGACCTGGTCTAGCTCCGCTGGACTTTGGGGATCGGCAACAACAACAACACAACACTTTTAAATTATAATATTTTAATATAACGTTTATTCGAACTAAACATTTTCCAACAATAGAAACGAATATTTACAAGTGGCGTTTCATTTTCTTTAAAAAAGTAAAATTTTGAACTTTTTTGAAACGCTACTCCTCTTTCAATTTTTAAAATAACTCCACCAAACTCTCATAGCTTGTTTCTAGTACTATTTTTTCAAGAACTGTGCAAGGATTTTAAAATGTGAGGTATAGTCAAAAAATAAAATACATTTATACTAAAAATCCCAAAAAGTAAAAATATAGAATTCTTGAATTCAACATTAAAAAAAAACTATACATAGTAGCTCTTATTCTATGCGCAATTTTGGGCACCATTCATGTAAGAAAACGAATTAAAAATTTTAAAATTATCAAAAAAGCCTTAGGAATTTCTCAAACACAAGAATTGAAAAACCGCGAAACAGAGAAAACAGGTTTAACACAGCCGAAATACGGCTCAAACGTCAAGGGATGACTCCAGAAAAAAAAACTAACTTTTTTCTACAGAAGATATCATTATGAAAATTTCAGAAAATATTTCGATATATATTGTTAATAAGAAAGAGTAAAAACTGAAAAAATCGATATTTTGACCAATTTTTGGATACCGTATTCCTTTAAGCACCCGAAGTACGGCAAAAAAATACCGGAATAATTTCGTGTGAAAAGAAAGAAAGAGTTTTTTGTGTTTGATCATTCGTTGACTTTTCACATATTAAAAACCTCTGTTTAAACTTTTCTTTCTTCTAAATGTACTAACGATTTTTTTCCTAAGAAACTAAGATGCATAGTTTTCTCTCTTCTTTTAAATCAATTAAAAAATTAAGTAAGTCAATATTGACATACATTTTCTTATTGTATGCTGAAGTCTTTAAACCTTTAAGATTAGCCGTGACCATTTACTTAAGCTGGATGACGAACTTAATTTTAAGCATCATTTCTTTTGTTTGCTTAAACTTTATGTTTTTGGGTGTTTGCATAAAAGTTTTTTTGCGTCTTTCAATATTTGAATAACAAAAATCACCTTGCTGAACATAAAAAAAAGTTGTAAAAAGTAGTTTTCAAGTGCTTGAAATTAAAACTTTTATTATATGACTTTTCATTCAACTTTTATCTGCATATTATATATGCATTTATAAAAAAAAACCCTGTAAAATATCTATATTAAACTTTCTAAGTCTTTTTTTTTATTTCAGCAAATAACCATTTTGAAAACTTTGTAACTTTTGTCTTAATTATTTTTTTTTAATTCCCAAAATATTAAAAACCATTTTTATGTGTTGTTAAGTGTATTCAATGAATTACATTATAGTATTTTAGTTAGTTCATTGTGTAGTTTTGAATATATTTAATTTTAGTTGCAGATTCTAGGCTACAATCATCATTTATACGAGAACATGAGCAAAGCAATGTCTAAAACACAAGGTGTTATAGGAATAGCAGTTATGTTTCAAGTAAGAAAAAGTTTATTTCCAGTAACTAATATAGCAGATGTAAATTAATCACAAGTTGAAATACATTTATACTATCTTTACAAAAAAATGTCTCGTAGTTTTTACCCAAGGTATTCCACATGTTATTTGTTATCCCCGTTATTTTGAAACAAAATTTAAAACGTGGTGTTTGGATGTCAAAAATAATTATGCGAAATATTTAGTAATGAAACGCAATTAATGAGTTAGTTTTAGAATTGAAATAGCATTATAAGCTCATAATATCCGTGTTAGGTTTCATAGCGAAATTAAATGTTATTTGCTTTAACCCTTTCAGTCCCAGTGATGCCATTTGGCATTATGATGATTCTGATCATAATTTTTTAAAAAAAATAATGCTGACATCTATTTGGATTAATAAAAATATTTTCTGATAGTAAAAAGTTTGAAGAATAGAATGATGCGATATTTGATATCATAAATAGTTAAAGACGATCACATTTTTTTAATGATTATGCCAAATTGTCATTGGGACTGAAAAGGCTAAGAATAATTAGACATTTAACTTTAAATAAAATTAACTCCTTCCTTGTAAAAATTTAAATTATAGATTATGTTTTAATTTTTATGCATATATATTTATGTATATACATTAATTCGACAGAAAAAAGTATTGAGCCGAATTCGCATTAAATGGTGAAAAGAATTAGATATCTTAATATTTATAATTTCTTAATATTAATATAGTGTCCTAATATTTAACAAAATTCGTGTTAAGTATAATTCAATGCTAAACATTGTATTTCTTATTCTTTTTACATGACACTTTATTAGACTGCCTTCAAGTGGCTATTTTTTTGTGTTTCCCCCTCCATTTATTCAAAAAATAGTAAATAAAAAACAAATCAATGAAAGTTGAAAATTTGCGATTTACATTTATACATTGAAACAATGACAATATATAGTTTATAAATAATTATAGTTTCCATAAACAGTTTTGTATTCAACCTCCCTCACTATTAAATGTGTAGGAAATTTATTTTTAATATTTAATTCAAAATATAGCTACATGTTTTTCTTTTCTTTAAACGTCCATTTTTTCTATGAATTTGCCCCTTACATTATAAACGTAACCATATTTAATTTTTTTTACTTACAAATAAACTTTTAAACCTACTTAATCTCTAAGAGATTTTTCCATCAAAAATAATTTACATACATAAGAGGAATAAAATTTGAAGATACTAGAAGAGCGGAGAAAGCTTTACTCTTCATTTTTTTAATAAAAACATTTTAGAATTTTTAATTTTTTTTTTGTTCATATATATACTGAGTAACTGCTCATCTGTTTAACCCTGAAGAGTTCAGATAGCATCTTCTAACCACAAAGTGACGCAAGTCTCTTGTTTTATTTCTTTAATAAATTATTAAAGCAAAGGATTTTGTAAGTATATTTTATAAGCATGCTGCTTTTTTTTCAAGATAAAATAATGGCTACAAACTTAAATGCATAAAATAAAGTTATTCTTACGTAATTAACAATTTTTATAATTAATATTTAGTATGCATTTTTCTGTTCTTTTTAAAGGACAAAATTTTATGTTAGTCACAAGAATAAATATATTTTTTACGGTACATTTTCTTGATGTAAATCTTCTAAGAACATTTAAAAACCTGCCTAAAACGGATTAAAATAGTTAACTAATTAGTAATTTTTAATTTAATTCGTTAACTGCTATGAACGAATGACATAGATCAACATCAAACAAGATGGTTGAATTTGACATATTATCTTATATAGTGTATCGATATTATATGCATGTATGATATACAACCTATAATACGGTGACTGTAACGATGAAATGATAGCATGAAATATATTCTGCATAAAAATGTCACAGACATCATTATCTGTTGTGTGTAGAAATTTTTATTTAACTCATGAATTCTCTAGGTTTCAAGAGATAAAGATGGGTTACTTAAATGTTATCATACCCATCAAAAGAGTATAAGAAGAAATTGAATTCAAATAACTCGTAGGGTAGCCCCTATTTTTTTTACATGTAACTGTTTTGCAATCGCTGTTAAAAATAAAGCAGTAGATGTATCTCTGAGGGCATTCAATAGACAAGATATCGGCAGGCTTCAACAAATAAAAAATTTTGAAATACTGTAGTTATTTAACAATTATTAAATCATATATATTGAGCATTGTTTTTACTTTATTAGATATCAGAAGCTTCCAGTCCAGATCTTCATTTACTGACTTCACATCTTGAAAAAATATTACATAAAGGTGAGTTCTCACAACTGAGAAATGTTAATAAATTAGCAACGAGATTTATAAATGTTTAATGCCATTAAATTGTTACAGTTATTAAAAAAAAATTCTCTTTGGTGAATAGAGCCTGTGTTATATGCATGACAGCAGGCATTTTACCAAGTAGTACTTAAAATTTAGCAAACAATTATAATTTAATGTTTGTTTCAAATGTTATGAATTTGTATTCTACAGAAGCGACATCTTCTAAGTTATAGCACACATTTTTATAGCTCATCTAGCAGCGTTGATCAATTATTAAATTAAATGAATTTTTTAAAAACCATATATATTTTTTACAAATGGAAAGAGTATATCGATTTCAAAACTATAATTAAGTAATCAAGTCTTTATTTGAAACTGACAAGTGATAAAAAAATGATTCAGTTGTTTTTTATGCATAAAAAGCTTATATTTTTCCCAAGTCGTTTCCCCTTATAATTTGTTTAATTAACCCTCATTTTGCATTCAAATTGTTTATAGTTTTATTCATTTTGTAAAATTTTATATTGTCTCTAAATCAGGCCAGTTTTTAAAGTTATTAAAAAAATTCTATAGGTGAATAGAGCCTGTTTTAGATGCATGACAGCAGGAATTTTACCTACGTAGTACTTAAAATTTAGCAAACAGTAATTATAATTTAATATTTTTTTCAAATGTTAATGAATTTGTATTCTACACAAGCGACATCTTCTAAGTTATAGCACACATTTTTATAGCTCATCTAGCTGCGTTGATCAATTATTGAATTAAATGAAATTGTTTTAAACCATGTAAACTTTTTACGAATAGAAAAAGTATATCGATTTCAAAAGTCAAATTAAGTAATCAGGTCTTTATTTAAAACTGACAAGTGATGAAAAATAAATTATTAAGTTGTTTTATGCAAAAAAAAAGTTTATTTTTCAATCGTCGTTTCCCCTTTTAATTTGTTTAATTTACCCTCATTTTGCATTTCAATTGTTTATAATGTTATTCATTTTGTAGAATTTAACCCTTTCAGTCCTAGTGATGCCATTTGGCATCATCACTTTCAATATTTTTTTTCAAAATTTTTATGTCCCGTTATGACATCCAAACACACATCATTCGATTCTTCATACTTTGTTCTATCAGAAAATATTTTACATTAATCTCAATAGAAGTCAGAAATACTATTTTTTTTTATTTAGAAAATAGTCGACAAGCGTTTCTCCTGATTTTTGATAAGTTCACTTCAGTTCCACCTATTTAAAACACAATTTAAACTATTTCGGTTAAATTATTTCTTATTTTTTTTTTTAATAATATGGTCAGATACCTTAAAATATATAACTCGAAGTGTTTTTAGGTAATATATATTTTTTTATTTGGCTGTTTTCCACAATTAAAAAAATTTGGCATTGTTTCAAAAACCATATAAAAAATTTAAATGATTTTTTTTTCTTATGGAATTCGTATATTTGACCTAAAATAAGCTTATTTTGTGAATATCAGATGTTTCTGTAGTGTAGTAAATTTTTGGGACTGAAAGGGTTAATATTGTTTCTCCACCAGGTCAGTCCGCGTCCGTGTCCCACCTGTCCGTGCGGTCCCTTTTACCGGACACGAGCCAGTTCATGACGTACGAGGGGTCGACCACGGTGCCCGGATGCCACGAGACGGTCACGTGGATAATCCTCAACAGGCCCATCTACATCACCAAAGCGGAGGTAAGATCCACATGTTTGACCATAGTATGGCAATGGTATGATCCACAATCCCGTAATGGTATATATGCCACAGTATGAGCACGTGTTCGATCATACTGTGGCAGCAGAGAGAGAGAGAGAGAGTCAGCGCAAATGCACAATAGCAGCCCCTCGTTATATCTCACTTTCCTGGAGACGAGCAGAAAAAACCGCGATATAACCCTATGCGCGATATAGCGAGCAACTTGATAAATACTATATTTTTGATTTTTTTTTATACTCTCTACAAAGTTTTTAAACTACAGTTCATTGTGTATTTAAAAAATAAAACTAAATCAAATTAAATAATATAACTCCACTAAAAAAATCAGAAAGTCTTATTATTTAGTAATTACTATAAACATTACACATTAATGCATATGTAATACTATGCATACTAAGGAACATGAAAATTAAGAACTGGAAAGCGAAGACCAAAGACAGGCGGCTTTGGAGTCGTTTTGTAAGAGAGACCATGGTCCAGCATGGACTGTAGTGCCGGGGAGTTAGTTAGTTTTAATACTATGCATATTTCATTCATTTTCTAGTAAAATATCGATCGAAAGTTATCTGTTTTGATTTTTCTCTCCTATATCTTGACCTATCGCCTATCTTGACCTATCGCCTATCTTGACTATGTCGATTTCAACGAAAGTACATATGTATTGGAAAAAAAGCGGGAAAAAATTGGGAGACATGATACAGGGCGCGATATATCCGGATTCACGATGTAACTAGGAGGCGATATAGCGAGGGGTTACTGTACTTGCCATTATGACCGAGAACAACCGTTCGGTACAACTTCATAGGTCACATAGATAGTGACGTCATGTGTGCAAGTCTGCCATCCTTCACAGTGTAAAAAAATATGCTGTTTACAGAAAAAAAACTGTTAGCTGGAGTGCCTGAAAATATCGTATAATTTATAGAGAAAATATGTTTATTATAAACGATCACATTGTATTTTTATCCCAAAAGCTTTTTTTCAACTTCAAATTGCAAAGAAAAGACGCAATTCATCCTTCCCCAGTGGAAAATCAAACCCCGGTCACCCCAGTGACAGGCATGGATACTGAGTACAATGTTCCTAAAGAAATATAAAATGGACAATGAACCTTAAGATCTTCAGTACAATGTTCTTTCAACTGAGCCATTTTGGCACTAAGAGTTTTGAAAAGCAGTTAAAATACTTGTTCCTTGCATTCCAGTTCTCTTTACACGTTAAAAACAGAAAAAACTGTTTTTACTTAAAATAGTACATTTTATATATAATATTTACTTAACATTTTATTATATTAATATTTTTTTATTATATTTACTTTAAACAGTATATATTTATATAATGTAAGAGAAAACTAAGGAAACAGCATTTTTTTTTTTTTGGAATAGTTGTTTTTTTTTCTGCAAGATCAACATTTTTTTTTTTTTTTTTTTTGAATCCACAATAACAATATTTTCCAGGACTGAAATAAAAGTACATAGTAGTACAAGAAAACCGCAAAAAAAACTTATTTTGCAAACATACCAGGGATTAACCGAACTACGATAGACCTACTTACCCTAGCTGAACTTAACAAGATTTCAACTACTAGATCACCATCTTAATTTGCAATTAAATCGATTTTCAAGACAGGTGAGAGGGGCTGGGGAGCCCAGTCGGTTAAGCACTCGCTTAGCATGCGGAAGGTCCCAGGTTCGGGTCCGGGCATCGCCAAAAAAGCTGCCGACCTATAAACGGCCCGTGCAGCCAAAAATGTCCGACGAATAATACCCCGTGTAAGGGAGTGCACGTTAAATATCCTTCAAAGTCCTAACGCTGCGTACGATGTCGCCCTTAACGGTTGCGTTGGGTGCCTATTCAGGTGTGGCTCGTCACCTGACTGTGGTTCTAAAATACGACGCCCGTCGCCAATAGCCCTCGTGTAGCTCTAGTGCGACGATAATTCAAAGCCTAACCTAACCAAGATCATTGGCTAGAAGGCGATATCTCAGCAACACCCTTTCATTTTAATCGATTAAGTTAAAACTCTTTTCCACGCAAGTAGCAATTAGTGTTCTTAATTAGATGGAAATCATTTATACTGAGGGATCACACCTAAATTTCTTTCTTTAATGAATTTGGGTGGGAGAAATAGCATTGAAAATAACAGGTAATGGAAAGTGTGAGGAAAAGTGATCGTTAAAGGCTTTAGGGAAGTTGGTAATTTACTTATTTTCAATAGTAAGAAGGCAGACGGAAAAGCGCGATTGGTCCGTTAGTTGGAAACTCTTGTTAGATAATATTTACATACAAAATGATCTGAATAATATTTAACCAAAATACACTTCTTTTCATTCTGATAAAATCGCCAAATTTTCTCAAATGATATTCAAATTTGTTAAACCTTAAACGAAATTAATGTTTCAAACATGTGTTTTGGATGGATTGACAAATAATTTATGGACATCTTTACATGCGCGAAAGGATCTTCTACATAGCATATTTCTATTTACCCAACTTAGGTTGGCAAGAGAGAGAGAGAGAGAAGTGTAGTTTACAATTTTATACTTTTCACATTTCTCAGAAACCACTGACTTATCAAAACCAATGAAGTATTTTAACTACTATAAGATTGAGAGAAGTTTATTAACTACATAAAAGAAGAGACTTATCAACAAATACAAATCATCAACAAAGTTAAATGACGTTTTTTTTTACCTGCTATAAGATTTAGGGAAGTTTTTTAATATGACAAAAATGACAAATGAGAGTGAGTGCGCCCTCTAGAAGGCAAGGGCGTAGGCTATATAGCCCATTACCCCGCTCGCCAGAAGAGACAGTCACAAGAGACACACAAAGAAGGACGCCACAAACACATATGAAAATAACAACATTTATTGACAAACACAAACATCCATGCCTATACCAGGATTTGAACCCGAGCCCAGCAGCTCCAAAGGCTAGTACACTAACCATTGCGCCAGTGGACCGGCAGTTTTTTGATAAGTAAGAGTAAGAAAACGAGTTAAATGACTAAAATATTTTAATAATTATAAGATTTTTATAACTTTAAATAAGAAACTAAAAAGGAACAGAGCGCAATTGTCAGAAAACTTGTTGTACAAATCTTTATTTTGATAACTAAAACTTTATTTTGACAAATAAAACTTTATTTTGATAACTTAAACTTTATTTTGATAGCTAAAACTTTATTTTTACATGAAAGTACATACCACGGGTTTAAACTGCAAAATACCTATTTATATGTTACTAAACTTTAGCTATTCACAAGAATAACTTATTTTCACTCCATGGCTCCATCTTAAAGATACAACACATAATCTTAAGTGCTTCTCTTGATAACATGCTTCCTTCTGATAACAAACTACTGTTGTTTATGTACCATGATAAAAAAAATTTGCAAAATATTTCTCTTCCGAAGAGGATTAGAGCTCTTTTAAAAAT
This sequence comes from Hylyphantes graminicola, assembly GCA_023701765.1. Classification (NCBI taxonomy): domain Eukaryota; kingdom Metazoa; phylum Arthropoda; class Arachnida; order Araneae; family Linyphiidae; genus Hylyphantes; species Hylyphantes graminicola. Next base: position 6,936,627 of record CM043119.1, on the reverse strand, counting down.
CACTTTGAATCACTAAAGTAAGAACTCAGTGAATAGCGAACTCCTTTTTAGCATATTGAAATGACAGCCCTTCAGCAAATTGGAAAAATTGATCGAAAATTTAAAGAAAAAACCAAAGGTAGTATTTTTTAAATAGAATTATTTTTAAGGGGCTGATGGACTATCAAAATAACTATGAATACAAGTGGGATATGTTGATTATGCAAATTTTTGTTGGACTTAGCAGGTTTGCGATTTAATGAGTTGTAGGAAGCGGATCAATACAGAAACCTCTTAAAAGAACTTCATAAAAAAATATGATACAATCAGTTACGATATTTTTGCGACAATTAACATTAAAAATAATCATAAATTTAACACTGGCTATGATAATTAGATAACAAAAGGTATCTGATGTATGATGGATAATGTAATGAGTTATAAAATTAGTTTCAAAACATTTGTTACAAATTTAACTTATTCAATCATAAAAAATCAATAAGCTACAGCCATAGAAAAATTATACAATTTGAAGAAAAACACTTAAAAAAAGGCACGAACGCAATTTCGTGATAATAAAAGGTATTTAAATATTTTATTTTTTTCTAACAACCATTTCTTTATTAAAAATGTTAACAACCTTATGAATACATGTTTAACAATATTAAACTAGGTGCAATTACGTCATAAAATAAGTTATAATTTACAGTCAAGACAGCATCCAAACAAAAAGTGCTATAATTTGTCATTTATTCTAATTTTTATTCTGAAAATAAATACGTAAAAATACGTTAACCAGAGGTTTAGGATAATTTGCTGAAGTGTAAACTTGTTTTCCCTGTTAATGACATTTAAATTTAAGTTTTTAACAGAAAATATTATTTCAGAAACTTTATCAAAATTATAATTATGTAGTAGATTGTTATTAATGGATCCAGCATGCTTTAACTTTAAAATTTCGTAAAACTATTAAATCTATAATTTTTTTTACAAAGTATTTGTGTTTGCTGGAAGACAAGACAGTTATTTGACGGGTTTATACGCGGGCTGGGGGGCCCAGTCGGTTAGGCACTCGCCTAGCAGGCGTAAGGTCCTAGGTTCCGGGCATCGCCAAAATAACTGTCGACCTATAAACGGCCCGTACAGCAAAAATGTTCGACGAATAATACCCAGTATAAGAGAATGCACGTTAAATATCCTTCAACGGTCCTAACGCTGCGTACGATGTCTCCCTTAACATTTGCGTTGGGTGCCTATTCAGGTGTCGGCTCGTCACTTGACCGTGGCTCTAAAATACGACGCCCGTGGCCAATAGCCCTGGTGTAGATCTAGTGCGACGATAGTTCAAACTTAACCTAACCTAACGGGTTTATACGTATGTTTCCCTCAGATAGTTCTAAAACGCATATTTTCGTTTCCAGATCTTCCAATTGCGTCGCCTGATGCAAGGAGACGAGAAGCACCCTAAAACAGCCCTCGGAAACAATTTCCGCCCCCCTCAGCCCCTGTACAACAGATCCGTCCGAACGAACGTGTTCAACCACGACATTGAGGTAAGTAACGACCCCCAAAACGGCCTCTTTTATGGGAAAACAAGCTAAGTTACGGTGGGCGAAGGAATAGTTTACCAGATAAATGTCCCAAGTTTTGTTGCAACTTTGAAAACAATGTTAGCATAGCATCCGGCTTAGTTGTATTGTTAAGTTATTTGTTTAATTAAGGTATCCGACTACCTTTCGAGCAATTTTTTTTAAAAACCCAAAATATCAACTGCAAATGCAATAAAAAGGTAAAATATGGTATTGAAACATGAATTTAACACAAATTAGAACTTTAAAATTTTTATTTTTAACAAAAATGGAGATTTTTAGTGAAAATTTAACACAATTTTGCTAAAACGGCTTTTGATGCAGAAGAAAAGATTATCAATGTAATGATTTAAAATTTTAACCACATCTTCCTAACATACTTATAAGTGTAATGAACTAAAAGCTAATTGATATCATAAAAAATGGGAAAATTATAAGGTGTAATGTAAATTTTCATAAAAAAATCAAATAATTTCAAGGTTATTTTTGAATCATATATCAATAAATATTTAAAATATGTACTTACATGCAAGCCTTTAGTTCATTACATTCTCTGGACTATAACGAGTCACCATATAAAATTTCAGACAGTTATATTGAATACTTTTTGAGATAGAGCGATAGCCGTATGGTAAAGTTAGTGAAAAAACAATTCTTCAGAAAACGCGATCAAAGTAAAAATTTCAAAATAGTCACTAATGCAACAAGTAAATGTCGTTCAATTGCCTCCTGCCTCATATAACAACCCTTCAGCCTCTTCTGTCTTCATGAACTTTTTCTTTTTTTTGGCACGCAGTTTTTTTCTAAGGGTTTTAGCTGTTGGCAACGAATGTCGCCTTGAGTCATGTATGCGCTCCTTGTCAATGGTGCTCAGTCCTTTTATTGTGAAGGGCCCAGGAGCTATTCCTAGAGCTTCTAGGACAAAAAGGGTACTTGCCGCACCATCGTTGAAATGCAGAACTGCTAGGAAAGTGCCCAACTCCAACGTACTTAGTTCGACAAAAACTGTCTTGGGGATCATTTGCCACAGGAGACCATTAAAGCTTTCATTTTGATTTTGCGTCATTCCGTGCATACACTTACTTAAAAGTTCTCGGCTACACAGATCCATATACTTCGGTTTGACAACATTAATAATGTGTTGAGGTAGACCAGCATTGCGTTCATTATATTGTTTACCGAGTGCTGCATTTCTTTGGAATTTGCACCAACTGTCCTGGCCGCGTATAGCCATTCTGTACCCCTCGGTACGACTTCAAAGGAGAAACCCAAGCCAATATCAACGCATTCTCGACCCCATGTGATCAAAAGAGATAGCTTGCCTGCTTTGTTTACATTTTAGCTAGCGGTGATCGGAGCCGATGAAGTTTTAACATGTCTATTGAGGTAAGTAAGTGATTTTGTCTTAAAAATAATAAATTTAAATGTGATGTGCTAGTTAATAATTTTGTTTTAGCACGAACGTACATCGCATAATTTGAATGTTATTATATCTTGTTTCTAGCACATATTCATACTTACAAAAAAATCATTCGTCTTACGATTGTTTTTGTTTACTTCATCGTGCGGCGTAATTAAAAAGTCTTAGCTGTACTTTTTCAATTTAAATATCGAGGATTATTAGTATTTTAGAATTTAAGATAGAACTTCAAGTCTTTCTATCTTTTAAAATTAAATCAGCGATATCCACAGTTAAATGGGATTTATTTGCATTTTTTTTTCTTACTACGGATGATATGTTGAAATCGCTTTTTTTTATAAGCCAAAAGTTGCGAATGAATTGACTGACCATTATATCATAGCTGTACCCTTTATGGCATTGGTAAAGTGCGAATACAGATACACTAGAAATAGATTTTAAGTTTGTTGTTTAATTGATTAAAAATCCATTATATGTAATTTGACTCATTTTATATTTGTATTATGCATGTTGGTATCGAATGCTCTCCTTATTTATTTTAAAAATACTTTTTACTATAGCTTGAGCTTGTACTTTACTATAGCTAAGAGCTTGTTTTAAGTTTGTAATGTAGGTATTTAATGAAGCAATAAGGATAATTCTACTCATCTCGGTATTGTCTTTTTTACAATATTGAAATTTCAAGCTTGTAATTAAATTTAGTCTTGTAATAATATTGCGATAGGGAGGGTATTAGTTAAAAAAATTATTGTTTATAAATCAAAATAAAACATTTATGCTTGTGTCCCAATTATTCATTATAACATCTGCTTGATAAGTTCAACATTGGCAAGCTTAAGCAAGATCAATATTTGAATGGAAACTTAGTTAAGTTATTTATCTAAGGCTAAGGTTTAAACTTGGTTTTTAAGTTCTAGTTAACTTCTTGGTGTGATACTGTTTATTTCTCTGTTTATCTTTCAAATAGGCTACTAATTTAACATTGGTAATAAATATACCTTTTCCGACCAAAATTAGTTATAATTATCTCCACGACAATTGCAAATCACTGAATACTAAAGTAATTCTTAAGTAGCTGGAACATTTTCGAACAGCACTTAACACTTTCAAAACATTGTTAGATTATTCAAACCAATATTGCATGATTTTTAAAAATTTTAATGATTTTATCATTTACACATTCTAGGAAGACCTACTGCATTTTGTAAGGATGCGTCTAATTTGGGCAAAGTATGCAGGTTCATGAACGAAAAAGGTACTAAACCATCGCAAGACATTTGTCAATTTGGGAAAACTACAAGTAAGTAAACATAATAATTTTATTAACGGAGTTAATATTTCAATTGCAACAATGCAATCATGGATTTTTTCATGAATCGTTTTTTTACTTTCCCTGTAGTACTGTCTACAATTAAAAATTATTGCCTCTTAGCACTTATCCATATAAATTAAATTTTGCAACAATGTTTATTGTAATATTAAGTTACGGGTAGTCAACGTTTTGTGAACCAGAATTGGACTTCAACATGGGGGGGGGGGGGGGGGGGAGAGAAATGGTTATTTTACAGAAAATCTCAACCTTATGTTGTCTTGCCAAGGACATATCATGACAAACTTGAAATTAAAATTGCCGACAACAGACTATCCTTTTACAAGAATTAAAAAGAAAATAAATACTTGGTAATAATATTTTGCCTCAAGTAAAATATTCCTTAGGTGCTTTCTTCATTGATGGTTCTGTTAATTGCAAATATGCATATTTAAGCTATTTCCATGAATTATAACTATCATGGTTGTTCAAGGTCATCATACTAGAGCTACATATTATGGTTTTGTTTTCATTTTTTTTATATACACACCAAATGATCATTTTAAAAAAAATTATAAGCTTGTTTGTTGTTCGAAGACCACTGTGCTATAGCTGTATAATAAGAGTGTTTGTAGTTATCTATCTTTTCTCGCCAAATTCTTATCAAAAACGCACCAAATGAGTTAAAAGATTTTATATGTTTATTAGCGAAATTACAATGACTTTTATGTGTGCATTTTATAGTGTATGTTTTTTATTTTGAATTTTTAAGGTAATATAAGTAACAGTATTTTATACTTTGTAACGAGTTGGAATATTAACATAATTTTATTGTCCTATAATAGATTAAATTGTACCGATACTTGGATCAATTAGGGTAAGGTGGGCTAAGTGAGCCCCCTTTTTGGCATAATTCGACTTTAGACCCTCATACCACTGGATGTAATCGGTCTAACAACTATTTTTTTTTGTGGTCCATTCTCTCATATGTTATTACTGTACCCATGGCAACCTTAACACAAATTGGCAAATAATAAATTTTAAAAATATGTTCTTCTGTTTGGTCATCCGAGTGGCCCACTTGCCCCGCAAGGTGGGGTAAGTGGACCACCTCCTAATATATTTTTACACATAACTGGTAGAGATATGGTGGGGCAAGTTTAATAATCTACGTGATTTTTTGAGTGTTTGAGAAAAAAAGTAATGATGTATCTTTAATAGTTCCCCCATAGCAACTTTTTCTAGCATGCAAGCTTACTAAAAGAAAAAATACGTTAATTTTCATCTTGTCATTTTTGCATGTAGTGTAAAATAAATGTTAGGGCTGCAGATTTTAAACTGGCCTATGTCAATGAATAGGACTATGAATAGTGAATATGACTTTTTTTAAGTATATTAAAGAGTTGGGGCAAGTGGGCTACCCCTAGCCCAACTTACCCCGCCATTGCGGTGGCCCACTTACCCCAAACACGGGGCAAAAGGGCCCCCCAATTTTCTTTTAACCTTATCAACATCACAAGTACATGACACTACAAAAAGATATTATGTTTTATACACCTTCAAAATATATAACATTTTGTTTTGTGTCATGAACCGTTTGGAAATAAATAAAAAAAAATAGTATGATGGCGTGAATTAAGAAAAGATGCAATTTTAAAATTTTTCACAAAAAGCATTGTATCTTGTTACATACTTAAATGAAAATGATGCCATAATGTTTCCTGCATCTATTGGGGTAAATACGTAAAAATATTGTAACATATTTTTTTTACGTCAATAATTCGGGAAATGCCAGGGGGTGGCCCACTTGCCCCAATGGCCCACTTACCCCACCTTACCCTACACCTTTTTTTTTAATCCATTTGAAGAATGGGTATTTATTTGCTAGTTAGGAATAAATTATGATCAAGCGGAAAAAATAGTTATCTGAATTTTATTTTTTAAGTATTGGTAGTTAAAATTATCTTGGCTTATGATTCTTGCATTTTAAAAATTTCTGTTAATATTATCACAATAACAATGTTTCCTTTTTCTAGACAGATGTTCAGAATTTGCTGGAAAGACGCTTCTACTTGTCATTCCTCCTGTTCTCTGGGCAGTGAATATTGGTTACACCTTAATGGCCGCACCAGCTCTCCGCTGCAAGGAAACGTCTTCTATTTGGTTGAGCATCGAGTTGTACTGTCGTTCTGTTTTAATTTTATTGAGATAATTTAGGATTTTCTTGCAATCTCTCTGAGGTGTAGGACTCCTCTATCTGCCCTCTGGTGATGTGGATGCCAACAAGCGTGACTCCAGCAGAACAGTGTCATCAGAAAAGAGATGACATGGTTCTCTGCATTGCAGCTGGGTGTGTGTCAACAAAGATAAGCTTTCCAGCAAAATGAAGCCCATGTGCTCGTAGTATTAGAGTATCGAGTACTTATATTAAGAGATTACTGTGAACATCAATGTAGTACTATTAAAGAATTAATAATGGTAATAATTTCATTCATCTCAGTATTGTTTTTTACAATTTTGTAATGTCACGCTTGTAATCAACTTTCTTTGTCTTGCTTAGTTGTTTAAAAAATAATTTTCTCCTACCCATTTAAGCATTTTAATGAATAATGGCAAATCATTAAATTGTGATTGTTGTGGAAACAAAATAAATTATGCGAGTGTATTCAAATTGTGATGGATTGAAGATTCTATTCTCTAAAAAAAAACTTAACTCCCAGGCACAACAGCCCATTACTGGGCCAAGGCCTGCCGTGCCCATTTCAGCTTTCATGACCTAGGGCTCTAGGGTGCTAGCATATGTCCCAGTAAGGTGGTCAGTCTCACACAGAACCCCCAGTGTTAAGCTCCCAAGTATGCTTGGTATCCATTTTATCGACCTACTCAAGGGATGAAATAATGGGTCAACGTCGCCAAATCCGGGATTGATTCTATTCTCTATTCAAGTTATTTGTCTAACATATTCTAATAACTCTAGTGCCTTTTTGATTTAGAAGTGAATATTAGCATGTAATTGAAAATATGTTACTATTATTTTCCAATTGTAATTCCTGTATTGTCCACTACACTATTGCAAAGTTAAAGAGTTAAATAACATTACCCATGTTACCACACTTAAATTATTTCCAGAAAATGAATTATGTTAGTGCCAAACATCGTAATTTTGTTTAAAAGTCTATTTACATTTCAAAATATATATTATATAAGTAAGATTGATTTAATATTTGAATTGTAATTTAAGTGGATTTGTTTTGCTATTTAAAGGAATTCAGTGATGAAAATTTTTCTTTTGAAACTCAAAATAATCATAAAATTTAAATTTACGAACAAAGTGCAATTTTATCAAAATCTGAAATTGCCTTCATGCCATCAACTAAAGAACCGGTAAACAAAGTTGCTAGCTGTATCTTTTATAACGGAAAAGTTTCCAAAGATGGATGAAATTAAAGATTAAAGTCAATTTTTTCATTACAAAAAAAAAAATACTCTTGTTTCACTATTGGCACTTCATTTGTTATAGTATGTACTGGAAATGATTGCGTGGATATTTTCTTAAAACCAAAAGAGTTATTCTTAAAAATATAAATGGTATTCCATATAACCCTTCTCTCCTCTATGTTGTATATGTTTTCTACATGTCATGTTTATGCCAAAATCCTATAAAATATTGTGTACTAGTAAAATTTTAAATAAAATCGTAACTTTGAAAAAACTATTCCATGTGTATTTATTTTTATTATATTTAAATCTCACTTTATCACAGCACTATCTGACTATCACAATTAATAAATTGAAGAAAAATAATATTTTAAATATTAATTTTTTTTATAATATTCTAAACTAAGTATCTAAAAAAAAAGACTACAGGAGACTTTAAAAAAAATGCTAATTATAATACATTTACTTTTGAAGTTTTCAATTTGTGAACGTAACTAAATAACTAAATGTTTATTTTTCATTAAATATTTTTTGTTTTTAATAACTTTCTAAAATATGGAACATCAACTTATTTATTTTAGAGTATTTATATAGTATATTTATTATATTTAAGTCTCACTTTATCACAGCACTATCTGACTATAACAATTAATAAATAAAAGAAAAATTATATTTAAAATGCTAATTTTTATTATATTCTAAACTAAGTATCTAAAAAAAGACTATAGGAGACTTTAAAAAAATGGTAATAACAATATATTTGTACATTTACTTTTGAAGTTTTCAATTTGTGAAAATAGCTAAATAAGTAAATGTTTATTTTTTAATAAGTATTTTTTGATTTTAATGACTTTCCAAAATATAGAACATCAACTTATTTATTTTAGATGTCCTACTTGAACTTAAAAAAAAAAAAAACTTTAAAAAAATACAAACTTTTACAAAACTGCCACTTTTCATAGTCTCAATAGTATCCAATTTAATTTTAATGTGCATTGAAGCTGGGCAACAAGAATTTTTTGAATTGCTTTTTTATTATCTTGAGCCACTTTTTTTATATCTTCCAAATCTTTTATATTTACCTGAAGTATAATTATATCATTTTTTTTCCCTTCAACTAAATGTTTGCTAAAAGATTTCGGTAGCCCCATTGCGATAAACGCAATGCTTTTATCACTAAGATTTCGTTTGTTTTGTAATCCGAAACCGAAGAAGGCGAAAACATCGGGGGAAAACGCTCATCGCAGAAGCGTCTCGTGGCACCAGCGACGTCTGACTGTGATTGGCTTGAGTTTCTCCTTTGAAGTCGTACCGAGGGGTACAGAATGGCTATACGCGTCCTGGCCGGTAGGACATTGTCCATGCATTGGTTGCTTTTTCGAGGAACAGCAATGGAAGAAAGCGGCAATTACTGTACTCTGCAGTTTTGCTAGATCTCCTTTATGGCTTCGTATGGCAATACCATAATAGTTTTGTAGCTTATCGATAAAGGGATCTGACAATTTTCCTTTTCCGCCAAGACCTTTATGCACCTTTTTCAGTTTTCGCAGTCGATTGCCAACCCTTTTCTGTACATGCCCAATGCACTCTAGTTTTGTCACAGAACCTACTCCGTACATGTCCTTCACCATATCGTAGCCTTTGCTGTCACCATCCCCATAGTAGTCAGTGTATTGCAGTAGCCGAGCTGCCTCGGAACGTTCAAATATTCGAAAAGCACCAACGGTTTCGATACTAGATGCTGATCCTTTGTGACGATAACACTTATGTTTCTTATTGGTTTTGTTTACAGCATTCACTTCACAAAAGCGACAACGTTGAGACATCACCTCAACGTCAAGGACCTTTCCATTTATAACTGAAATTGCAGTTACACAACCATTCAGAGAAGAATAGCCGCGCTTTTGCCAAGTACCATCAACAGATACTCCGCACTTGGCCACAACATTAACTCCTTGGCGTATTTCTTCTGAAGCTTTCTTCATCGAAGAGACTGCCTTTTCTTTTGCCACCAACAGCAGCTTTTCTTCTTGTTTGCGAAACGCTTGTTTGGAAATGAAAGGCATGTCCATAATACTCAACAGTTTTTTACCTGCAGAATAGCCTTTGCCAATCAAACGAAGACCAAACACCAAGCAGAGATTTATGGCACTCAGGCTTTTGGATCTAGTATTTACCGTGCCCAGATGTTTAACTTTCTTAGATGAAGAAAAGGCTTTTGAAAAAAGACAATCCTTACATCTCAGCTCAAAGTGCGAATTTAATCCAAACCTTGATTTTTCTTCCAGATTCAGGCTATCACACTTGCACACAGGACAACACAATATAGAAAACACGCTGATTAAAATGCTCAAATCGAAAATTCTATTACCTAAATTTGATTCTTCTGTCATGTTGCTAGCATTTTCATAAATGAGCGGGTTATTGTGCAATTTTGAAGAACTAACTGTTTTCGGCTCGCTTTCAATTTTGGCCTTCTTTTCAATCGAAAAGCGATTTCCAGCAAACTTTCTCTTTTTACGCGAAGCATTCCTATTATGTCCCATAACTTTTTGCAAAATCAGGAATTGTGATAATAAACAGAAAAGAATTCGAAGAATAAAAATTCAGCAAGAAATTTTAGCATGCGGTCTCAAAAAAATAAATACTCACGAATTATAAACATTAGAATGTTGCCAAACTGAAACAACAAATATATATTTTACTGTGGCTTTGTTCTAGCAAATAAAAAATTAATGTTTAATTATTTAAAAATGCTTTAAAAACATACATAAAATGATTTTTAGGTTTACTTTCGGTTTTGATTTACCACTTCCTGCTTGTTTTTGGCAAAACAACGTATTTTAAAAACCTCATATCTAAACATCTACACAACGGATCTTAAAACCAAAAGCAGATTTGGAAAGATAAATGTTCATATTATGTAAAAATAAAATAAAAAAAAATTGTGAATTTTTGTCGAAATTGACGTTTCAAACGTAGTCGGATACCTTAATACGATATGCAGTATGTGATTACTATTAACCTATTTGTTTAATCAATACGGTTTGCAGTATGTGATTACTACTATCTTAAAGCTGAAGAATTAATATCTTAAGATATTTCGTAAATCATATATTAAAGCATGTTCATTCAATAAGAAATTTATCTTGCTTTCAGTATTTAAATAAATAAGTAATTAAAGAGGTAAAAGTGTTTTTGAATAAACAAGTTAGCATACTAATTGAACAAATCTAAGAAGCTGCAAGCGTCCTCCGATTTCACGATGTAATCTTTACACGTAACAGGACTCAGAAAACATTGTGGCAGCAAACTTCCACCCAGTGTACTTAAAAAAAATTTAATATATTTGTGAGCTATTCTGCATATGCTGATTCAATTATATCATCAAAAGTGCGTTGTGTAATTATTGTTTCTTCTGGTTTTCTATTACTAGTAGATTTCAGTTTGGTCTAATAGACTTTCTCTAGTATATTATTTTCAAACTATTGAAATTTTCTTTGTTCTAAATAATTATGACGCAACCCCAAATAACAAGAATCTGTTTATTTTGCTGTTAATAATAGCGTTTTTTTCTTGCAGAATAAAAAATGTTTGAACTCAAGGAAGCTTTTTTATAAAGGTAAATATGCAAAAAAATTGTATATTAAAGCTCTGCTCAGAAACAATAAAGTTATACAACCAGCAGAAAAAATTGCTAGTTCAAAAAATAAAATTAACTAAAAAGGGTATTAATGACAGTTCATATCAAACTAGTGAAGCAATTTTTTATTAATTATTAAAAGTATACAAATTTTAGAATTTAATATTAACTAATTAATTTAAAAAATTAGACTTTTTAGTTTTATTAAACGTTTATACAAGTAAAACTGTTCGTTTATTATAAATACCACTTTGTTTCCAGTATGCCACATTGTTTGCATGAATAATACTTAAACAATTGTTTGTTTGTTTTTAATTATCATACTATAAATTGTGGGTGAACTATCTAGATATGAATTTTTAAAAAAATCATATTAATTTACGCATATATGTCAATATTTGTTAAATAAGTCTCAAATTCTAATGTTTGAGTATGAAATTCACTTTTTCTTTTGAGAATAGGGAAAAGCATTGAAACATTACCCAACTTGTAGTTTTTGGCTGGTAACTTTTAAAAACACTATTTATGGATGTGCAAACGCAGTCAATTTATACTTCATAAAGTATAACAAAATATAGATTAGTATTTTACTGAAGTAGTTACTGCAATAGTAATAAAACATAAATTATTTAAAACTTTAGTTTTGGGTCATGTATCCCAATTCATAGGGATGCAGGACTCACCCATTAGGGATACGTGCCCCAAACCCATATAATTGGTAGAATGACTAAAATTATCACAATACCTTAACATTATACCAAACTAACATCATATAAAGTTTACATGAATATGACAGATCAGACCACGAAACTTTAGTTTCACCAAATAGTTTTTATTTGCACCGATATAAATTTGTAACATTTCTATACAATCTTAAGATCCATTCAAAATGTTTATATGAAAATGTATTTATTTGTGCCTCTAAACAAGTAACGTTTTTCTAGGAAACGTCGGATCTGTTCAATGGATGGACTGAAGAATACTGTAAAAATATACGGGGAACATAATTTTGTATCTTACACAACAATCTGCGTGTAAAAAATTATCGATGTTAAATGTCTGCATATCAATGTATCCTAAAAAGACATTTGGTTGATGTAAGCCCAGATCCTTAAGGAAAAAGTAAGTTTTCTCAAAATTGTGGACTCGAAATATTATTTTGAATTATCAGATGGAGCTGTCAATCGTCAAACTGATGGCGTCAGTTATATGCCAACAATAGAATTAAGGATTTATTTAAGGTGTTTTTTAAACTAACTTGTGATAATTGGGGATGTCAAAAAGTATTGCATTAGTGTATAAAATAGAAAATTATCTGTATGCTTTCTCTAATTACCGAAATGGATTAAAAGTTGCAATATTTCTCAATGTTAAAACGCCTTTTGGTGCAGTTCAAGTTTATCATAATGTTCTAAACAATTTATTGTAAACGAAATATTTGGACTCAATGCGCAAAAGAAAAATAAGTACTGTCATTTATTGAAATAATTCCTAATAAAGTAATAACCAGAACTTTTTTAAAGTGTAACAGAAAAAGTGTAAACAGAAATAATATTTATCTTTGCAAGTTACTTTGAAAAGATTTTAATTACGTTAGTATTTTAAATTCAAATACAAATTAATGGAAAATTGCAAGGATGTTTTCATGGAAATATGATTTTTATGTAACTGAGCATTTTTATTACCCTTAATGAATGAAAACTACATATTTAAAATAATAAACTTCAAAAGCACTAAACATATCATATCCACAATTATCATTTTCAATAATATAATCTTACTACCCTTGTATTAAAAATATTGTGTATAATAAAGATAAATTTCTGTATATTATTTGAAATAAACTCGTTTTGTACCATTGTATAAACGTTTCTTCCTTTTCTACAATTTTTATTGTTTTTATTTCAGACTACCTTTACTCAAACAAAACCAACAATAATGTGGTATGAACAAAGACAAACAAATAATATCACAATAAATATTTAAATTTTATGTTGTTATATATACCATTTAACTTTTATTTTTAGTAGAAAAATACCAAAAGATAGATAACTGTTTTTTAGTTCAACCTTTCTACTTCCTGTACTGCCTACGCAGTCGTAATCTGCAGACTCATCTATTGTCCTAACGACTACAACTGTCGCGGTTCGTTAAGGTTTCTCACAAAGTGTCTTGGGAATTTCCTTTTGTGTAATTAGTTAAGGAACACAGTGGCATTGTCTCGTACTTAGACAGCTTTTTTGGCTTAAGGCCACAGGATAAGCATGATTTTTTAAAAAAAAATGTTGCTTAAAATGTAAAACTCATTATATATTTAGAGTATATTTATATCAACAATATAAGTAAAAAAATACTGCTATAACAGATACTTTTTTAATTATTATTTTTTTTTGAAAAAATTAAGCATTTTTATATTTTTTTTAAAGCCTAATACTTTTTTTTTCGTATAAGTTACTACTTTTTTATTTTACAACTGTGTAATAGGGATAACAAAGAAATGGTGAGGTTTTTTTTATATAATTTTAATTTTAATTACAGACTTAGGAAATAACTTAAGTATCAAAATCCTAAACTTAGTACAAAACATTACAAAATATTGTCAACATAAGTCCAAACATGATAGCATGTTTTTTTTTTCAAACGTAATTCAGTTCCTTACGTCAAAATATTGGAAAGTAATAACTTCAAGATCCTTAAGAAACAAAAGTCCTTAATAGCCTGAAGGACATTTTCTTTCATTATGTTTTCGTTTTTTCGGACAGAACCAAATATTTCTGGAAAACATACACAACATAGATATTTATTATTACTATATATTTTTGCTTTCAGTACTTCCTCGGAAACTACGAACTAGTACTGTAACGTAGAGATAATTAGAAGTATGTTACTACTACTTGGTCCAAAGTAGGTTAAATATCCTTTGCCTAAAAACATTTTGTTTTTACTTCCCCCTGCATTCTCGGATGAATACAATTCTCCCTAATAAAAGGGCACACAGTGACATCGTCTTGTTCTTAGATAGTTTTTTTTTGCTTAAATGTAGCGTTTCACTGCTTAAAAACTACGTTTATAACCGAAACAATGAAAAGTTTTATAATCGATCAGTCCGTCTGTTTCCCACTGCCAGTGTTGAGCAAATTTTAATTGCAAGAACAATTAAATAGAGATTAACAATTAATTAATTGGTAAATGTAACCACAACAACTAAAGTTAGTCGATTGCAATTGTAGAAAATTACAATTAACAATTATTTAATTGTTAACTGCAGTAGAAACAGTTAACAACTAGTATGCTAACAGTCTGGGGATCCTCTATTTAGCCTCTGTCTCTAAAAAGTAGATGGATCAACTTATGTGTTGTGTTGTGTCTGTCTTAATTGACGAAAGTTTTTAATCGGGTCTCTGACCAAACACACAAACCTAAATGTATATGTCTACCAACCTACCAAAGTACGAAACTTTACAAAATATTGTTGAAATAAGTCCTAACATATAATATAGTATGTTATGTTTTTCCAAAAGTAATTCAGTTCCTTACGTCAAAATATCGGAAAGTAATAACTTCAAGATCCTTAAGAAACAAAAGTCCTTAATAGCCTGAAGGACATTTTCTTTCATTATGTTTTCGTTTTTTCGGACAGAACCAAATATTTCTGGAAAACATACACAACATAGATATTTATTATTAATATTTTTTTTTTCAGTACATCTTCGGAAACTAGAAACTAGTACTGTAATGTGGAGATAATTAGAAGTATATTGCTGTAACTTGGTCGACACAGTATTGGTTTAATATCATTTTATTAGAAACATTTCGTTTTTATTTTCCTCTGCATTCTCGAATGAAGACAATTCTCACTAATAGAAGTTATTAAGATTTTCTGTGTAAACTAATCTAGTTTTAAATGTATATTTTACTTTTATTTTTTTAAAAAAATCACCACTGATTCATTATTGAAAAAGAGGAATATTACGTCTTACATGAAAGGCTCATTTATTTAAGGAACCTTCTAACTCACCCGCTTGTATATAACGCATAAAGTTGATCTTCAAAACATTTATATTTGCAATCCAAAACTACAAATTTAAAAAAAAAAGACTTTTTCTCGAAAGTACATGACTGGTACAATAAAATGTAATATATAAATAATTTATACTCATATAATTTCTGAATCATCTACTTGAAGCATTATAAGTTAAGGTCGTTTAAACTTTCATAGGTTGTTAGAACACGTGTAGTGTCAAAATCATTGAGATACAATATTATCATTAAGATAATATATTATCATTAAGATAATATATTATCATTAAGATAATATATTATCATTAAGATAATATGTTATCATTAAGATATTATATCCTATAAGTCTCCTTATAAGATTACAAACATTCAATAATTCCATACGATATACATTTTAAACCACTTTAAAATTGAATACCATAAGCATTTACTAACTTAAGTTGAAAGATAAAATAAAATTCAATTTGCAAATTTATTTCTTTGTAAACTGTTTTGTTATTGGTAAAATGCGTTACGATTTTAATATGCATACTTGTAATTTAAAGAATAAATTGCGATTGCAATAAAAAAAATAGAAACCTAAACATGCGTTACTTTGTTTTCAAATACAATACCAATACACAATGTAAACTTTTCCCCCTAAAACTTAAGGAAATTAAACTTAATTTATAACACGTAGAACTAGTTTCCCAACTGCAATTAAAAAGTCCCGGGAAGAAATCTGACACCGAGTGAGACAGGATGTTTAGACATTTATTAATGATGCAAACGGTTCTTGCGAGTTTCGTCTTTGCTAAATTGGATTGCTGCTTCAATTCGGAAACAAATTGCATCAGCTGACTGAAGAATTAAAAAAGTATTGGGACTTTAAAAAGCCTAATGAGAGATACATGGAAGTGATTTGTAACTTAAATTAAGTGCCATATCCGTTTTTAGAGGAGTAGATTATTAGGAGTAAGGTTAGGAGTAAATTATTTTCAAACGACGTAATCTCGATGACAATCGATATTTTCTTGCTGTTGGACAGTATGTTAGAGCATGTATGTTTGGAAATGATACAATGTACAATGCTGAAAAAGGTAAGCCTCGGTACTTACCGAAACATGTACAAATTCACGAACTAAATCATTTTCGCTAATAATTTAGTTGATTTTCTTCACTCTTTGTTTCCCAACGTAGTGGAACTAAAGCACTTAAATGATCCTAACACTGAGGTAGCTATTTGGTCCGTCGTTACATGGCCCTATTTAATCACTTCTTAATAAATCTCTATAAGGGTCGCATGAGGATTTAGTACATAAAAAAGTCATTTTGTAAATGAAAAGGATTTCCTGAACGTGTTCGGCTTAAAGAATTTTATTTTGATACTTTTAAAACATTTAAAAGATGCACAATAAAACGAATTCTTTTCCAATTTCCTTATCTATTTTGTTTCATGAAGTATTTGATTTTTTGAATTTCTACCATCAGTAGCTTTCAAACGTATGAGTTAATTTTGAAACGTTTAATCAAAACTGCTCTAATGAATAAAAGCATTCTATGGTTTTAAACTTCAAATCTTCAACGCTTTATATTTTTCACTATTAAGTCTTAAAGTATCATTTTTAAGAAACCCCCTTATATTTTTTTAAATGTATTTTTGTGTTAGCCTATGCTTTTTTCTTAGGAAATCGAAAACGATATAAATATTTCAGGTGATTTTCAAAAAGTTGCAAATATATACTAGATAAATAATAAGATTTCGAATAGCTTCAGAAACTCAAGACCATATTTAAAAAAAAGCATAAAAAAATTACAGTGCAACAACAAATACATTGTTAAAAGAAGATGCTTCTCAGACAACCATAGCTTAAGATGGAGGGGGAAAATCTGTTTCTGATAGCAATGATAAAGTAGAACATCCATATTTTATTCTAGGTTAAAAAATAAAAAACGTCGCCATATTGTGATTCTCACAGACAGGTGCAACGGATTGATTTTTATGTACGAAACTTCAGGTTCCGTAAGTGAGAATAAATCAAAGTGAAAAAAATTAGACACATAATTCTTAAGGGATTTTCTCACCAAGATATTGATTTAAGTATTTTTTTGGAAAAAGAAGGGTGTTTGGAAATATTTCTTAATTTATCCTTGCAAACCGGATAGCTAAACAAAATCATTTTTTAAATGTTTGAAATTGTCTTTTTAGAAGTATTGGTCTTATATCTATGATAAATATAGATTTAAATTTATGTTTGCAATAGGTGTGGGAGTTTCATGACTATATTTACCGTACTTAGTCTGATGCATAATTATAATTGAACATACTAATAAAAGTTACCTTTTTAACAATTTAGTATTTTAACATTAAAAATATAAACATTGATTTAATTTTAAACTCGTATATGGATCCACAAAGATACCTGAAATCGTTTTTAATTTTTGAAACTACTGACTATCGAATGAAGTTTTATTTCGCCAGATTTAAATTTCGAGTGATAACAACACATATATTGTAGACACAATAATGTAATGATATAAATAAAAGCCACTATACTCTAATGATAAAAATGATTAGATTTAAAAATGCTGATTTTAAATCTAATCATTTAATTCTATATTTATTTGACACTTTGTCTTAAAAAAACAAAAACGAAATTATTGTTGGAATACATGTACAATGAATAAAATATCATATTTGTTATGTACACTCTCAAAAGTCAAAATGTAACTGAAATTTAGCCTCCAAGTCCACGAGCATAACATCCGAAAACTCTTCCCTCGGAGAAACAAATCGGAAACACCAATTTACCTACCAAATAAGGCATAAAAAAAACAAGGAAAAGTGACGTAAGTAACTAAAATTGTTTGACCTAAAATTACACAAAATATGGAATATAAATATTTGAGGGGTAGAGTAGGTACATAGTACATATTTCGGCTTGTGTACTTGGTCAGGGACCCGCTTCGTCAAGTAAGACCAATACCACCTAGATTAGAAGGCCGGCGAACTAAATGCTTGACGTCATAATAGTGGACCGATTCCGTGGTTTTGACCAATGATCATTCGTGACTATATCTTGTATTTGAATAAATTTTTAAGATAAGATGAATCAAGATGCGACGTCATCTTAAGATACGACGTTATTGGTCAACAAATCGAAAGTGGTCTACTAGTGTGACGTTGTGTTGCTTAGTTCTTCGGCCTTTTAATCTAGGTGGTATTGGTAAGACAGACACATATAGAATTTTTTACTATCACAGAAAAATTATATATACGCCCAGAGAGAAGGCGGGAATCGAAACCACTCGGCCATCCGGTCCCCTAAATATTTGGACTTCATAATGAGCATGTTCCAGGTCTTGAATGGCAAAAAGCAGCTTTGCAGCTTTGGGACTTTGGAGGATGTTTAACGTGCAAATCCTCTACACGGAGTATTATTCGTCGGACACCATAGTTTGAAAAGTGCCTGATGAATATAAGCCAGTTTACCTCAAACGGTGAAATAGGAAGTTCTTTTGCTGATGGCACAGGTTTTATGGGCATTTTTATTGCTCCAGTGGCGTTTCCCTTGGAACTGGATATTCGTTTGCGATATTCTGCTTTCCTTCCTTGTACAATATGCAACGCGGAGAGAAGCATGCGACCCGTCTTGTAGCCATATATGAAGCTCATGCAATTCCTCTTTTTCTTAATTGAAAAAAGTATTACGGTAGGACTTTGCAAAAAAATCGTGTTTTAATGTTTGTGTGTTGTGACATATAAAATCAAGTTTTAGTTCTTAATGTTGTTGTTTTTATCTTTTTTAAAGCAAAAATTGATATAAAGTGGCAATATGTTGGTAACATTTAAAGAAATCCAATTGAAATTTTTTAAAGCAAGAAACTACACACATCCAATTATTAAAGATTTGTTCAGTGTTTATAATTTTCTTAAACTTGATAATAAACAGAATAATTTTTTGAACTTTTATTCTTCTTAATGGTTGATTTCTTTAAGACGTCATCACATTTCAACTCATTGGAAAATATAAAAAATTACCATTACATAGTTGAAAAAAAGTATATACCCAAACCTTGACGCAGTTTAATTTAAGAAAACAAGCAAGGAATTTAAACCTGAATACCTGAAGAAAAACTCTCCCCATAAAAAATATTTAAGACCTTTAAGGGGACGCATTACGCAAAATTTAGGGCTGCGGAGAAAATAAACATACTCGAATGCTGTGAGCTAAGGATATTGCAAAAAAAAAAGGTTTCCTTTAAAATGGAGGAGGTTTATTAAAAATTATATAGTGGTTTGGTAAAATGGATTTTGAAATTTTATAGGATTTTCTAAATTTTTTCAACTTGTGAATGGTTAAAACCCTATGGCCTTAAGTAAATTAATGTAGAGCTACACATTTTTTTTCCTCTGTTTAAACATATACGTTTAACAAAAGTTGGTATGGGGTAAGTTCTAGTATGATTTTTAAAAAAAAAATAATGAAGCTGAAAATTTAGAAAAATCTTATTTTTGTCCATTTTTATGCATAAAGCTGCATGACTATTTTTGTTTAACTGGCAGCTCAATATCCATACCAACTTTTATTAATAGATGTTGTATGAACATTTTGAAAAAAATCCATTAAAAAAATTATTTAAACTATACCACGAGTAGCGTTTTGAAAATTAAAACGTTGAAATATTTTGAATTTTTTGAAAAACTGACCTTTCAATATTAATCATTTTTTGTATTTGTTTATTGAATGCTAGTTCTTTGTAAAAATAGTTTAATTTGAATGCCAGCGATAAAAATACTGAATTTAATTTTTTTGGGGGGTACCGCGTACCCCTAAAGTTAATCGGGAGGAATTGAGTTACGTTCCTCAGAAATATTTTATTTTTTGGTATACTAACCACATAGCAACCACGCTTTCCCCCGGGAGATATTGACCCATCCTAAAGAATTTAACACCTCATTTATTCCCAAATCGTCTCCCCTTCAAGCTCACGTACGAAAGGTGATCCAAGGCCTTCATGCTCTGAATAGAAATAATTGGATCAAGAAATTCCTTACTGAAAGAAACGCTGCGTACGATGTCGCCCTTAACGGTTGCGTTGGGTGCCTATTCAGGTGTGGCTCGTCACCTGACTGTGGTTCTAAAATACGACGCCCGTCGCCAATAGCCCTCGTGTAGCTCTAGTGCGACGATAATTCAAACCAAACCAAACTTACTGAACGATTGGTTGGTTGGAAAACATATATTTTCTGGCTTGTGTGCTTGCTCAGAGAGCCGCTTATAATCCCTCGTCAAGTAAGACAGTCACAACACACACTCACATGCACACATATACGAACAGATGCTGCCATCTATCGCGCGCCACCTCCACAATTTAGACATGTCCCTGAAGGGGAGGGCAAGAGTCTCCAAGAACCTGTATCCGTGGGAAACTGCGCAATGACCGCCCACAGGACTTTCGGACCCAACAGATTTAACGAGCACGTACTCCGCATATAATCGGTGGGTTTTCAGCGACCAGGACTCGATCGCGGGACCTTCTGATCCGTAGATCAAGACACTGATCACAGGGCGCCCCACATCAGCCCATTGGATCGAGAACTTCCTTTCCCTGAATGACGTGTGATAGATACTGTCACTAATATATTAACACTACTTTCAATTGGCTTGTTTTAGATGACGTATTTTTCCCTATTTCATTCCTGTAATTTCTTCGTTCGGTGTTCCGAATGGTGTTCTGTTTCCACTTGACTTTGATTCAAAAATTGCTGCTCCCACCTAATTCAATTTCATTCAGCTTTGGATATTTGAATGAATCATGATACAATGTTTGAAAAATTACACTGTTACAAATTAGTTCTTGGTATCACACTAATAAAGTTTCATAGTAACTATAGCCGCTGTGTTCAAACTACCGCCGGCCGTTATGAAAACTAAATCTTAAAAAATGGTTCATCTGAATACTGAAAATATGGTCAAACGTTTTCCCACATAACCGTTACAGCTACTGGGAACTACTATTATGGTGAAACTAAGATCCAAAGTTATAACAAGCGCGGTTACATGACCCATCGAATCCATTTAATACCAAAATCCCCATTAAGGGAAAAGAAATCGAGCAGGATTTCGAACCCAAATGACAGTCTGTGGCCGAATCCATGGAATGAAACATCATACCCTCCTTCATTATAGGGTTAGCTAAGCCCCCCCCAATGAACCGTGCAATTCCAGTTCTGCCTGGGCGAAAATCTCCAAGAGGGAAAAATTGCTGAGTTTGCTCTTTAATCCATGGATTCGATGGCTCATGTAAACGCGCCTACAGTGAAAAATGAAGGGTATTTTTAACCAATGTCATAACAAATATTTGAACAGGATTAAACTGAAGATTTAAATTCAGGAATTCATAATGGATAGAAATCTTCAGTAAATGCTGCCGCCCCTGTGGCGCATTCATTAGGACTCTAGTCTTTGGAGCTGCTGGGGTCGGATTCGAATCCCGAACAGGCATGAATGTTTGTGACCGTCAATAAATGTTGTTATTTGGCGATGTGTTATTCATTTCTTTGTGACTGTAAAAATTCTTTCTGTGTCTGTCCCACTTGACGAAAGCTTATAAGCGGTTCTGTGAACAAGCACACAAGCTGGAATATATATGTACCATACCATATTATATCAGTAAATGCGTCAGGAAAACACACAAATTCTTTTTTTTTTACCAAACTTCACATTATTTAGGTAGTAGTTTGTTCACGTTCAGTTAAGTTTTGATTTACCGACGCTCAGTTAATCTTTATTAGAATTAGTGATTGCAAATTACTTTTAAGACTTTTTGGGGAATTGTGACTTAACATGATCGAAGCAAACCGTGCTAGAATAAATTTATCCATTAGCAAATTGAACAAGGTCCAAGATAACATAAGACAACTACACTTTCGATGGTACTAAAATCCCCTTTTTTATCGTTCCGGAGTTCGGAAAAAAGTCTTTGCCTCACGGAGTGAGCAGGATTTTAAGTAGTCGCTATAAGCTTGCGCCAATCCATTATCGTTGTTGATAGATCTATGAAGATTAAATGGAATTAATAATGTGCAGGTACTATAAGAAATGAAAAAAGACGGGACAATAAAATAAGTTAGTAAAAATTAGGAATTTTCAACTCTGATATTAATCTAAACTCTGTGCGAACCTAACTTGGGTAAAAACAAAGGGTGAAAAGGCGCGTTTGGTCTCTTATATAGAAACTCTTGTAAAGTAATATTTACATAAAAAAATTATCTGAATACAATTTAACCAAAATACACTTTTCATTCTGATAAAATCGCCGAATTTTCTCAAATAATATTCAAATTTGTTTGACCTTAAACGAAATTAATGTTTTAAACATATTTTCTGGATGGATTCACAAATAATTTATGGAACTCTTTATATCCGCGGAAGGATCTTCTCCATAGCATATTTCTATTTACTCTACTTAGGTTGACAAGGAGTGCATAGTTATTATTTTTATAGTAAAACAACGATAAAGTTTCAATAACTGTATATAAAATAAAATGATGTAGTATAATAATAAATGTTTCAATTTAAAGAATAATAATATTAAACATGGATTGTAAAAAATAGTTGTTTTTAATTGACTCGCTTGGTAAATCATATGCTACTACATTATTTATGATCCTTCTCTTATATTATTTTACCTTTTCTTCGCCAAATAGTTTTGTATTTGGAGGAGAAAAAAAATCCGATCAATCACAGAAATCTATAGGGAAAAGTTGGAGCGACAAAACAATTTACTCGCAGGTCATTAACCACTTTTTTTATGGTAGGAGCATTTAATCGAATAAAAAATAATAATAATAAATTCCAACCACAATAATAGCCTTTATGGTTATTTCAATTCTATATTTTAAATTAATTAATTTTTTTTTTCTTTCAGTAGTTTTTTTGTTTTAAAAACTTAATCATTTATTAAAAGTAATTTAAAACCTAGGTTAATATTTGAATTACTTTATTTCAGTATTCAAATATTTAAGAGCCCTTTTGGGTCTTTTTTTCTAAATAAAAATCCCTACATTCTGTCAAATCTATCAGTACAATCTACTTTTATTCTTTAAAATAAATGAATTCTAGCGAATGATATTTGTAAGACAATGGCTATCATTAGTCAACTAAAAGCTATTCAAAAGAACATTTATCTTCAATTTGAAGATTCAAGCACGACTTTTGAAAGGGCTAAATGGATCCATATGTCTTTCGTTTGCAGTTGGCACATTAATTATTTGAAATATAAAATAATCGTTTGTTCAATTGTTTGGGTTCAAGGATTTAATAAAACGTCAAAAGATTTATTTCATTCGTATTGTAAGTTTCTGATATTTATTTTAGCTCCATTAGTTAAAAAAATCCTATTAATGTAGCGTATTGAGTTTTAAAATAAGAGATTAACAAAACACAAAAGTATAATCTATTTCACATTTAAAAAGTAGTTATTCTTATTTTAAGAAAAGTACATCAATACCTTGAGTAGTTTTCTACTAATTATATAAATCAAGTAAATAAGTTATCAAGTTAACAATACTGTAACCTTTAAAGGTATTCGTTTCATAAAAAGCTTAACACATGTTCTTGGTTAAAACTGCTAAACATAAGCAATATACAAATATAAATGTAAAAGGCATTCCCCAGACAAAATATATGTACTACTGGACATAGAATTTTCATCAACAGATGGGCAATCTGATATAAATCTGAAACATGCAAAGATCTTTAAAAGTACTGACAATTGCCTTGTTAAATTTTTTCATTAACTCATTAATTTTGGAAAAAATCATTAATTTGTGAACGATTAGCTTCTAAAGTCTTTAAATCATTATGTCTCAATAAAACTAATCCGAAAAATCTTAATTAAGCCATTTGTGCCTTCAGTTGAGTCGTTTATTCATTCGATAAGATTGGATTCTAAAACCTATATAAAAAGCTATTTGGGGACTTTTGTAAGTCAAATTATTTTTTTATTGAGGATTTCCCCTTGATTGATGAGAGGTTTTTTTCCCCACGAAAAACAAAAATAATAGCAAAGAAAAATTCCAATAATCTAAGGTTAGAGCAATGATGGAGCATTAGATCTAGCAAGCGAGCGTTACGAAAAATAAAGTGCTAAAAATGTCGTATTAAATTTTTTCATGATATTTTAAATCAGTTTTTGTTTGAAGCACTTAACTTGAAACAAATATTTTTATGACCTTTTTAAATAACCTTTTTTTTACTTTTTTTTTACCTTTTTTTACCTTTTAAACTTTTAGTGATTGATTAGAATTTACTTTTGAAAAAAGGCTTATTTCGGATTTTATTTATTTAATAAGTTTCTCTGAAATATTTGTATGAACGAAAATGTTTAGTTTTTTTTGAATTTTTAATCAAAAATGACCCTTTTTTATTCATTTAGTTAATTGAGATAAATTATTCTGGCTAACATATAACACCATGACACAATTTAAAAATTTAACCTAACGTACGCTTGAAGAAGCGAAAAAGTTGGCACAGATGAAGATTGATCTTTAAATTTTAATTTAAAGAGCAAGCTTTTTAATGAAAATACAAAATAAAGCAGTTATTCTTCATTAAACTAATTAAATACATTAATTATAATGCTCGATAAAAAGCGAACAACTTGTCTTTGACTACAAAAAACAGACTCATTATTTGGATAAGCATGTGATTTGAATCAATTTTTGAAGTAACAATAAGCCAAAGTCCAATCTCTAAAAAAACTTAAAATGGAAATAGCATTCCTAAAAAAAGATGACACAGTTAGTTCGAACGTTTTCGCATGTAGTAGTATGTTCGTTTAATTAACATTGTATTTTTAATCTGTGTAAGAAAAATATAAATGAAACTACCCTTAAAATTAAAAAAAAATTAAGAAATCGAAAATTAATCGCTTTTTAATTTCTTAAAATACAAGCAGTTTGATTTGAAAATCTTTGAGTCATTTTTCTAAGGTTACCTATCATTATAAAAGTTTTTTTTATTATTTTGCTGGATTACATTTAGAATGAACCTTAGCATAAATAAATGTTTTAAAAAGAAACTATGTAAATGAAAGAATACTAGCTACTCTTGAACCATTAATATTTCTAACAAAACATAAGTTTGACAATCTAACGGTTAAAGCTGAAAAATTGGATGCGTACATACCGACAAACATACATTCAGAACTCATCTCCACGATATAACTTAAGTTTTTGAATATAGATGAGCTAAAACTAGATGAGATAAATTAAAGTAAGCCAAAAAAAAAAAATCTTTGTATTAGTTGGCGCTTTGTTTATTCGTTAGTTGAAAGCGAATCCTTAATTAGGTAAGCAGTGTGGGAAACTTGGAGAAATCTGAAATGTTGCCAATGAATAAATCCTATAGGAATTGGAGAGCGGTTAATTTTCCTTTCGATCTATCTGAATCGCATGCGTTTATCTCTCTCTGGAAAGGATAAAGTATAGGATTATATTCTCTGCTCAAACAACATTAATTTAATTTCAGACGTGTTGATTTCAAGGGATTTATTTGGGGTAGGGGTAGGTACATATATATTCCGGCTTGTGTTAATTTATCTGAGATCCACCTATATAAGCCTTCGTTAATTAAGGCAGACAGAGAAAGATTTTTTACTGTCGCAGAGAAAGAAAAATACACCCAGGGTGAAGGCGAGAATCGAACCCACTTCCGTTACAGCGCGCTGACAGCTAGTGTAATGGTCTGTGATTCAAACCACTAGGCCATCCGGGTCCCGATTTATTTGGAAAACTGTCCATTATTAGGGATTTAAATATTTTAAGATCAAATATATTTGCTTTAATTGATTAGATTTTTTTAATGTAAAGAAGTAATTCGTAATAATTTAGTAGTTAGTTAATAACTTTAATTTCTTTATACTATTCTCTACAGTAAGTGGAGTCCCACTCTCTAGTAAGTGGAAAATTTAAACATATTAAGCTAGCTCTTTTGAAAGTAGTAGTTTATTAGTTAGTTAGATAATTCACGGTCCACTGGCGCAATGGTTAGTGTACTAGTCTTTGGAGCTGCTGGGATCCCGGTAAAGGCATGGATGTTTGTGCTTGTCAATAAATGTTGTTATTTGTCTGTGTGTTTGTGGCGTCCTTCTTTGTGTGTCTCTTGTGCCTGTCTCTTCTGGCGAGCGGGGTAATGTGCTATATAGCCTACGCCCTTCCCTTCTAGAGGGCACAATCACTGTCATTTGTCATAGTTAGATAATTTAGAGTATTTAGTTAATAACTTTAATTTCTTTATGCTATTCCCTAAAATAATAGTAAGTGGAAAATTTAAATACATGTTAAGCTGGTTCTTTTGAAAGTAGAAGTTTTTTTTTTTCAGAAAATTCACAAAAGTTCTCTCATGCTGGTACTTATGCATCAGCATATATAAGGAAAAGGTGCGAAATGTTTGTTAGTACAGATGGCTTAGTAATTTTCCAATCCTTGCTAATACATGATTAGCGTGAGAAATTTGTAACGCTCGCACTTTTTATTTAGAGAAATGTGGCACAGGTTTGCTTAAAGCAGTATTTTAATCAAATAAGTTGAACATAAATCCTATAACAAATTATAATTTATGCATTGTATTAACATGAAGCAGGTAAATCTTGTAAAATCGAGTAAAATCTTGGGTTATTTCTTTTCTTTTTGCGATCCTAAAAGTTTTTTTAAAAAATTGATTTAGTACTTGATATTAATAATGATTAATATTTAAGGGCGTTTTTTATTATATTAAAAGTCATTCAAATTTTAAATGCTTTAAATTTTAAAAAATTTCTCAAGAAACAAGATCATAAATATTAACAGATCCGCCGTTGTTTGTTAACTTGTTATAAGGGATACACAAATTCTTCGTCCTAGATCATTTATCATTTGGTTGCTGAATGTATTTTTGTCATCTTAAAAGCGGCAACACAGAAAATATTTTTTATGGAATCCAGAAGTAAATTTATGAACAAATATGACAAAGAAAGCGTGATACGAAAACTCATAGAATACCTTTAAAATAGCTAACTCCATCAATATCAATTTCTTTGGAAACAAATAATTTTTTTTGGTTGTTATTTCCGCAAAATTTGAATAAAGTTATGTGTTTGTGATGGATGTATTTTGGCTTTGCGTATAAATTATTCTGTTTTGTAGAGAATTTAATAAACTTCTTTTGTAGTTTGACATATATTTAATCATTCTAAATCTGTTTAGTTCATAAAAAAATTAGTAAAATGGAAAAAACTCTTCCCTTTATTTTAAAATTCCTTTTATTCCCTTATCACTTCCCTTTATTTAGAAATTTATATATAATTAATATCATATAAATTAATATAATGTACATTACTTCATACAGACATGCTTGGAAAAAAAAGGCATTTTGCCTCCTTTTCGCAAGTTTTGAATTTTAAGCTAATTTTTTGTAAATAATTCACGACACAGAATGATATTCACATGACTTTAAGCATTCAAAGAAAGTAATTTTTTAAATCCAATGTTATGAATTTTTTTGATGAACTATTAGTCTTCTCTAATTCTGGCTATCGCAAATGGAAAAGATAATAAGAATTGAATTGAAGTGCTAGCAACTTAATTAAACTATAAATATTTTGCAGTTTCTGTTACAACATTGGTTTGGTAATGCTCCCGGCTGCTTATTTCCAACAATTTAACGATGGTACAACCAAGTGCACCTCGGTTTTTTAAAACTTTTCTCAGTTTCTGAAGCCTGTGGGCTCTGGTTCAAGTCCCGGTCATGGCATGGATGTTTGTGTCCGTCAATAAATTTCGTCCGTCAAAGTTATTTGTCTAAGTGTTTGTGTCGTCTCTTTCTTTGTGTGTCTCTTGTGCCTGTGTCATTTCTGGGGCTTAGTACAATAGACTTAAAGTCGCAGTGCTTGGCAATCTTGCCCCCCACCAAGAAAGTCATAAGTCATAAAGCCTGCACCTAACATCCTGTCACCCATATCAGAGTTAGCAATATTGAACGTGATTGTTTACATAAGAAGACACTGAGCATTGACTAGTAATTTCCACAAGCATGCACGCGATGTTTCAAGAGTTCAATTATTATTTAAATAAAAACCTAAAGGCTTACTACAAACTTTAAAAACAAATTACAAAAAACGTGTTTTCTTTTTGCTTTGCAGTGAATAATTATCTCTTATGTTGAATTAAAGCCTAAAACCTGGTAAAAAAAAACATCAAGTATTTCCAAATAAACATCATTACAGTCTTATCCAACCGCAGTTCTCCTACTGAAAATATCTTATGAAGATCAACGAATTACAAACAATTCCCCTTTTCAACTAAAGTATACTTCGAATCAAGCTTCAATAAAGAAATAAAATGCCACAAAACATCGCATAGTTATTTTTATTAAAGGAATATTCGCTTAATTTGAATCAAAAATGTAAATAATTAGGAATAATGATCTTTAATGAAGAGTAAAAAGTAGTTCGTGCTTCAAAAAGAGTGTTCCCCTCATTATTGAATAAGCAAACAGGTCTCTAAGGGAATATTTGCAAGTTTCTAGATTAAAATACGAAAGTCTTTTTTTTTTCAGAATAGCACAGTTGTGTTTTATTAATTCATTTCAAAGCTGGTCTCTTTCGAAACGTCTTTAGGTTTTAACTACAATACTTTTAATTTCGTTTTTTTTTCTTGTGTTACAGTAGACATTACTTCTTCAGTAAGATAAAAAAATTATTTCAGAGAAGCATGAAAATCATTTTAAAAAAAATCTCAAGTTTCTTTTGATCTTTCTAACTTGTTAAAGAGAACAGATAAATATGAAACTGATGATAGATAGGAGATGAAATTCGCTGAATCGAAGTATTTCAATGGTTTTACTTATTAAATTTCCCAATTAAAATTTTTTGAATGAAAAATTGATAAGTTGAAAAAACCCTTCCACTAAAAACTGATTATTGGAGTTACAACTTCTCTCTGTAGAACATCTATTATGTTTTTATAATGACATACGCGTTGAGATTTTCAAAAGTGTTAATAATTTGTTTTTTCATCTGACGCAATATGTATATTGTATAATGTATATTAAATGACATTTTTTTCAATGTCTCGACCGATTTTATGTCAGTACTATTTTTTTGTTATTTTAGACGAAATCTTTTGCGTTTATATTAAATATTTAATAACTTATAAAATCAAATATTTAATATCATCTTCTCTCAACTTTTACAAAATGAAATCTCGTCATAAACGTGAAATTGACTCTCTTAAAACGTGCCTTCGGTAAATATATGATCCAGTTAGCATGGACTAAAAAAAAAGTTCAAATTGATCCAAGTAGGGTAAGGTGGGGTAAGTGGGCCACCCCCCTGGCATTTCCCGAATTATGGACGTAAAAAAAAATCTGTTGCAATATTTTTACGTATTTACCCCAATAGATGCAGGAAACATTATGGCATCATTTTCACTTAAGTATGTAACAAGGTACAATCCTTTTTGTGAAAATTTTTAAAATTGCATCTTTTCGTAATTCACGCCATCATACTATTTTTAAATTTATTTCCAAACGGTTCATGATACAAAACAAAATGTTATATATTTTGAAAGTGTATAAAACATAGTATCTTTTTGTAGTGTCATGTACTTGTGATGTTGATAAAGTTAAAAGAAAATTGGGGTGGCCCAGTTGCCCCGCGTTTGGGGTAAGTGGGCCACCACAATGGCGGGGTAAGTGGGCCACCCCTGGCCCACTAGCCACAACTCTTTAATATACTTAAAAAAGTCATATTTACTGATTCATAGGGTTAGTCATATACACTATTCATAGACCTATTCATTGACATAGGCCAGTTTAAAATCTGCAGCCCTAACATTTTTTTTACACTACATGCAAAAATGACAAGATGAAAATTAATGTATTTTTTCTTGTAGTAAGCTTGCAAGCCAGAAAAAGTTGCTATGGGGGAACTATTAAGGATACATCATTACTTTTTTTTTCAAACACTCAAAAAATCATGTAGATTATTCCACTTGCCCAGCCTTATCTCTACCAGTTATGTGTAAAAATATATTAGGGGGGTGGCCCACTTACCCCACCTTGTGGGGCAAGTGGGCCACTCGGATGACCAAAATGAAAAACATATTTTTTATATTTATTTGTTGCCAATTTGTGTTAAGGTTGTCATGGGTACAGTAATAACATATGAAAGAATGGACCACAAAAAAAAATAAGTTGTTAGGCCGATTGTATCCAGTGGTATGAGGGTCTAAAGTTGAATTATGCCAAAAAGGTGGCCCACTTACCCCACCTTACCCTATATAAATAATTCAATCTGTTATAAGATAATAAGCTTGTGATTTTTATTTCCGCTTTTTATCAAGTATAAAATCCCGTTTTATTACCCTAAAATTCCAATATTAAAAATTCGCTATAAAATGCTTGTTTGAATGATAAATGAAAGTTTTATTAGTTCTTGTTTGCCTTTTTAAAGCGACTTTCTGTACCTTTTCCCTTCTATTACAGTGTTAATATTCTTATTAGATAATGATTTCAAAACCCTCAGAATGCTTAGGAAAGCAGCAAGTTTAAAGTTTTGGGTCAGTTTGAAAGTGAACCCAAAATGTGTGTGCAACTACTTGCGTTTTGTAAACTTACGCATACTAATGCTCCTGAATTATAATTAATTAAATTCAGTTTGTTCTGCAAAAGATCACGTTCTCAAAACTTAAAGATAAACTTAACTGTGAAACGTAGGGACTTTCTGTCGGGTACTGTTTTAGAATATTTTCGAAGCGTGTGAAATGCACAATATGTAAATGTAGGTCCACATTAGATCGTATCGAAAGTTTGGTTAGATAAATATTTATGTTTTGATGCGTCATACCGATTTGTTTTGTAGTAAAATTATGTAAAGTGTTTAGTTGCTCAATATTGACTGCGTCTAAAATAGATTTTTTATCAATATATCGTAGTGCGGTTACTATTTAACTTAACAGTAAAACTAGAAAAAAAAATATATTGTTTTTCCCTTGCATTTTTTTTTTAGTAAAATAATTAACTTTCATCGCCTGTTGAATTTTCTCTTGTCATTTTGGGATTTTGTTTAGGAACTTGATATTCAAATATTTTATAGTTTTCTAAAAATAAATATGATATTTTTTTAAATAGACATTTTTAAAGTAATACAAGTTTTCATTTTGTGGCTAAGTTTCCTCCAGTTTTATGGAGTACTATTTACAACGCATTTTTAAAGTGTAATTAGCAGACACCTAACTATCTACGATATTATAGATGCAGTACATCTAAAAAACTTACCTATATATTTTTATATACTATATATTTATATATAATATATATTTATCGATACTATATATTTTATATATGATATATATTTATATGTAATATATAAATTTACGTTATAAGTATTGCACAAAAATCTGACTACACTATAAATTACTACCACTTGCCTTATATTAGCAGAACTTTTCTTGTTTTGGGATATTTGATCTGGAAACCCTTCTTTTTGGATTCAGAATTGTGAGGGTTAAATTCACACAATAAATCACGTTTTCTCGAGTTTCGTTGCTTCATTTTTATTTCTTTTGTGCTTCGAAAGTGGATTTTTTTTTTGCGTCTGTTTTGTGGCAAGAAGTGAAATATCTTTATTCGCCTTGGTAATCGATTCGCGAATTACATGATTCAGAAACTATTGAACTTTTTAATCGATATCTTAGAAAACAAATAAATTTGTTCGGACAAATTTCGTAAATATTTTTACTGAGAATATGTGAACGTTTAATGTATCTCGAACGTAAAAAACTATTTTTAATTTCTATCTGAGTGAATATTTTAATTTTTCAATTATATTTCCTCTTTAAAATACAGGGGAGGGGGACGTGGGGGGTCTTAGGTTTTTACTTGTGATTTTATTGAATTTTGCAACCACCAAATATATCTATAAAGTTAAATAAACTTTCACGAATTTCTTATTGTGGGGTGTGTTTTTGGGCATATTTAAATAATTGATGACAAAATTAATACTTTGTTTTTTTTTAATTAAACAAATAAATTTTATTAAAAAAATAAATATGTGTAAAAAATATGCTTCAGAGTTACCTAAAAAAAATTATGTCTAGGGAAGGCTCAATATATTGTAATCTATAATAATAAAATAAAGAGTCTGTCTGTCTGTCAGTCTGTCTGTCTGTCTGTCTGTGTGTATGTCTGTGGATCGCAAAAGACCTACTTAGACTGCTCTAAAAATTCGAAATTTTTAATATAGATTCCTTTTAATACCTACGTGTCCACCTCAGGCTTAGTTTTTTTCATATTTGATTGTGATTTTTAATTAATATAATTAGTTACAAAGAAACGTCATCCACGTGGGATTGCGGGACCATAACAAGGCTTGAAAATACATGGACCGGGACGAAACGGGGGCTTGACGCCATCCTCTATTAGTTTGATTGATTGAGTTTGGTTGAGATATGCGCTCGCCGTAAGGCTTGCTTCATCCTCTATTAGGGTTTGCTTTTTTAAGTGAGCATGCGCCAAAACGAATTTAATTTTGCTTTGATTTTGAGTGTATTTTCACAAGTAAGCATGCCTCTAAGAGGAAGCAATGCGAAGCTAACGGGTTCCCAGTAAGGCGGGGACCATACTGCTAGTTAGAAATATATCACTCCTCACTTATCGTCAAAACATTTAGAAAGCAATTTATGGCAAAACAAAATTCTAATTTAATCTGAATGGAAATAAAAATAATAGCACAGTACGATATATAAAATATGTAATTTAACAAAACCGTATTCCAATGTTATACATATTACCATAAAAATACACATTATGTTTAAGGCCAAACAGTAAACAAGATTTATTCATGTTCTTTTGTAGAGCGTATTACCTAATACCATAAAAGATATACCTTGACGTAGCCATAAAATCTTTGTATTTTACTATTTGAATATATATAGAGGTATCAATAGTAGCGAAACTTATTTTGAATTTTTTATTGTGTGAAATTATATATTTTTTTACAATTCTTGTGCAGTCCCATAAAGCCTTACTCAAAGGTTTATATAGGCTAATACCGTGATAAACTTTAAGCTTAAAATTATATTCACAGCTTGACAAGTTAAGAGTTTTAGATGCTCAAACTCTTTTAAATGAATACTGAATATAATAGCTTACTATTTCTATAAATGTTACAGAAATCCTCATTTACTTACGAAAGTGAAAATGCAGTATTTAGCAATCATTCAATATATTACCAGTTTTGTAGGAAAAATTAGCATACTGTTTTAATTTCCAAATGTCGTGCCACAATTTTTTTTTTTGAAAATCTTGAAAATAAATCAACTATATTAACATAAAATAATATTTGCGAAATGTGGGAAATTATAAAAGTCCTATGAATAATAAAAATATTAGATGATATATTAGATTAGATTTCTTAATAATTATACATAGTTCAATATTTTTGTAAACTGTCGATAAAATTTGAGGTTAATTATCTCTTAATAAATCTAAGATTATCCCTCATAAATTTTAGATTTAAAAAATAACATACATTTTGAACATTTATTTTCGTTTTCAAACTTAGTAATATTTAACTTTATTGTAATATAATGCAATTTATTAATTTATATGTTATTTATTTAATCTTATAAAATTGTATTGTCTAAATTGTATTGTTAGAAGTATTTCTCAGTCCAATTACCCTTATTACCACTATAAAATAGTTTGGGTTCCATTAAAGTGCTATTCACTTGCCTCAATGTCACGGTTAAGTGTAACTTTATACAGTTCAGCTGTGTAAAAGACAAGATAGTAACATTTGCTATCAAAATAGTTTTATAGTGCAAAGTATTATTTTTTAATATTTTTATTTTATTTATACTTAAAATAACTATTTTGTTAAGCTGACCAAAAATTATTTTCGATAATTATAAATGCATTTTAAAAGATTAAACTATTGAACAAAAATATATTATAACTAGTGGATACACGATTGAAACTAAAAAAATAATAACATGTTTCTGATTTCAACATAAATATAATTTATATTGGCTGATGTAGTTTCTGGAAACTTGCTGTAACTCGATTGTAAACCTCAAAATCCTATCAATATCATATGAAGGAATTTTACACAAAGGCTCTTTTTCCTTAAAAGTGCATTCTACTATGTCTATAAAATAAATGAACTGAATCTCACGTAATAGCATAATTTAGGTCTCAAGAATATTTTAGCTACTAAGATTTGTATACAGTCTTAGAAATCTATTATCGTGCGGCACTATACACATTGTAATCATAAATATGGCAAAATTGCTTTGTTTAATAGTTTGTGCAGCATTTAAATTCAATTTCTTGTACATGTGCTTATAGTATAACTTAAACAATCTTTTCTGTAACTTCATAATAAACTCTTCAAAATTTACAGTTTTATTAAAAATTATGTTCTTTTCTCATTTTAAACATACAGAAATTAATTTTAATATATTCTTCTAACGTACAACGTTTTTACGTTTAAAATTTTAAGACAAATGCTTCACATTATATTTCAATGATAAAGCATTTTTTACTCTTTTCGACATTGATACACAATGTCGTAATTAAAAATATGTTCATTTAAAAATCTGAAAATCTTATGTATAAAATTTTAGTTTAAGATGAAGACAACAAATATATGTTAAGTAATACCAACAAAAATAGCTGCAAAATATTTAAATCTGCATAGTTTTTATGTGCCTCAACTGATTTAGAAAAAACAGCAATCCAATGTGGTGTCTAGATACTATTGATTTTCAGTTACCAGTATAAAACTTACCTTATCTTACAATTTAATTAGTAATACACTACACAAAAAAAACATAATTGCATTTATTTTGTTATATTTTTTAAATCTATCTTAGATAGAATTCTTTTTTCTGAAAAGCTTGGATATAAATCAAAGTCTGAGAAAGAGTATAAATATGACCAAGCTTTTAATTGCAAACTGAAATAGCAGGATGCATAGAATAAGCGTCATTGAATTAGCAAGAACTTATTTTTTTGCTGCATTGGACCTAAACAATGTAATGTTTTAATGTTGATTTATAAAAAAAATTTCACAATTAGTTTGCAGTAGTTAGCTTTAATTAGCAGTTATATTTTAAGGGGAGGCCAAAGCTAGTTTTCTAGGTGTTTTTTGGGTTGATTTTTTTTATTTTCATATATTTTGTTGGAAACAACATATGATTGTCTTCCATTACACATTTGTACACAACAAAGCATAACGCTCTCTCAAAGAGTAAATATAATTTTTTATGACATGTGGTTAAGATGTTAATTGTTTATTTAACTTTTTATGCACTTAATTACGATTCATTTTTAATTATGTGATTTTACCTAGTTTAAAGCTAGCAGTGTAATTAATAATATTATATTATGGTATAAAAATAATTTTAACACGCACATATAAAATGCACCTAGTGAAGAAATTATTTTCTTTTTTCTATTCTAAGCAATTACACTGACCAACAACGATTTTTTTTAATTATTTTCTTTTTTCTGTTCTAAGCAATTACACTGACCAACAACGAAATTTTTTGGAATGAATATGATTTACCATTTCAGTCTTTTACGTTTTAAAAACGAATGTTGCTTTAATAAAACTCGAACAGAGAGCTCACATATATTTTAATCTGTACGTCAAACTTAGTATCGAGAGCCGCTCAAATGCTGCCACCAAAAAACGGCTCTCAGTTCTGGGGAATATGCCGAGTCTGCAAAGGCTTGACCACCAATATTGCAGCCCCATTAGAGAAAAAATATCATAAAACAACCCAAATGACTGGTCCATTCGAGGGACTTGCACAATGTTGCGGAATTCATCATTAGAAGGCGCTAGCTGTCCACGAGAGACACTCCCTTTCATGTAATTGTTATATAATCAGTATGAATAAATGTCGAGCTTTCAATAACATGTGTTAGTGATGAGATCCTATAAAATTTGATATAAAAGCTGAACCACCATATTGATGCATTCGTAAAACGCAGTTAGCTTCAATTATTAATTTCCTCCAACTCTTATTTTATCCTTAACAAACGTCTTTTGTATAAACCAGCCATTACCATATAACACTAAGGCAACAAAACATATAACGAAAGAGCCTTATAAAAGAACGGCAAAAGAGAAGTGTACACTCTATCTTCTATTTCCTAATTCTATACACAACAAGAATGCCGCTAGGGCCAATCAGAATGTCAATGGCATAGGAACAATTGACATTATTTCGTTTCTTTTTCTCCAAAGAAACTGGCGAACGCCAATCTAGTAACTACGAATGCCCAGACAAAGTAAAGTAACTAATCTTTGTTTGTAACGGTAATTGTGCGTGTGAATAAGGATTAACCCTTTCAGTCAAAGTGATGCCATTTGGAATCATCAAATTCAATATTTTTTTCCAAATGATTATGTCCCGTCATGACATCCAAACACACATCATTCGATTCTTCACGCTTTCTTCTATTAGAAAATATTTAACGTTAATCTCAATAGAAGTCAGAACTACTATTTTTTTTATTTAGAAAATTGCTAACAAGCGTTTCACCTGATTTTTGAAAAGTTCCCTTCAGTTCCACATATTTAAAACACAATTTAAACTATTTCGGTTCAAATAATTACTAAAATTTTTTTAATAATATGGTCGGACACCTTAAAATATATAACTCGAAGTGTTTTTAGGTAATATTTATTTTTTTTATTTTGTTTTTTTTTACTCAGTTAAAAAATTTTGGCATTATTTCAAAAACCATATGAAAATTTAAATGATTTTTTTTTCTTATGGAACTCTTATATTTGACCTAAGATAAGCTTATTTTGTGAATATCGAATGTTTCTGTAGTGTAGTAAATTTTTGGGACAGAAAGAGTTAGGGGGACTCGGTACCCAAAAATTGGTCAAAATATCGATTTTTCAGTTCTTATTACTTATTATTTACAATATTTTTCTGAACACTTACCAAAAGTTTCATAATGATATCTTTTGTAGAAAAAATATTAAATATTTTCTGGAGTCATTCTTATAAGTTTGAATACTTATTTCGTCTGTTTTCAACCTTTTTTCTCTGTTTCGCATTTTTCAATTATTCTGTTTAATCAATCAATAAGGCTTTTTTGCTAATTAAGTTAGAATTTTGAAATTTTTAACTTGTGTTCTTATATATATGGAATATATATCAAGGTAAACACTTTATGTGATACTCAATAGTACAGTACATATAAAAGATTGTCTTCACAGAATTTTGATAAATCGAGTAGAAAATTTTTAAGAATATCTAAGTACAAATTTTCAATTTTTGGTATTTTTTTACGTAGGTGTTAGGATAAAAAATTATATTTTTATAACAAATATTTTTTTTTTAATTCTGTGGAAACAAAATGTTTACAATAATGTGTAGTATATAACTAAAAAAATTCTAATGTCTTCAATGAATGACTAATAAGATATAACAATTTGAAGTTAGGATATATCCTGGAAAATAAGAACACCTTCAAAAAGGCGCTTGAAGTTTTTAAACTGTATATTGTGTTTATGTAACTAGATTTAAAAGTACCAATATTTTACATGGTTCTATTTGTGGTAGAGAAAAAACAAAGGCACCATTTTTTTTAGAATAAATCGAACGGAGTTATAAAATATTAAAAAAAAAATATTATTATTTTAATTTGGTACCGGACCCCCTTAAATACTCCAATCCCATCTCACATCATAATTTATACCTCGTTGTCATGAAATAACTCAGCAGCTTTAAACTAACATGCTATTTTTCATCTCATGTTCAATTAAGAGTTACTAAAATGCTGTACACACGCAACAACTTTCCACAAGCACTAAAATTCCCACATTCATCATTGCATGCCTTCAAAACTTAATTATGAAGCATGCATCATTAGACACATCGTTCTTCAAACTAACGGATTGTCTTTTTTAGAATATAAGAATATTTTAACACGGTAAGTATTCTTTTTTTTTACACGAAAACTCGTGCAATTTTATGGGGAGTTAATTTATAGAAATCGATTATATTTTTTAAAAAAATAAATGCATGAATTGAAAAAAAATGTAAAGAACTTATATCAATCTTCTAGCTCGAAAACAAATGTTTTATAATAATAACACTTAAAAAAATTCACGAGAATGAATAAACATTATTAGAAAGAACAATTTTAGCATTGGAAATATTTTACTATAAATTATAAAATTATACTATAAGTTTTAAACTTTAATTAAAAACTATCCGGTAAATGCTTTAGTTTTTATTTCTGTAAATCGTTGTTTATTCACAAAAAATTACAGTGATTTAATTGTCGACTTAGTCGTAAGGGGTTAACTGGCCAACAAACTAATAAACTAATAGTTTGTATAATCCGTTTTCTCATGTCTTTAATAGAATGCTTGCCAAATTTTAATCTTTACTCTGAGTAATGTATAGGGGGGACGGTCGACTGGCACAATGCTTAGTGTACTAGCCTTTGGAGCTGCTGGGCACGGGTTCGAATCCCGGTTAAGGCATGGATGTTTGTGTTTGTCAATAAATGTTGTTATTTGTCTATGTGTTTGTGGCGTCCTTCTTTGTGTGTCTCTTGTGACTGTCTCTTCTGGCGAGCGGGGTAATGGGCTATAAAGCCTACGCCCTTCTTTCTAGAATTCGCAATCACTGTCATTGTCATTGTCAATGTATAGGGGGTTCAGACTAGGGGTGTTTTATTACTGATCATCCTGTAGCTTTATTTTTCATCTATTTATAGTCATAACTATAATGCAAACAATATATCTATTACATGTTACATTTATCATACAGTGAATAGTTTAGTAAATGCATGAACTTTATGCGTAGAATTTTTTTAAATAAAGAATTTAAATTTGTTTCTTAAATAATCTAGCAATATCGAATAAAAAAAAACTAACAAAATACAAGGGCGGACACTATTATACCACGTATCATTTTTTAACTTGAAAATTTTTTTATTCACTTAACAGTTTATTAACTTGAATCCCCAAGTATGTTGATTTGGATAAAAAGATTTAATATCTAAATAAAAACAATTAAATTGAGAGGTTTAATTCTATTTTTAGTTACGTTGGTTAGGTTTGAGATATCGTCGCACTAGAGCTACACGAGGGCTATTGGCGACGGGCGTCGTATTTTAGAACCACGGTCAAGTGTCGAGCCGATACCAGAGTCGGCACCCCACGCAACCATTAAGGGCGACATCATAAGCAGCGATAGGATTTTAGAGCATATTTAACGCGCACTCTATCTACATTATTATTATTGGCCTGACATTTTTGGCTGTTTATAGGTCGGCAGTTATTTTGGCTATGCCCGGACGCGAACCTGGGACCTTTCGCATGCTAGAAGAGTGCCTAACCGACTGAGCTCCCCAGCCATCCAATTCTATTTTTAAATTATATACTTTTTCACACATAAAATCAGCTGATTAGTGGTCGTATCGATTTTCATAGACAGATAAGAAAAATGGATCGATTTATCACTGGATCTCTAGGCAGTTCATTAGCTTTTTATTCTTATTTTAACGCCCTAGCCTCTTAATCAATGAAGAATATACTTTTTTTAGAAGTAAGTAGCAATTAAAATTCCCATTTTTACTCATAAAGTGGAAATTATTTCTTGAAGAACGTAAATGATGACAATTTATATTCTTTAATTTAAGATTTCTTTTAATTGGAGGATATTAAATTAAAAATTACTTAAGAGGATATATTAGGTTGGTTGATACATATATATTCAGGTTTGTGTGCTTGGCGCTTAATAAGAGAATGCTCCATTCTCTTCGAATTGGTTGATGAAAATCTTGTTTGAAATGTTAATACTTTAAGGTTATAATAACTAGCGACCAGGCTGGTTCCCAAATTACTAGCAGTTAGCACTTTAGGTAAATAATATAGTATGGTATGGTATGATACATATATATTCCAGCTTGTGTGCTTGTTCAGAGAACCGCTTATAAGCTTTCGTCAAGTGGGACCGACACAGAAAGAAATGTTTACAGTCACAAAGAAATGAATAACACATAGACAAATAACAACATTTATTGACTGTCACAAACATCCATTCCTGACCGGGATTCGAACCCGACCTCAGCAGCTCCAAAGGCTAGTACACTAACCATTCAGCCACCGGTAAATAATATCGAAACATCTTACTGTTTCTGTCGCTTATGTCGTTTTTTTTTGCGGTGTTTCGGCAATTAATAACTTCATGTAATCTCCTGCAATCTATCAACAGCAATAAAGGATTTATTCGAGCTTATTGGAGACCACTTAATATCCTGCTCACTCCCCGAAGCTAAGACTTTTTGCCCGGCTCCAACAACTATAAAAATTAGAGGGTTTGCACCTTTGAAAGTATTGTTGGCTTACGTTGCCTTTTGGAACTTGTTCAATTTCCTAATGGATTAATTTATTCTGGGGCTGTTTGTTTCAATCGTGTTAAGTCATAATCCCAAAAAACTATGGAAGTTATTTACGACCCTTAATTCTAATAAAGATGGGGAAAATGTTGTCATACCAAAATGTAACTCAACGTGAGTAAATGAATCACTAACATTGCAGTGTAGTGTAATCGTTTCCGGCTGCCTATTTTTAGCCTCCATTGTGAGCTTTAACACAGCCAATAACTCCTCGTAATTTAGAACCCTGGTCAAGTGACGAGGTCGACACCTGAGTCACTAACATTTCTTTTTGTCATCTTAAGCGCATAGAGTAATGAACTATATAGCCTACACTCTTCTCTATTTGGGCGCACTTCTTTGTTATGTTATGTTATGTTAACTTGACGTGAGCTAACTACTGCCCAAAATCAGAATCTCTTATTGTATAAAATGTAATTTAATTGTCATGCATCGCTTATTGGGAATTTTAAAGTAACAATACTTTTTGCGTCTATCCTTCTTGAGTCAGCTGCTGCAATTTGTTTCGGAATTGAAGTAGCAATCCAATTTAGCAAAGACAAAACTCGAAAGAACCTTTTGCATCATTAATAAATGTCTAAACATCCTGTCTCACTCGGTGTCAGATTTTTTGTACATTTTAATAGCAGTTGGGAAACTAGTCCTGAATGCCAAGGCTGAAGTACTATTTGCCAAAGTATTAGGGGGAAAGTTTATCATTGTTCATTGGTATTGTATGTATAAACAAAATAAACTATATTAAGATTTTTAAAAAAATTTAATGTGATTGAAATTCACTTTTTAAATACGCAAAAATACACATTAAACCAAGTACAAAAGATACTTATGACAAAACAATTCAGAAAGACATAGATTTTACCTATTCATTTATTATTTTATCTCACAAATTGAGTTATTTGTTCAGAGTAAAAATTTCACTATGAAGAAGTATATTATTTAATATTTGAGTTTGTAATCTGATAATAAATCAGAATTATATTGAAGAATCAGAATTATATTGAAGCTCCATTTCCTCTAAAAATAACTCCAAATATTTAAACAATTCTATTTATCTTGCTTCAAGTAGGAGTTACTGAGATTATATGACTAAATCAAATTTTGTATTTTCTTTTACATTTAATCTGCGTGTCCATAATTTTTTTTTCTTGGATTGCGAATTTACATCTGTTGAAGATCTTTTATATAGGTTGTATACAATCGATTAATGTGTAACAAAATTATTCATTGAATTAATCTTTTATAAAATGTGTAATTTCGCAGCATCTTCAATTACGTGTCTGTGATTATATTTAAGGAAATAATAGTAAAAGATTAATCAGCGAGTGCTTCGAAAAATGGCTAATCATAGTGTTTTAACTTATACGTAATTTGTGATTTTAAAATGCTTAAATTCGCATTGAAACTAGGTTAGTACATACAGAAAATTGTTCAAATCTATTTTATTACAGACTGATACTAAAAAATGGGGCCCGGATAACCAAGTGATTTGGACCATTTCGCCAGCAGTCTGCGCGCTTGAGCGAGTACGGGTTCGATTCCCACCTTCGTTCTGGGTGTATTTTCCTTTCGCTGTGACAGTTAAAATTCTTTATGTGTCTATCTTAATTGACGAAGGCTTATGTAAGCGGGTCTTTGATTAAGCGCACAAGCTAGAATATGTATAACTACTAATACTAAAAGTTAATGGAAATTAACGGGTAAAAAACAAAATGTTTCTCAGCACAAGGATGTCAAACTTAATATGGTCCAAGATGTAGTAATATACTTACAATTATCTAGGCGTTGCAATATTAGTTTTTAGTTTCTAAGAAGTAATGAAAGAAAAATAAGTTATCTACTGCATTTCTTTGTCGTATACGTTATCTAGAAATCTGGTTCTGTAAGAAACAGGTAAAAGTATAATGAAAGAAAATATCCCTTTAGGGCCTTTTATGACTTTTGTTTCTATGAGATCTTATGCGTGTAAAAGGTGTATTTCTTCGAGATATTGCGACATTAGGAACTTAAATAAAATTGTAAATATATAAACATATATTTGTGCAAAGACTTGCACCAGGGTTATAACGTTTCGAAAGTTTGGTACCAGTTCTTTGGTACTTAAGACAATAAGACAAAGTTTGAGGGCAATTCTCAAATAACTCTTATAACCTCTTAAGACCCGAGCTACACATATATACTTAATATAAACATACTTTCCATACAAATATATGCTAAATAGTATGTTTTTCGAAGAATTTTTAAAAAAAAAATCTAATTGTAGTAATGTTAAGGAGGAACTTTGTAAATGCCTAATAGTTACTTCGGGAAGTGCCTTAAACTCTAAAATACCCATATTTTGTGCTAAATGCATCAAAAAAGGAAAGAGATACTAAAATGTAGTAACGCTTTCAAAAAGAAGAAAATTCTCACATCCATCATTGCATCCCTTCAAGACTTAATTAGGGAATATGCATTTTTAGACAAATCGTTCTTCAAACAAGCAGACTTCCCTTTTACGAATGTATGAACTTTTCAACGCGACCAACTCTTTTGTCGCTTGACATGACAATTCATTCAATATATTTTTCGGGTTTTTCCTTCGGAAAAGTCTCCGATCCAGCATATTTCGCTATGAGAAAATCTTACTGCATTTCAATATGCCGTGGCCAAAAGCTATATCAATGGTCCCCAAGTTCATCACAAATCCCTATCGAGTAGCATTGTAGGGATTAACCGAGGCTGAAACATTATTCCTCTGGTAATCCTTCCATTGTGTAAGTGATAAAGTCGGCCTATCCTTGATCCCTTATATCATTCCATAATTTATTCT
Organism: Hylyphantes graminicola; assembly: GCA_023701765.1. Taxonomy (NCBI): domain Eukaryota; kingdom Metazoa; phylum Arthropoda; class Arachnida; order Araneae; family Linyphiidae; genus Hylyphantes; species Hylyphantes graminicola. The sequence continues at coordinate 6,892,951 of CM043119.1, read as the reverse complement.
TTCCGAATGAATTTCGATGGAGCTATTTTAAACAGAACATACCTAGATGTCAACTTATATAATATGTTTTAGTTTTTTAACTTTTGTGTTTCAATTTTATTTGTTTTTTTCCAAAGATCTAAACTAAAATTTAAACTGTCCTAAAAGTATAAACTGGTAACTCAAAAATGCGTTCCATGATATTACTCAAAACCAAATTCGTATTTAATGTATTAGTTTAATTATGTAAATTTCAATTTAACACACAAGTACAAACAATTTACATCTAAGCTCTAGCAAGTTAGAATGGTAAAATGAATCTTTTCAGAATTTCGGAAATGATTTTTATATTTATCTGAAACGAATCTTTGTTCAACTTTATCTTTGAGAAAATAATTTATAAAGTAAAATAAACGAAAATAAATGTTACGAAATTAATGGTAAAAACCAATTATAAATAAACCACCTTTGAGATGATTCAATAAAACACATTTGTTATTTACTCAACAAAAAGGGCGTATCGTATTTTAAACTAGAAATTTGTAAACATCCCTGTGAGTCCTGATCACAGATATCATAGTTAAAGTATTACATCAGCAGATCACGTGACCTCCAATGTTAACTACGGGAAGCGCATAGAGACTAAAAATGGTAAGGTATGGGGCCAATGTTGCCGCCACTTTAAAGAGAAAAGTTCTATGAAAAAATAAAATATAATTCTAAAATTTCAAAAAAATACCATAAGAATAGTAGTTGCATTTTGGAATATTTTCAGTGACTTAAAAAAAACACCTTGAAACACTTTTCTAGTATTTTTATAATATCTCTTTTAATTTTATAACTAAATAGTATTTTTTCGTAGTATTTTTCTCCTTAATGTGGTGGCAACACTGGCCACATACCCTACCAATTTTAGTCTCCATGCGCGTCCCGTCGTTAGCATTGGAGGTCACGTGATCTACCGATACTTTAACTATGATATCTATGGCCCTGATTGAATATTCAATGAAGCGGAGAACACGCTTTTTGAAACCAAAACTAAATGTATACTTTTCATTATAGATCATTATTCTGAATTATTTCCATTTTTGATTCGAAACAAGCGAATATTTATTCAATAAAAATAAAGACTCGTTGTTTTGTGGCAGTTTATTTATTTATCGGGAGCTTAATTTGAAGTATCCTTTCACTGAAAAAGAGAAATCGTTTGTCGTTCGTTGCGTTAAATATTTATAAGATTTTTCCCTTTAAGAAAACAATGGTTAGATAAGGGTTATTGATTTTATTTGATACACTTGCATTTTTTTTTAATCTTTAATGCAAGCATTGGGTTGTACGAGAGCTGGTTATTTTTTCTCAACCTTCGATGAGCTGTAACAAAAAGACGGGTCAAAATACAAAAAGGATTTTTTTCCCAAAAGTAATTTAAAATACTGCTTTGTTCTCATCATAACCACCTTGACGATTAAGGCTTTTGTTTTACCAGTAAACAAGCTTTGAAATATTCTCTTCATAAAATATTGACGCCAATGATTGGGAGGGAGTTGTGACGGTTTCGTTTAAAAAAAGTAAATTTGGAAGCTTCACGTCTATTTTTTTCTGTCCTCCAAGCCACGGGTAGTCAGGAATTCACTTATAGTGAACCTTCCAGTTTCCCTAAGCACTTGGTCAACTCGCTGAACAATACCGTCTGTAACGACAGGCTTGCTTCCTTGGTCCCTTTCTTCATGAACACCAGTATTGTTCAGCGAGTTGACCAAGTGATTAGGGAACTCGAAGGTTCACCATAAGTGAATTATAGAATCAGCATTGTAGCTTGGATTGTAGCGCTTCCCCAAGTTGACGTGGAGCTCAAAAAACCTTCACAACTCCCTTCAAATCCTTAACGGCTACATTGTATGAAGAGGGTATTTCAAATCTTGCTTACAGATAGGACAAATTCGTTCATCGTCAAGGAGATTATATGGAGAAATAAGCAGTATTGTTCATTACTTTTGGTATAAAAAAACTTTTTTGTGTTTTGACCAGCTAATCGGAGGTTGAAAACAAAACAGCCGCCGTATAATTTAGTTAGACTATAACAGTTCACCAAAACACTGATCAGAACATGCATTTTAAACAAACATAATTTTCTTCGAGTGCTTTTATTAACTTGAATTAAATTCTGTGCCTAGTATAATTTTGAAAAATACAGTGTAAGAGGCATTACTAACAAAGAGGATTCACAATTCCCCTATTTTCCAATTACGTGTATGTACATTATTATCAAGCAAATTGTTGTCTCTAATTTATTTTTAATGCTCTCCTACCTACATTATGATCCAAACAAATTTAAAATGATTAAATACGCGTCAAGCTACAAATAATTATGATATATTTCCGGCAAAATCTAATCATTCGATGCAAAAACCAAAACAAATCTATCACAAACTCGTAACTTTATTCAAATTTTGCAAAAACATAAAAAATACTTATTGGTTTCAAAAGAATATTGAGATTGATGGAGTGTGTAGGCTAATCTGTAAATATTCGCATCACGCTTTCCTTGACATATTCGTATACAAATTTGCCAATTTCAGGGTCGCCTCTTATAATGTGACAAATAACATTCAGCCTCAAGATAAATTACTTTGAAAAAAATTTATATGTCCCTTGTGTGACAAGCAAAAAATAACGCCATTCATCCTTTCATTTTTAATACTCGCATGCATTGCTTTTCTCTTTAGACATTTTAAATAATAAAAAACACATGAGATTGATCATTCTAATTATTAAATATATTTCGTAAAAAGCGTATACTGAATTACAAATTCATTTTTTTTATATACAATGGGGCTGCAATATTGGCAGTCAAGCCTTTCCACACTCGGCATATTCAACAGAACTGAGAGCCATTCTTTTGTGGCACCATCTAAGGCGACTCTCGCTACCAATTTTGACGCACAGATTACAATGAATCTGAGCTCTCTGTGGATGTTAAAGTATGTGGACATTTAATTTTGCCGAGAGAATCCAAGCCAAATGGACCCTCCAGGGATATTTTACAGCAAACTAATTTTTCTTTTGAGATAACTGACGAACATGCAAACTTAAGGCATACGTAGATTTGTTAGTTGGTTGGCAGACATATATTTTCAGGCTTGTGTGCTTGGTCAGAGACCCGCTTATAAACATTCGTCAAATGCTACCATCGCGCGAAACCTCCACAATTTAGACATATGTCACTGAAGGGGAGGAAAATTATCTCCAGGGACTGTACCTGTGGGAAACTGCGCAATGACCGCCCACAGGACTTCCGGACCCAACAGATTTAACGAGCACGTACTCCGCATATAATCGACAAACACAAACATAAATGCCTTATCAGGATTCGAGCCCGGACCCAGAAGCTCAAAAGGATACCATCCTAACCATTGCGACAGCCGGATCGGCAAGTCATACGTAGTAGCAGAAGAGGAATTAAGATGGGTTTATGAAAAAAAAAACTACTGCTACCAAAAAAATCATCTCATCATGTATTTATATTATCTAAACAATTATTATTTTATATAGGTGGTAAAGTTATTAAAACCATTACTAATTAATTCTTCGCATTTAAAAAGTTAATTAATAATAGTAAATTAATTTATCCTAAATTATTTTAATCCTTAACGGTAAAGAGTTTTCCAAATAAATCCAATAGAATCAACACGTCTGAAATTGAATTAATGCTGTTTGGGCTGAGAATTTAATCCTATACTTACCAGTGAGAGACAAATGCATACTATTAAGATAGCCCGAACGGAAAATTAAGCTTTCTCCATTTCCTATAAGATTTATTCATTGAAAACAGTTCCGATTTTCCAAGTTTCCCCTCTGCTTACCTAATTAAGGATTCGCTTTCAGTAAACGAATATACAAAGCGATAGACTATCCGACGGCGCAATGGTTATGATGGAGCCTTTGGAGCTTCTAGGTCCGGGCTCGAATCCCGATAAGGCATGGATGCTTGCGTTTGTCGAGTATATGCGGAGTACGTGCTCGTTAAATCTGTTGGGTCCGAAAGTCCTGTAGGCGGTCATTGCGTAGTTTCCCACGGGTACAGGTCCATGGAGACAAACTCCCTCTCCTTCCAAGACATGTCTAAATTGTGGAGGTGGCGCGCCATAGATGGCAGCATTTGTCACGTATGTGTGTGTGAGTGTGTTGTATCTTGTCTTACTTGACGAAGGTTTATAAGCGTGTCATAAGCATTAGTTTCACTAGCCTGAAAATATATGTCTATACCCTTAAAACGAACGAGCGATTTTAACTCAGTCTGATAAATTTTAACTCCTCCAGTCTGGAAAATGCACTTCTCCTTTTGAAGTGGATCCTTTGTGTGTTAAACCTCCGACAGGATCACTCCAAACGAGTGATTTTAACTCAGTCTGAGTTAATATTCATTCCTTTCCAGTGTCGAAAATGCACTTCTCCAACTGGAGTGCATTTCACTCTTTTGTTTTAAAAGTGTACCAATTAAAAAAGCGATAACAATCATTGACATTTTAGCCCATTTTAATCTATAATAATAAAAGAAAGAGTCTGTCTGTCTGTCAGTCTGTCTGTGTGTATGTCTGTGGATCGCAAAAGGCCAACTTAGACTGCTCTAAAAAATTCGAAATTTTTAATATAGATTCCTTTTAAGTTGATTTTTGTAGTTAGTACTCTTCGTTAAATCGGCTTGTGGGGAGCCTTGTGGTTAAGATCTCGATCTTGTTATCGTAAGGTCTCACGATCGAGTCTCGGTACCACTGAAGACCCACCGAATATGCGGAGTTCGTGCTCATTAAATCTGTTGGGACCGAGAGTCCTGTGAGTGGTCATTGCACATTTTCCCACGGGTACAGGTCCCTGGAGACTATTTCCCTCCCCTTCAGGAACTTGTCTAAATTGTGGAAATGGCGCGCGATAAATGGCAGCATCTGCCACGTATGTGTGCGTGTGTGTGTTGTGTCTGTCTTACATGATGAAGGATTATAAGCGGGTCTCTGACCAAGCACACAAGCCTGAAAATATATGTATACCAATCAACCAATTCCTACACGTGATAGAAATTTGTAAAAATATTGAAAAATAGAAAAAATGTGCCAATACTAGCGATAAGTATCATTCACAACAACCCCTCCAGGAACGTGTGACGTCAGAATCTTTGCAGGTGGACAACCCTGTCCGAGCAGTTCCGTGCACAAGGGATACCGTGTGAAAAGGCCTTAAGTAAGCATGCCTTTAAAAGTTAACGGGTTCCCAGTAAGGCGGGACCATACTGCTAGTTTTGAAATATTTAAAAAGTTATGTTGGGTATCGAAATCGTGTGGAGGATTTTTGATGGTATGCTTGTCAGTCTGTCCGTTCTCTCCTTCAGCATCCAATAGTTAGGTCGTTAAAACTATTTTTTGTAATAAATATAAATGGTTAATGAGGGGCTAGAATTCTTTTAGTAAAAATTTTTCCTATTAAAACAAGCTTTCAATGCGTACTAAATTTAATAAAGTGCAGTATTTTTTTATATGATCAATGTTCTTAGATAAACGGATGAAAGATTTTCGAACAAATTACTTGTGTTTTAAGAAAATAAAAACTTCATACGTTTTCCTATTTAATCGATTTTTTTTATTGAGGGTCGGTTTATTTATCTTACAAAGATAAAAAAAATACGATGTTAATTAAACAACCATACTACTGCATAAGAAAAAGCTTCTAACTTTTAATGAATTGGATAATTTATGTTCATCTTTTTTTATGTTATTTCTATTTTTAAGATGTTTTTTTTTATTTATAAATTTGTCTTTAGTTGATTGTTACATCAAAATTTAATCAGAAAACATGTTAATTAAAATAGTAGTCGATTTCTTTCTTTCTTTCTTTTTTTTTTTTTTTTTTTTTTTTTTTTTTTTTTTGAAGTTACAAACAGGTTATATTTTTTTCTGCACAGTTTTATGATTAATGTTTTTAATTAGTTTAATTAATGAAGTAAAACTAGCACTGTTTTGTACTGTATCCTCATTAAAATACTTGCTCTTCTAATTAAAAATAAGAGATTAATCTTTATCGTGTCAACTTTTTTTTTCGCTTCGGACATGCTTTAGCTCTTTTCCATTCCAAACTAAAATACTCAAAGTTTTACATTTGTAACTGGTATATGTGAAACCACTTGCTAATATAGATAATAAATGCAGATTTCGTGTTTTAACGAGTCAGAGTTCATCATATCAACATTTAGAAATTCTAAAATAATGCTAGATGCAATATAAAAAATCACTGCTATTTTTTTTCTGCAATATATTCGAAGCATATACAAGAATAAATTTGTTACACTTACCCTCCCAAAATAAATAAATTAGGATGAATTTGCTTAAAATTACAAAAATACTAATGTCTAATACCTTGTTTTGAATGTGGAGAAAAAAATATTGAATAAAGAAATAAATTTTACTTTTAGAAAATCGATCACCATGAGTTAATAACTGGAAAAATTGTAATTTGAAAAGAGCATAAAATAGTGTTTTGAAGTTAAATGCTTTGGACTAAAGCAAGCTTTAAATGTCATGAAAAAAAATTAAAAAAAAATATTTTTATAATTTTATTTTTTTTAACACTCGCTTGCCTGATCAAATGCTGCAACATCATTTATTGCTCTGCCCTCAGATTATTGGAACTTTTTCTTTCCGGTTATTTTTTTTTTTTTTTGTGGGAAAAAACTTCATCAATTAAGTGAAAATCCTCTGCAAAAAATAATTTGACTTATAAATCTCCAAATAGCTTTTTATGTGGGTTTTTAGAGGTTTATTTTATCGAATCAATAGACTACTCAACCAAAGGCATTAATGGCTTGATTTTAAGATTTTCCGGATTAGGCTTTTTGAGACTTAATGTATTAAAGACTTTAGGAGCTAATCGTGCATGAATCACTAATTTTTTTAAACCATAAATAAAGGTATGCCATGGTTATTTTAAGTGTTTTTAAAAGGTATTTGCTCGTTTCAGACTAAATCAATATGTTTATATGCTAACGAAATTTGTCTGTTGTACATACATTTTGTTTAAACAAAACTTTTCGCGTTTATAGCCTTATTTTGTTTACTTTTTATGCTACATTTTTTATACTCAGCATTTTTGTACATTTCAATAAAGAAAATTGTTTTAGAACTATTTTTGAACGAATAATTTATCAAATTATAATTTGAGTTTATTTAATTGATTTTTATATTCAGCCGAAAGACTTCAAAAATTGACTACTATTAATATTATATTTTCCTGAGTCACGAGGCAATACCATCCTTATCCAAAACCCAGCAAAAATGGCCAGAAATCAACCATATTCTATACAAAAATCAATGCGGTCAATAGCGAAAAAAAGAATGTATTAGTTTGGTCCTTGAATAGCAAAAAAAAAAAAAATACTATTGTATTTTATTTCTTTACGCAACTCGTACAGCAGCTGCTAAAAGTTATAAAAGCTTATATAATGAAAAAATATTTGTATTAAGATATTGTTGTGGTTTAGCTCTTTTGGATAACAGTGGGATGGATAGAGATTAGAATATATTTATTTAGATTGCACGTCATCACTTTATAAGCATACATGAAAGCACTTTTTTGTACGAAACACAATGCAATAAAAGTGTGATGAGTAACTATAGATTGAAGGATGGCTAAGTATAAAATAACCAAAACATTATTTATAACCTAAAATAAATTTAATTAACTATAAGAAAATTTAAATAACACAAGAGCAAAAAATAACCCCTCACCAAGAAACCTGGGGCCCGGATGACCGAATGGTTTGGACCATTACGCTAGCAGTCTGCGCGCTGCAACGGGTGGGGGTACGATTCCCGCCTTCCCCCTGGGTGTACTTCCTTGCTCTGTGACAGTAAAAATTATTTATGTGTCTGTCTTACTTGACGAAGACTTATATAGCGGGTCTCTGATCAAGCACACAAGCTTTAATACATATGTACCTACCCCTACCGCAAGGAACCTGCAAGTACTATCAATCACGAAGTGTATAAACACCATTCTAAATTCATTAATTATTTGAATACTCATGACCTTGGAATCGAATTAATTGTTTATTCAAAATCAAAGTAAAGTCTATCATCAAATGCACAAAAATACGAAGCTTTTTCTCAAATAAAAGTGAAAATATTTTCTGGAAATCACTTCAATAAAATTTACAACCCTACTTGAAAAGTTTCTCCCCTCTTAAATAGTAAACTCCACTCAAAAATAACTATGCCGTATATTTTTCCAGCTCATTTCCAAAAGGTCCTGCCCAGATTTTTTTTGCCTGAATCTTTAAATATATTATTCTTTGGGTGACTTTATTGCACATAAATATCGGAACTGGAATTTTTAAAATTTAACTTTGAAAATCAGCGGTACTGAAGTGAGCGTGTAATGTAGAAAAATTATTTTTATGGAGCAGATGAATCGTGCGCTTGTTATTTTTATTTTAAAAATTTGAGTTTTATACAACTATGTTAAAATATTGAACGATAAAAATTACTTATTGCCTTATTAATCTTTAATGAGAAACTTATAAATCACAACTAAAAAAAGTGTTTTGATTTTTCTCTTTAATTTTATATTTTTAACAATAATATAATTATAATTTCTTCCGAATTATAAAAAACATAATAAACATCTTTTTTAAGTTCTTGATTTTCAAAATAGAAGCGTTTTTCAAAAACTTAAATCTTAAAAAAAAAAACTTGTATGAAAATTTCTAGTAATATGGAATAAGTTAATATGGTATCATGTGTACTTTACCAGCAATTAAGAGAGCTTAAAACTAATTTTAAAAACTTAATTCATATTTCAATAACCATGTTAATTGCACAAAGCATTTTTGATAAAGCGTTAGACACTTTTAACATCGTTATCTTATTTAAAGACAATTAAAAAAATTGGGAATTTACTTAAAAGTAAATGGAATAATATAAATTTTAAAAAAGTAAAGTATTTTGTAGGTTTAAAACCATAAATTCGTCAATATTTTGATATTACCCCTGCATAGATTTATGCATTTGTATAAATTAAAACAATTGCAATAAAAATATTAAAGACGCCACAAAATTTATGTGTTTAATACATCTTTTAAAAATTTTAAACTGTTATCAAGATTGTTAAAAGTTAAATAATTGTTAAAAATATAAAACTTTTCCACAATTTCTAGTTCAAAACTACGTCAAGCGTTATGATGTTTTTTATACTCATAGGGAGGCATATTATGGTACATTATTTTAATATATCTTTTTAAAGTCGAGCGCAAAGGCTACTACATTTTGATTTACGCAAACTTTGCAGTCGCAGATGTTTCTTATATCTCGGATTTTTCCCATCTAGAGAAAATAGCGTCGGTCGCAGAGCAAATATATCGACTTGGCTAAAGTTAGTGCGAAACGTGTTTTTGTTGGAGAGAAGAAAAGTTTTCGAGGGGTGCAATTTTTTCGAATGGATTCGTTTTTCGATAACTGTAGAAAGTTTACTACCAAAACGGTCTCAAACTTTGAACCGATAGCTATGAGTTATAACTAAATCGGCACGGTTTTTAGGAGGGGGGGGGGGTATAATAAATTTGATGTATGTATTACTATGAATTTTTTTACAAATATGCTGCGAGGATGTTAGTTTTAGTCACCACATGTGACTCTACAAAATAACGAAAAATTATACTAATTTTTGCTTCATTATTGCCCTTCTAAGTTGAACCATTCTCTCTTAAATTACGCGACTTCATATGTAGTTGTAATTATAGCTAACATATGATATAGAGTTATTTTAAGAATGATGATTTGAAAACAAGACATTTAATGCAAAAGAAACATATGTTGTTGTTTTTAATTCAAAATAGGATGATGTAATTTTTTTGTCTGTAACGGCATGCATTCACTAACAAAACACAAAAATTGAGCATAAGATATCTACAATTTTACATCTTAAACTAATACTTATATACAATCACCAAAAGAGATTTCTGTAATGATGCGGAGTGGCTATTAACTGCCTAAAGATTATGATTGCCAAAATATCAAAAACATTTGAAAATTCAAAGCTTAATTGATACTATAGTTACTAGTTAACTCTCCGTGCAATACCCTCATTCGGAAAAAAACTGGAAACAGTAACTAAAATAATAGCTAAAATATAAATTAATCAACAGATGGGTTTGAATAAAAGTATTTATTGAGGAGTATAACATGATCTTTAAAGGAATTTATACGAGAACTAACGCACAAGCACTAAGGAAATGTACATCTATAACCGTCGTAGAGTTTGGAGCATCGCAATATATTTCATAACTTCCGATTAAGTAGTTTTTCTATTTCACGAAGACAGTTATTTCGAGCACCAGACATTGTATTTTTTTGTATCCAATTCCTTGCCTTCTATTTGAAAACAAAAGACAGGCCTTGAAGTAAATTATCTGATCATACACGGTATTTTCAATCAATTGAACCATTGTTAGAAATTTTGAATCTCGTAAATATAAATGACAAAAAAAAATAGGCGAAAATCATTTCATATCTCAGTGGTACTGTGAGCCACTGAAAAAGCGTTACTGTAGTATAGTGTAGACTAACTTGAAAACGCAATTGTATGATTCCTATACTTGCTAGGTCTTTCATTTTATTGACACAATAAAAAAAAAACTGAAAAGCCTACACTGTTAAAAATGTTGCCTCAAATTTCAGAGGATCCTGGAACTTTCTAGCTGCCAGCACTATTTCGGGCGTGAATTCGCCACTTCTTCGGCAAAACCAAAGCTTTGATACATCGAAAAAGTAGAGAAGCAACGTTCAAATAGTTGTGGCTGCTAGAAAGTTCCAGAAATCCTGTGTAATACTGCACCAAACTTTTCAACAGTGTAGTTGAACTTTTCAGCAGGTTAAAACGAAGTGATACCAGTCAGTAACTGAACTGGGAATTACACCAGCAAACTGTCAACAATTATGGATTAGGGTTATTTGTGGGTACATAAAATCTATCCAAATATTTCCTCACCAAATGTTAAGGCTGGGAATTTATGAATCTTTCAGTTCCTAACAATTTTCTGAAAACGGTGTTTAGACAAGACGAGAACGTGCTTCCGCTTCCAACGGATGGATAAGGTATGAAATGGTATGGTAGGTACATATATATTCCAGCTTGTGTGCTTGTTCAGAGAACCGCTATATAAGCTTTCATCAAGGGGGACAAACACAGAAAGAGTTTTTACAAGCACAAGAGACACACAAAGAAAGGATAACACAAACACATAGACGAATAGCAACATTTATTGACGGCGGTCACAAACATCCATGCCTGAACGGGATTCGTACCCGACCCCAGCAGCTCCAAAGGCTAGCATCCTAACGATTACGCCACATTGGCGGCTACGGAAGGATATCAAATATTAAGAAGGAGCGAACCTGTATAATGTTTATAAAACCATCATAAGACCAGTGCTTACTTATGGCTCAGAAACCTGGGTCAAAACAAAATCGCATGAAAATAGACTGGCTATATCTTTGAAAGAAATTTTTTGAGAAAAATTAAGGGTGCAGTAAACATCAATGGTATATAGAGGCACGTATATAATAGTGAACTGTATTAGATATATAGGGAGGGAGATATCTTCAACTACATAAAAGTCATCCGGATGAAATTCGCAGGACATCTCTGCAGAATGACCGTGATTCTTTAATATCAAGAGTCTTCCTTTATAAACCAATCGGCAACAGGGCAAGAGGGATGCCCCAAACTTCGATGGATTGACTGCGTCGACGAATGTTTTAGAACGTTAAAAGTACAAAACTTAAGGTCGTTTTCCGAAACAAGATCAGAATAAAAGGAGATTCTGAAGAAGGCCAGAAAGAGCTGTCGAGCCAATAAAGAAAAAAAACCGTATAATTTGGTCAAAAGAAATCGAGGAATGGTTTGTTTACTTTGTTAGTTGATGTATTGAACTTGTTTGTTTTTTGTGTTTGGCTCAAACATGAAGTGCCTTGTTCTTTTTTCTATAATAAGTTGACTATTATACGCATACTCAAACGTTTAAATCCATAATATTTAAACAATTGGGTCGTTATAGTCCTGGTTTGCTTTGAACGACTTTATGCTAAACAATCAAGATAATAGTCCCTTTAGTTTATTTCCAAAAAAGAGATTACTTGTGGTTTTAATTTCTATCTTAAGATAAATTTCAAAGTTTTGAAAGCAATATTAGTTCCCTGCTAATATTTGGTTTAATTTTAAACTCATGGATGTCACTACTACCGCTTGAGTTTAATTTCGTTTTCATTTAATTCCATCTTTAACTAAAAGATGTCACCACCAACGTTATACTTTATTAATTTTTTAGTTACATCTTAAACACATAGATAGCAGCACTAACTTTTGATTAAAATTGTTATTTTAACTTGCAAGTTAAAGGAAGTTTACGTTTTTACACATTAGCCTTTATTAAAAATTAGTAATTGTCTTTTTTTATTCTCAAAATAAAGTTTTAAAATAAAATTTTGCTTCTTAAATGGGAAAAAAGGCAGCAGAGATCTCCGAACCGAAGTCTTCTTAAGTTAATCAAAGGATAAAAATAAATTTCTGAGCCAAAATATTGGAGGTTGTGTTAAATGTTTACAAAAACTCTTTTTTTTTTTAATAAAGAATAAATGGAACTGTCGTACATGATTCTATAAGGCCACTTTCTGAAAGTGGTTGAAATATATTTGTTTCAATTAATAGTTTTACAAAAAAAAAAAAATCGCACCAATTTCAAAATTGATATTATAAAGCCCCTAATTATAGAGCCCTTTTCTCCCTAAGTTAATTACTAAAAGGTTTTTTTTGTAAGCTGACAAGAAAAACAATGCTTTACAACGGATAAAAACTATGTTCAAAAAACCTTATCAAGGTTTTTTTTACATACAAACGGTTTATCAATATCTTAGCATACCAACAAATTCAAAACCAATACATTAAAAGGTGTAGATGCTAGTCACGAAAAATGCAATCTAATTTCTCCATATGTTAACATATGGCAGTTAGTTTCCTTTTTGAAAATTCACGTCACTTAAACAATAATAATGCCATATTGAGGCTGAGTAAAGTTTCTAATAAAACAAATAATTAAGGGGGGCTTTCATAATAAATAACAATAAATGCAAATCATAAATGTCATCGAAAACTAAGGGGTGCCCAAAAATTGACACCTTGGAAACGTCCTTGGTCGACCATTGTGAAAAAACCAAAATTCTTACATTTGTGAAATATCATGGAAAATGTAGAGAGTTATTTATAAACTTTTTTACGCGTTATTTCCTAAGCGGGAAGTTTTTCTATTACACTATTTTCTTTGTATTGTGACGAAATCTTCCGCTTTCGGTATGACTGGGTGTTTCCTTTTTTATAGTGGAAAAGAAAGACAAGACCATTTTGTTACTTTACACTCAGAAATTCGCCAAGTATAAGATGACTTCTATAATATTATGTAGATATATTAGGGGTATATCTATAAAATGACTCTTTTTTTTAGAAATCTTACCGGTTAATTGTGTATCATTGGATGAGGGAAATCAATCGAAGTATGCACCATATTTCTTTAGTAAATTATGGATTCCATCGTGATAGAATTTTGTGTCTGGTGAGGTAAAAAAGGAAGATGCTAATTTTTCAACTTCATCAAAAGTTGCGAAGTGCTGCCCAGGTATCTGAAACATTCGCATAGTGCGAATGTATTTATCTATTACATTCCATTTATCTATTACTATTACATTCCATTTCCATTTATCTATTGCTATTACATTCCATTTATCTATTACTATTACATTCCATTTCCATTTATCTATTGCTATTACATTCCATTTCCATTTATCTATTACTATTACATTCCATTTATCTATTACTATTACATTCCATTTCCATTTATCTATTGCTATTACATTCAATTTCCATTTATCTATTACTATTACATTCCATTTCCATTTATCTATTACTATTACATTCCATTTCCATTTATCTATTACATTCCAACCCTGTAATGCATGATTTTCTTTTCATCCCGAAAAAATTTATTTGTATCTTTAATACTTATACATTATGGGGAAAATATTGAAAAAAAATTAACTGCAGTGGAATTTAAATAATTTCAATTTTTAAAATTTTTGCCATGTGACAAAAACCAACTACAAAATTTCAAATTTGATAAGAATGAGTAGAATAATACGAAAGATATTTTAAAATAACCCTCTTGAACTATAATTAGTTTTTCAAAACAATTTATTTGTGTGTTTAGTACTAATATTATTATACTTTGAATACTGCCAAAGACGTAATTTCATAAGGGTTAATATTTTCACTCTTTAATTTTGAATACAATTTTACTACTGTCATTTATGAGTACTATTAGTAACTAAAATTTCAAAATGGAATGCAATAGATGAAAAAAAAACAGATTTGTTGAGAGGAAGTGCTACTTTAAAACGACTAAAGTATATTTTGTTACTTGTTGCCATATGGCAAACAGTATGCATTAGAGGGTTAAAGTGTACTAACTTTCCTTCTAACATATGATGAGGTCCGTCCGCTGCCGAGTTGTTAAAGCATCAACCTCAGGATTCAGCCTTATCTGGTTCGAATCCCACTTACTGCCAGTCATCCTACAAATCGGATATCTGTACTGGACAGAGTAGAAAAGTCCAACTCGTGAAGGATGGGCGTTAAATCTGTGGAATCCAAAGTCCCGACGGCGCCAGCGTACGATGTCGCTCGAAGTTTCCGTTGGGTGCCCGCTCAGGTGTCGACCTCGTCACTTGACCAGAGTTCTAAATTACGAGGCGTTTATTGGCTGTGTTAAAGCTCCTACAAGGAGGCTAGAAATTGGCAGCCGGAAACGATTACACTAACATATGATGATTGATAAACTGGAAGAAGGAATAACTATTGGCGCAAAATAACTTTAATTTTAACACCTTTTAATACTCATACAAATACATTGTATACCTTTAGCAAAACAATGACATTTGTCACACTAGGTTAAAGTGAAACAAATGTCATTTTTCCACTTTCTGTATATAACATGTAAATGCTTTTTTTTTCTTCCTTTAGGAAGCGTCCCGTGTTGCATTTGGTAATGTAAAATCTGGGGGAAACCCACTTTGCTTCATCAATTGCCAACTTAACATTGGAATAAAAATGTCTTGACGATTCAAAGCATTCGTGATTTACTTACAGGTAACATTTGATGGTAAGCAATTCAATTATTTTGTTTATTCAAATTCAGGTTACAGTGATTTTAAAATATTTAAAACGGAATGCGGGCATTAATTTAACGGTTCAAATATATATTCAGCCTACTTCATTTTTCTAAATTTAAAGAATTAACAAAATATATATATATATTTTACTATTAGATTTCCGACCGTCTGCAAAAGAACTAAATTGATTTTTAAAGACCAATTGAATGAAGTAAAAAAATATATTTTGGTATTGACTCGGAGATTTCCGTCCATCTGTCCCTCGTAACCCTCTTTCCACTTCAGTTCTAGTCATCAGACTATTAAAATATTTTTTTTTGTCTGAAAAGAATTCGTTCTAACTGTCAGGTTTTTAAGAATCTTAATTCTTATTCTTCTTATACTTCTCTTGGAAAGGAATGACATCAGTGTGTTATCTTCTTACCTTTTTTTACATTATCTTTAGAAAAAGGAGGGGTGTGTAACACCACAGACTTTAAATTGCCACTCAATAAATACATTTATTTTAAGGTAATTATATGTATTGTAATGTTATTGGGGCCCGGATGGCCGATTGGTTTGGACCATTACGATAGCAGTATGCGCGCTGTAACGGGTGTGGGTTCGATTCCCGCCTTCGCCTTGGGTGTAATTTCCTTTCTCTGTGACAGAAAAAATTCTTTCTGTATCGGTCTAACTTGACGAAGGCTTATATAAGCGGGTCTCTGACCATGCACAGAGGCCGGAATATGTATGTACCTACCCCTTATGTAATTTCAATAACTTTAAATTATCTATTGCGGATACCATTTGCGATTGCAAACCCTTCTTTTCAAAATCCTTATTTATCGGTAATACAGGTACAGGACACTTGTGAACCAAATTTGAAATCTGTAGATTTTTTTCTTTCATTCTTCAGCAATATACCTTTAAAACTTAAGGTAGGCGAGTACCCAAAATTCTAAAATTTTTACTATTTCTTTGATCTTTTCCAAATCTGGCATTGTCATTTCAAATATAATGAACAATGCTTTTGGGGAATTTTTTTTTATTTAAATATAATTGATTTATTTTAAACGGTGTTTTTCAACTAAAAAAAGGGGTTAACGCTAACACTTCTAGCATAAAAAGTTTTACATTAATTTAACTGAATTTTTTTACAGATGCTATTTCAATATATATCTGTGCCATGAACCTCTAACATCTGGTGTAAATCTACAATTTTTTTTAATGTTCAAGTGTAAGTTAATCGAAAAAAAATCTTATTTTTGTGGTTAATTTATAAAAAATTTCTAAAAACTTCTTTTCTTGTAATTTGTATGTAACTTTAGCGGGTCATTGCATGCATCAGTTCAAAATGAAGAATTTAACACATAATTAATGTTTATAGGAGGAAAATTCAATGCGGTAGACTTGTTAGCGTAAACCTCGTTTTGTAGTTTAAAAACAACGTTTAAAATAAATAAATTTTACTTAAATAAAAAAATGCCCAAATAGTATTATTCATTATATTTGAAATCACTGTGCCAAATTTGGAAAAGATTACAGTAATAGCAAAAATTTTAGAATTTTGGGTATTCGCCTACCTTAAAGCGCAATTTTCTCAAAAACCTTAATGCTGTAAACTCCGAATTACGAGTACAAACTTCAAAATGTATGGACGTTTTTCGGAAAGCAACGAGCTTTTTAGAGAACACTTATGAGTTGTTTTACCGTAATATTTTTAACTTCCTGAAATTCGAGGTGTGCCATTGTGTCAAAAATAAATGACACTTGGAGAATTTTATTCAAGGTATCAATTAAAACACTGTATGAGCCTTTAATGACACAGGCTTTTTCCTACGAGTTTCGAAATCGTATTTTTTTCACAAACAAATAAAACAAGCGTCTTCATCAAGCTTTGTAAATTTTCACTCATTTGTTTTTTCTTACTCAAACACTAAATTTACTTCTTATTTTCCTTGTAAAAACCAATAGCATGGTGGTATTCATATACGTTACAGATTGGTAAGTGGTTAATGTATTATTTTTAGTATAAAAATTAACATATTATTTAAATTTATGTATAAATTTAGGCATTAATGAAGAAGTTGCCATAACAGTAGTTTCCGGGTTATAAAAGCGACTATGCGCTACCGTGATTACAGTAATTTTACACATATCAGATATTTAGTTTATTCTGGTTTTGAATTATCGTCGCACTAGAGCTACACGAAGGCTATTGGTGACGGGCGTCATATTTTGGAGCCACAGTCAAGTGACGAGCCGACACCTGAATAGACACCCAACGCAACCGTTAAGGGCGACATCGTACGCCGCATCGGAACTTTAAAGGATGTTTAACGTGCACTCCCTTACACGAGGTATCATTCGTCGGACATTTTTGGCTGCACGGGCCGTTTATAGGTCGGCAGTTATCTTGGCGATGCATGGACCGGAACTTATGAAGTTTCGCATGCTAGGCGAGTGCCTATCCGACTGGGCTCCCCAGCCCTCCGATTGTTAAGGGGTTAATTGATTACTATCATTTATAGTCTCATTTATTTCAGATTCACAAAACCTTAGCAGGAAATATGGCCTGTTTCTTGCTATTAATGACTGTATGCAGCTGGCTGTGGTTTTCGGGGGCTGTAGCCGCTATCCAGCCGGCCATTTTACACTTAGGGATAAAATAATAAGCACTTCAGGGATAAAATAATAAGCTTGAAAATTATCCGATTGTTAAGAAGTTAATTGATTACTATCATTTACATTTTCATTCATTTCAGATTCACAAAACCTTTGCAGGAAATATGGCCTGTCTCTTCCTGTTAATGACTGTATGCAGCTGGCTGTGGTTTTCGGGGGCTGTAGCCAGCCGGCCGTTTTACACGGCAGCAGTGTTTGAGCACGCCAGAGTTCAGCCAGAAAACAGTACGGTCAGGCACGTGATCCAAACAAACCTTGGCTACTACAAGAAGGCGGCACAAGTAGCCAAATTGAAAGTTAGTGTAAAAATAATTTTGTGGTGTTCATTAACGACAAATAAAATTATATTATATAAATAGCTGTAATTGGTTTAATAAGCGGTTAAAAAGTAAAAAAAAATAGGTAGATTTCATATATTTATAGTATTATATTTTATAATTGTACTCTTATTTTGTTGTACTTTTAGAAAATTTAATTTAAATAGAGAACTAATTTTAAACCAAAGAGTTCTATAGAAGGGTAGAGGAACGACTCGTACTGAGCTGCCATCGGCAGCCATGGCTCACACCGGAGCCCAAATAGAGTGGCAAAATTGCTAGTTAATTTATAATTTTAATACTGAGAATGGAAGTACAAAAAGGGCAAATGTGGGAATCGTGCTCGCACCCGTTACAGCGCGCTGACTTCTAGCGTTATGGCCTGCTATCCAAACCACTCATCCATCGGGCCCCACTTGCCACCCAATATTGTCTCCGTGATGGTCCATGGTGCTGTTGCCATGTTCAGTCTCTACCCTACTAGAGAATTCTTTATCCTAAACTAGTGGTGAGAAACACCACACGACTTTCAATTGGATACCTCTCAATACTACAGACATTTAATACTTTAATTTGATTGAAGATTTAAACTAGAATATAGTCAACAGATTTTTTTTTAAAGTCCGCGTCCGACATGTAATCAGATCATATTATCAGATCATATTATAGTAGTACTTCTTTTAAAACCCAAAAGTTAAATGGCAGATGAGCATTTTCATTATATATAATTCATGTAACGTAATTGAATGTAGATAATTAAGTTATTTAAATTATAAAATTACTTTTTATTGTTGTCCTTTCGAGTTCATATTTACAAATTTCTCTTGAAGAGCCTTGTTTAAAATATATGAATTATTCTATTATGTTCAAATTATTTGCTTTGATTACCAATCTTATGATTTTTCAAAATTTTCTTTATACTGATTCCATTGTGAAAAACTAAAAAAAACTAAATACGAACTATAAGTAAGAGAAGTTGTAAATAAGTATCAAAATTAAAGTAATGTATGACATAAATTTTAGATATTTCTTCTTTAAATAAATCTAAAAAGCTTCTTTTTTTGAAAAAAAATTTATTATTTTATCTGTTTTTGCTACTTAATTTTTTTTAATGAGTTTTGTGCAATACACCACTGTACCTTCATTTTTCTTAAAATTTTAATACCGTTCTTTCAGGGAGCTGATATCATACTGTACCCCGAATACGGCTTATTCATGTATTCGTCAGAAGAAACATTGGAGAAATACACGGAAAACATCCCAGACCCATTAAAAGAACGCGCCAATCCTTGCCAAGACGGCGCGAAATTCCAAACTCGCCCGATCCTCCGCACACTCAGCTGCATAGCCAAGAACAACTCCATGTTCGTGGTAGCCAACGCTGGCGACAAGCAGGACTGCCAAGGTCAAGAAGATTGTCCACCAGGTGGCGCTTTTCACTACAACACCAATGTGGTGTTTGATAGAAGGGGCAACCTTATCCTCAAGTACCACAAGGAGCATCTATTCTTCGAGGAGTTCATGGACTTGCCGAAGAAGCAGCAGGACCCGAGGTTCGAAACCGATTTCGGGACGTTCGCCACCTACATCTGCTTCGACATCGACTACGCCAGAATAGGTTATTATATTTTCTGTGTACATATTTTGATCGAATTGTGGGTTGATGCGCAGCAAACGAAAATGCATCTTTTTTTGTTGCAATCAATTTTATTTTCTGATGAATCATAAGAAGTTAGACAATTAGAGCGTTTAAATCCCTAAAAAGAGAGATTTTTGACATGTATGCCCAAGTATTAAGAAAAATGTAAACTAATACTGATGGCTAATTCCATTAAAAATTACATTTTCTGTAGTGTAAGTCACGTGTGTAGAAGGTGATTATCACTCGAACTTTTAACATTAACCCTTTCGCTACGAAGGATTTTTCTTCCTCGTAATATTTGATAAGAATAACATTATCGAATCATTAGTTGTTCGGGCGTTTTGAAGGGCTTCAGTAGAGAAAGGGTTAAATAAAAAAAAGTATTAGTGGAATAGAGAGAGCTAATCTACACTTATTGCTCTAAATAATTTAATTTCATTTATTTTTCAAATTATTTAAGCTTTTTTCAATTGTTATTTACACTACAGTTGCATGGAATTAGCCCAATAAATATCATTAAGATAGGGATTGCCATTACCATTGAGTTATTGCTTTACCATGTTAGCCCTTTTCCCCGGTATGGGGATCAACATAACATCAATTTAAAACGAAATTGAAACGAAAATGTTATCTATTTTCTAAATTATATATTTTTAAAGTTTTAAAATGCCCAGCAGATGGCGACTTTATCTTAAAATTTTATCAATTAATAATTTTATTCTATTTTCAATTTTGTTTTAAATTGATGTTATGATGATTCCTATACCTGGTGAAAATGCGACAACATGGCAAAACAATTCGTTTGCAAAATTAGTGATTTCAAAACTAATTCATTAGCTCTATGGGGGACTGACAATCCCTCTTAAACACTAAAATAGGCATTTTTAAAAATACCCTTTCTCACATTTGTAAAGTCGGTCGAAAAGTCGATGTCGTCATGTGCTCCAAAATGTGGTTCTACGCTTTTTCCCAGTACGTATCCGTCCAGTGGCGCCCTCTATTGGAGAGATTGGTGCCCTCTATTGCACTAACTATGCCATCTGATATAAACCATTTAAACTAATACTGACTATGTATAATTAAATTACCGCCTCGGTGGCTGAATGGTTAGTGTACTAGCCTTTGGAGCTGCTGAGGTCGGGTTCGAATCCCGGTCAGGCATGGATGTTTGTGACCGTCAATAAATGTTGTTATTTGTCTATGTGTTATTCATTTCTTTGTGACTGTAAAAAAATTCTTTCTGTGTCTGTTCCACTTGACGAAAAAGCTTATAAGCGGTTTTCTGAACAAGCACACAATCTGGAATATATATGTATCATACCATACCATATATAATTAAATTCTGAAATACACTTTGTAACAATTTCCTTTCTTACACAGGTGAAGTGGGTCGAAAAGTGGATGCCGTCATGTTCTCGACCATGTGGTTCGACGCCTTTCCCCAGTACGTCTCCGTTCAGTTCTGGCAGTCGTGGTCCATGGGCAACAATGTCACCCTTCTCGCTGCGAACATCAACAATCCGCGCTACTATTCGGTGGGTAGTGGAATATTCCATCCACAAAAAGGTACTTTGAAATTTTCTACTTTTTAATTTTTAAAGCTTTATATTTTTTTATTTTTTAAGCTTCCTATTTTTTAGTTCGAAATAAATGTCTTAAATTAATGAAGAGTAGGTGGGTTGGTTGGTTGGTTGGTAGACACATATTTTCAGGCCTGTGTGCTTGGTCAGAGAAAAAAAGTTATTATATATCAGAAACCTATATTTCATATTTCTTATCGTCCGTTTATGCGCCCTTTCTAAAAGAATTTTAGGCGAATATTTTATCTGTCATTTAAAGTAACAGATAGTTGAAATTTTTTACTTCTACCTTAATTTTCTTTTTTTCTGATCGATGTTTTTCCATGTGTTAAGCGACATCATAGTGTATTTGTTTTATTCTAATTTTACTCTGCCTAATTCTGGACTTAGGTTACAAAATTCTTAATGAGGGTGCTGCTGCTTCTACTTACCCTTATGACAATGCCAACAACATTCTAATTCATGCGCTTTTAACGCTATTTCACAGGTGCCATCGCTTACACCCACTCCCCAGACGGAATATCCAAACTGGTCGTCGCCAATGTTCCCAGAAAGGGATTCGAAGGACACGTCCTCGCCAACGAGAGCATCACGGCGATCAACTCGACCGATGCCTGGCCCTACAAAGACGACGTCAAGAACCTACCTCTGGACTGTTCAAGCACGATCGTCGAAGACAAACCTGGAGTCTACAGATGTGTAGAAGGCAGACTGGAAAGGTACTGATATGTAAATTAAGCTGCACATTTAAAAATAATATCGAAGTTTTATTCATCAAAATTGTCGCATATGAACCAGTTGTATTTCTGAAAACATCGTTCTTCTTAGTGGATGGTGTTGCAAATTGTTAGAAAGATTGCTAATATAAATTTTTGTTACATTCACCTCCTCCTCAGAATTTAGTTACATAGTTCGAAAGATAAGAGGGATGATGTGTTTGCCAGCTAGGACGGTCTGTTTCCTGCAGCTGAAGGGTCGATCCGTTATTCGTTCCCTCAGGAGCAGTTTCCTTCACAAATTCCGGCGATTCACTGGCATAGGAAGAGTCATCCTGGTCAGGTATTGTGTATGTCTCGCTTGTGGGTGCCAGATGCCTCACTGAAACAGTAGTATCCGTCCGTCTGGAGGCTTAACATGAATAAATTGAAATGTAAATTAAGCTACACGTGGACAAAATACGAAAAGAAGTTTAATTCATAAAAAAATGTCACATATGAAGCATTTGGAATTCAGAAAACATCGTTCTTCTAAGTTGGTTGGTTGGTACACATAAATTTTCAGGCTTGTGTGCTTGCTCAGAGAGCCGCTTATAAACCTTCATGAAGTAAGACAGTCACAACACACACACTCACATGCACATATACGTGACAGATGCTGCCATCTATCGCGCGCCACCTCCACAATTTAGACATGTCCCTGAAGGCTCTTCTAAGTGGATGACGTTGATATAGTGATTTTCAGATGGTGTAGCCAATTGTTAGAAAGGTCTCCTAATATAAATATTTATTACAGCTACACATTCGTCAAACTGAGCGATCCCAGCGGACATGTCGAGGCCTGCAACAACGGGATGTGCTGTTCCGTGGACTATTCCACCAGGGACGGCTTCGGCGATGAGCACTTCTACCTCGGCGTCTTCAACGGCAGCTACAACGCCCTGGATACCTACTTCTTCTGCGAGGAAGACTGCGTTTTGGCGAGATGCGACGCGAAGGTCGACACCCCATTTGGCGACATACCTTGTGGAGTGTTCCCGACCAAGTCTGCGGTCGCGTTCAAGAGCGTGTTCCTGAGGGCCAATTTCACGACAGACATGGTGTATCCTCAAGTGCTTGGTAGTGGTATGAGGCTGCTGCCAAACTGCGACTGGCACCACCATTCCGCGGGCTACTATCATTGTCAGCAGCGGGATGGGGCTCCACCTGCCGGTGGTAAAACCAATGAGAGGCTAGAAGTGAGTTCCGTGCACTTCGAGAATGAACAGGGGAAGAATTTGATTTCTGTTGGACTGAAAGGCAGGTGCTTCGAAAGGGATCCCCCGTTCAAGCGAATGTGAAAAGCTAAAAACGCCAGTAGCAATATTACGCATTTACAATAAACTTTTAATTTTAGTTATAATTGCTTTGCTTTTGTAGTGAAAATGAATATAACTGTTTTGCCTTGTGTAATAAATTTATTTAAATTTTATTACTTTCTTTGTAGCTTGGGAAATGAAATAGAAATTCTTGGAGACAAAATCATTAATATTCTCGGAAATAAAAAAAAGTTCAATGGTTATAGTTTGTTTTTATTGTGGTGTTAAGCTCAGAAAAACTAGGACTGGGACCAAACTTAACCTTATGGATTTTTTAATAATTATCTATTAAATGCCTTGAATAACCATTCTCCCACATATTGTGAAACTGTCATTTCATTTGCTCTAGAAATTGTGAGACCTATTAGTTTTATTATGCTAGAAAAATAAATTGAGTGCTGTTAGTTTCATTATGGATTAAAAAAATAAAGCAACATAAAAGAAAAAATAATTATATTGCGAATTTCAACATGGCACAACCAACAGAAAATTACGGTAAAAATATTATATTAATTTTTTAAAAATATTACATTGATTGATCAATACCTTATTCCTTATGAACTTGTAACTTTGTACGTATTGTAACTATTTACTGAGGTTACCCAATTCCGAATATCTAAGTGAATCTTCGTAAATACACTTTGTGAAATACAACAGCAAATTAAAGAATCTGTACACTGTTATAGGCATTATTTTTTAAACTTTATTTACAAATATTACAAAAATTGAAATGTATAAAAATATAAAGATTTTCTATTCACTAGCACAATTTCAAATTAAATAGCTGCATAGGGGCATGATCAAGTAAAATGCATCCATACATAAGTAGGTTACGAGCAAACAACTCTATAAGAATAAAAGGCAAAAAGTTGCCAAGTATATAAAATTTTTCGTTAAAAAAATGTATAAAATATACAACATTTCAATATCTATACATAACGATTTTTCATAATATTTCAAACAATACAAAAATTGGAAGAGCGAATCTATCCCATTTCAACAGATGCCATGCAATGGAAACGTAAATTTTAGGTGGTCTTTCTCTTGGTGGCTTTTCTTGTCGATACGTCATTTTTTCTCTTTATAATAGATGATGAAATTGATTTAAACCTATTCTTTAGAGTCAATTTGACGGTTTAAAATAGTATTCAAATAAAATTCTCCATTACGTTTATTGAAAGAACTAAAAAAAAGGTATTATAATCGATGTGTCCATCTCTCGGTATCGAAACTTCAGCTATCAATGTCACAGATAGAAGAGTTATACGACAAATTGTAACAAAATATTAGTATTATTTTATTCCAAATCTCTAATAAATATTGGTCTTGAAGTAGTGGATTTAAATATTTTATGCAAGCAGAAAGAAAGTATTTTGATTTTCGTAAGTCGAAAGTTATTTGACGAGCTTTGACGCGATCCTTTATCGAAGATATCCCAAAAAGATGTTAATTTTGAACTTGAATACAAAAAGGCTGTAGTCGCGTTCTAAGATGGCAATTATTTGTGTAAAGCTTTATCATTTTTTAGATAAATTAGGTAGTGTTGCTGGAATATAAATATAATTGAAATGATTTCATACAGTAGAAGTGACATTTAGTCTATATCGAGATCGTTTATGGGCTTTCTAAATTAAAAAAAATAAGCGCTATTTATATATTTATCCAATTAAGTATCTTATTGAGACACTTCTTCAAAAGCTGTTGCTCCCCTTTGCCTCTTATACGGCGGGTCCTTATCAAAACACCGACCCTTCAACCCTACGGAAGTCAACTGCCGTCCAGAAGAACTCGTGAAATCGATCGAAACCTCAGCTCCCTGTCTGCTGTGCTGCCATTCGGATCGAGGCACCAGTCTCACGCCACTACTTGTCACAGAAGGGAAAACGAACTCAGTGGTGAAGTTGGCCTTCAGTTGGGCACTCCTGAAGACCGTCTGAGACCTCAGTGGAAACGTTGAACACGCCGCGGAGCCCTGGGTGTCACACCTAGTGAGTACGCAGTTCTCCTCCCACCAGAAATATGTGTTGAAAGCGCTGTACGTGCCGTTGTAGACGCCCAAGTAAAAGCCCTCACCATTGAGACCATCTGTGGTGTAGTTCAGGGAACAGCACATGCCGTTGTTGCAAACTTCGACGAATCCTTCGGGCTTGGTGAGCTGGACTGCTGTGTAGTTGTCCATCTTTTCCTTCTGGCACTTGTAGGCGCCTGGGGTTCCTGGGACGAATTTGTTGGAACACGTCTGTGGGACGTCTTTTCCGTCATCTTTGAACTCCCACGTTTTCGTGTCTGTGATGGCGGTGATGCTCGACTTGATCGGTATCCCACAAGCGCCCTTTTTCGGGACAGTGGACACGACAAGCTTGGAAATGCCATCGGGATTGAAAGTGTATGCCAGGGCGCCGTCTTGTCCGTGAAACACGCCGCTGCCGACGGCCGATTCTGCTGGCCTCTGCCCGTTTGCTGCCAGCAGTGCGACCCCGTTGCCCAGTGCCCATGCCTGCCAGTACTGGACAGACACCAGTTGGGGTGGTGCATCCACCCACAAGGTGGGGAACATGACCCCGTCGATTTCGCACCCCCTGGCCACCTCGCTCATCCTGGAGAACATACTGTCGAAGCAAACAAAAGTGGCAAAGGTCCCGAAGTCCGTGCTGAAGACGGGCGTCTGCTTTTCGGTGGGAATGTCCATGCCCCGCTCGAAGAAGAGATGTTCCTTGTGGTATCGAACCAGAAGTTCGCCGTTTCTGTCGAAGACCGCGTTGGTGTTGTAGTGGAAGACGCCATCTGGCGGACACTCGGACTGACCCGTGCAGTTTTGGATGTCTCCTAGGTTGCCGACGACCACCATGGAGTTGTTCTTTGCGATGCAGCTCAGTCTGTACAGGATAGGTCGTTGTGAGTAGATCTCGGGTTGTTCGCAAGGGTTGGTGCGAATTTTCGTTGGGTCGGGGACCGTCTCCAGGAAGGGTTTCAGTTGTTGCCTGCTCCCTGGTAGTATGATGCCATATTCTGAAAAGACTATCACATCTGCCCCCTGGAAAGATAAAGTAAGGAAGTTAAAAATAATCACAATGAATTTTTGTAGCGACATTTTCGTTGACCAATTAGTATGTTCCAACAGTCCTGTTGGCAGATCTTTAAAGGCAAAGTTTTGCCAATGAAACTTCCAAAAAATCAAATCATTTATGTATAACATGACATGGCATGAAAATCTCATTAATCAAATTCTTTAATTCGATGAAGTATTTTCTAAAAATTCACCAACTCTTTGCAGTTTGACAATACATACCGTCGAAAATATTTTTTAAACAATATCAACTGCAGGGCCTGCTCCTCCATAAGGCCCGTTAGGCCTAGGGCCCCTAAATGTCAGGTTCTATTATGCTAAATGCTTTAAATCCCCAAAATATCAGTAAACTAAAAACAATTCTGTTACTCCAATTTGTTTTTCGCTCAATTATGGCTAAGAAATCGTCCTAACGCGATTGTTTTAATCGCTGTTTATAAGTAAACCTATAAAATTGTAGAATTTTATACATTGTTCTATATAGCATCATCATTCCTGGAAATCCTACTCAAAATTTTTTCGTAAAGAGGCCCCCAAAATAGATTGTGCCTATAATCTGAAATTTCCAAGAGCAGGCCCTGATCAACTGTACTAGTTCATATGCGATTGAGCATACCTTTTCTTTTGCTATTGCGGCCGCTCGAGAGTAGAGCCTCAGATTGGTGTCGATCACAACTTCTGGTGGATCGGATCTGGATCCGAATCGGTTGCTCTCGAAAACTGCTGCGGTGTAGAAATTCTTCGTCGCTTCAGTCCCTGCCATGCACAGAAGAGCTACCCCAATGACCACTGTAGTGGCGGACCACATCATGTATCTGAGGGAATAAATTATTTAATTAATACAGTGAAAACTCCACGACCGACCACCTCCATTAAACGACCACCTTACGACCAGTTGTTCAAGGCACCGATTTTCCCCCTATGCGCTCAATGTTAAAAATCACTCTGGGAGAGACCGGTTTCACTCCCCAAACGACCAGTTTTTATAAAATATTTCTTCCGATTTAAACAAAAAATGAGAAAAAGAGTTAATTTGAGAAGAATAAAAAAAATCAGTCAGAAATTCCTTTATTGTAAAAAGGTTTAGTTAGTTCACACTAGTTTGTTCAAATAAGTTAGTATAGTATTTTTAAATCATAATTTATTAAATATCATTTATTTAAATAATTATTTTATTTGTTTGTTCAAAAGTAAGTTAGTATAATTTTGTGTACATTATTTCTGAATTAATAAATTGAATAAACGTAATGATAAATAAATTTTTTGATGGCTAATAATGCGTTGTAAAATGACATTTAAACTTTCTAGCTAATTCACTTTTTATACGCTAGGAGCGACCAACCTCCATTTACGACCGATTTATAAGGGAACAGGCGGATGGTCGCTCTTAGAGGTTTCACTACATTTATCAGCAGCTCAGTGGCTGAAAGGTTAAACGTGTTCGCCTCGTAAGCCCAAGATCGCGGGTTCGGATTTTCTGGATGGGAAAATCTTGGCCACGCACGCCATATGATTATGTGACATGGAAAAGATCAATGGAGGGCTCTTTGGCTTGCGTTCTCTCAGAAAAATTAAATCTCGGCATATTTTAACATCCAGGATCCATTCATTGCAATCTGGGCGTCAAATTTGGTAGCGAGAGTCGCCTAGATGATGCCACAAAAAAATGGCTCTCTGTTCTGGGAAATATGCCGAGCCTACAAAGGCTTGACAGCCAATGTTGCAGCCCCATTAAGAAAAGATTTAGAAAATTCAAATTTTAAAAGACTGGACTGTTATTGTGTTATTTTTTGTACATGTACACTAGATAATGTTTTAATGCATTTGCATGTAAATGACGCATATCTGTTCGGAAGATCTGATTGTGACATTGATTATGCATTAGCACTATTGAAAAAACTGTTTGACATTAAAGTATGAAAGAAAACCCATGATGCCCTAGGGTATCGAATTCTTCAGAGAGAATGGAAACCTACACTCTTAAGAGGACTCCCTTGGAATTCCACATCTTGAAAATCGTAATGTTATTCCTATGGAAAACATTCGCAAGTCAATTACCACCCTAATTTTAATAAAATTTTACTAGTTTTTGGTATCATTGTAAAGAACGAAAAGAGTAGATTTTGCAAAATTAATTTGTTTTGTGAAAATCACATATTTAGTATTTTTAGTAATTTTTTGAAGTCAGAACTAAATGCGTACTCCATTTTTTTACTTACTTCAAAAAATTATTAAAAATACTAAATATGTGGTTTTCACAAAACAAATTAATTTTACAAAATCTACTCCTTTCGTTCTTTACAATGATACCAAAAACTAGTAACCTTTTATTTAAATTGTGGCGGTAATTGACTTGCGAATGTTTTCCATAGGAATAACATTACGATTTTCAAGATGTGGAATTTCAAGGGAGTCCTCTTAAAACAAACGAGTGAATTTAACTCAGTATGAGTTAATTTTCACTCTTTTCAGTGTCGGAAATGCACTTATCTTATTGGAGTGGATTTCACTCTTTTGTTTAGTTAAAACTCTTACAGGATCACTCCAAACGAGTGATTTTAACTCAGTCTGAGTTAATTTTCACTCCTTTCCAGTGTCGAAAATGCACTTCTCCTATATGAGTGGATTTTACTATTTTGCTTTAAGCGTGTACATCCATCAAAGCTTATATTTCAAAAGTTTTCTTGTTCTTATGTCTACCTTATGATGGATAAAAATTGAACTTAAACACACAAAAAGTAAGTACCATATTATTATTTCGATCTCACTCATATCTACAAAAAATTAAAATACATATTTGAAGCTTGAAAATGTATAGTCATAAATAATAATAATAAAGCCCGTTGTAAAAATAAAATTAAATGCTTACCAATGAAAAATAAATAAATTAAAAATATGCGATTTGGGTCGAGAGAAAAATTGCAAATTGCAATATATTTTTTATAAATATCTCAATTACTAATACAACAACACGTGTTTACTTTTATTATAATTTTTTTTGTTTGTGCAATCTGTGATTTAAAGGAAATGGGGTGATTTAAAGAACAAAAAAAAAAGAATTTCTTCAAATCACATATTTGCATAGAGAAGCATCACGGTAACTAATATTGAAAACATTCAATAAAAACTTACCTCGATTAAGATTTAAAACCAAAATAATAATAATAATAATAAGCAATGTCCTTTCTGCCCAGTTAAGTGGAAATATAAATTGTATTGAAGTATATTATACATTTATTACTGCGCAGTTACGTTACACAATTTCATAAGTTATGAAATAAGGATTTATTGATAAACACATAGTTCATTAATTAAGTATCTCACACGATATTGCGGCACAGTTACAGAGAAAATTTCCTCATTCAGAAGCGATGTCGTCACGATTGGAGGATGATTTTGGCAAGAGGTGAACGAGGGGAGAAGTAAATAAGATAGAAGAAGAGTTTATGAGTTTTGAAACATGCTTTTTGTGGTTATTATGCATTTTTAAGCACTAAATGTTTTAAATTTAAAAGATATGAGCTATATTGAATTTGTAATTTTGTGCTTAGATACTTTTTGTGCTAAATTTCAGTTTTATTAGGTTACATTGTTTTTTATTAGGTTGCAAATTATTTTATTTTATTAGTTGCTGGTGTTACCATCGTTACCAACAATTGGCGATGATGTAATGGAAATCTATATACATAAAAGACGACTTCTGTTTGTATAGGACGCAAAAACTTAAGAACCACGCTACACATCGTCACGAAATTTGGCACAAAAATTCATCTCACCTCCAGAACAAACATAGGCTAAGAATTTTTCGAATCGGACCATTCCTTCTATCGTTTTCGAACGTTTTAAGGGAAAAAATACACCACTTTCGCTCAAATCCGATCATTTTTTCTCTTTCGTGATGCCATCAGGCAGAAAAATTTAAATAAAACTTTTTAGAAAACAATTGAAATTGAAAATGTTTAATTTATTTAATATTTGTTCATTGCCTTCAGAAACTAGATTAATAATTTGAAAAATTAATTGATATGTTTCAAAAGTGATGTAATCCTACCAGTCTCCATTCTATTAGTTTATTGTGCCTATATGATTTTAATTATGAATTTTTTATAAGCATAGTTAAGCTTTTACTGAACTATGTTGTTTTTTGAAAGTCATTGCACTACAGATGCATATTATGGTTTTATGTCTTATTTTTTCGCCAAATACTTTGCCTAACTCGCCAAGTTATTAC
Organism: Hylyphantes graminicola; assembly: GCA_023701765.1. Lineage (NCBI taxonomy): Eukaryota > Metazoa > Arthropoda > Arachnida > Araneae > Linyphiidae > Hylyphantes > Hylyphantes graminicola. The sequence continues at coordinate 6,862,137 of CM043119.1, read as the reverse complement.
AAAAAACGTACCAAATGAGCAATTTTTTTTTAATGCTGGTTGTGCGAAGTTCATTGCACGAGAACTGAATGGGTGTGTTGTTAGCCATATCTTTTCCTCGCCAAATTCACAAAAAGGTGCCAAATGAAAAAAAAAATATTTATTCGGGAAAATACGATGACTTCATCGGTGAATTTTATAGCGTTTTTTTTTTATTTTGATTTTTTAATGTAATATAAGTAGCTGGATTCTGTACTTTAATAACGAACGGAAGCAACATAAGCTTATTAGAAAGTAATTAAACTTATAAAAACATGCAAATCGTTTGCTGTTTGCTGGAGTAGCTTTCTTACTGATTATTTTTTACATAAATATGTATTCTCTTTAATTTGAGCTTCTTATTAAAGGTATTTTTGAAATTAATAATAATCATTTCTATATCCAAGATGGGTAATTAAATGGAAAAAGGGTAATCTTCATATCTTATGCAACTCAAATGAAAGAAAAAATAGTTAAATTGACTATTAAATTATTTTTTCACCTCTACCCGTGCAACGTCGGGTATAACAGCTAGTTTATTATAAGTAATTAGAGGAGGTAAAATACTCGAATATACATCAAAGTAAATAAATTTAATCGATTTATTATATTTGTTATAAAAGTGTTTGCTTAGAAATGGGAAATATTTATAGCTAATGATATAGAAGCAAAAAAGATTCTTAGCTTTGAAAAATACATACATATCTGCCAAAAGCGAGATTCGAACTCATACATCACTACTGAGCGTTAGTGCTCTGTTAGCAATTTGGCAATAAAATTAATGCACAGGTTATTAGTTTTAAAAAATTGATTAAAAAATATCAACTTACAGCTTTATTTGACGACAAACTTTTTCTAACTAGACAAGTAAACGAACACAAATGACATCAGAAACTTTTGATGTGTGTATAGCTAATTTTATTTTAGTTTCACTTATCTGAACTTTAGTCCATTGCTATCTTAAGCACAATACTCCAATGTTTATCAACGTAGATAGGAGAGAAAGGGGAGCCCTAATCTCCAATGTGATGAAAGAAACATCAAATAGCATCTATTTTTATTATATTACCTGTTGCTTGGAAGCGTTTCTAATTTAATTATACAGAGTGGCCCAAAAGTAGCCTTACAGTTAGTTAGGCATACAGTTATTTATACATCAACAGTTATTTTTCAAAAGCATGCCTGGTTGTTCAGTCAGTTGATTGCGCATTGTCTCACAGAACTGTAGTTAGGATCGTCAACACGAAGGCCTCGTAACTGAGCGGTACGGTTTAAGGCTCAGCTGATCCATCAGGCGTTGTAACGTTAATCTAGGGACAATCAGCTCCCTTTTACGCTTGTCGAGTGGCCTTTTTATGTTTATTAATGTTATGATACACACTGTCTCTGCATTTTCATACTTTCGAATGGTCTTAACCCTTTCAGTCCCAAAAATTTACTACACTACAGAAACATCTGATATTCACAAAATAAGCTTATTTTAGGTCAAATATACGAATTCCCATAAAAAAAATTCATTAAAATTTTTTATATGGTTTTTGAAACAATGCCAAAAATTTTTAAATGTGGAAAACAACAAAATAAAAAAAATATGTATTGCCTAAAAACACTTCGAGTTATATATTTTAAGGTATCTGACCATATTATTAAAAAAAATTTAGTAATTATTTTAATCGAAATAGTTTAAATTGTGTTTTAAATATATGGAACTGAAGTGAACTTATCAAAAATCAGGAGAAACGCTTGTTGACTATTTTCTAAATAAAAAAAATAGTAGTTCTGACTTCTAATGAGATTAATGTAAAATATTGTCTGATAGAACAAAGTATGAAGAATCGAATGATGTGTGATGTCATAGCGCGACATAAACATTTTGAAAAAAATATTGAAAGTGATGATGCCAAATGGCATCACTGGGACTGAAAGGGTTAATTATACACCGTCAGTGCTCCTCACTCAGATTCCCAGCTTTGGTTTACACTTATAAACAAAAGCAAAATTTTTCCAATAGCACAAATAATTTAATAGGATAGCTGGCAAATGGCGAGATTCGGAGTTTCATACCCTGGAAACATTATTTGCTTTTTTCCTCAAGCATCAAATAAATATTCCGAAGCGAATTTCTACTCCTTGGATAAGACACGCTGTAGTGCGACTTTATTTTAGCCAACCAACAAAACCAAGCACGACTTATGTCAAATATCTGTTCTCATTAACCCAAAGTTCTTACCAATGGTACGTACGTCATTAACTGTAAGGCAACTTTTGGGCCACCCTGCATTGAAAATGTTTCTTTTTCTGCTACTATTGGAAATGTATTTAATTTTACTTTCATTAACTATTTGAAATCTTTCTATTTTCATTAAATTAACTATGGGAAGTGTTTCTTTCTTCATTAACTATATGATGTATTTTTCTACTTCTCATTAGTATTCGGAAATGTTTAAACTTTTATATCCATTGATCATTTATTTATCATAGGTGTTTCTATCTTCATAAACTTTTGGATATATCTTTATATTTTCATAAACTATTTGCAAACAGTTTTTTTTGTTAATTATTGATGGCAAAATTTTTCTAATTTCATTAGCAACTAGGAATTTTCTATTTTCATTGGAAAATAGTTTTGTCTTTATTCACTGTTGAAAATGCTTCTATTATCATTAACTTTGTTTTTTTTTGTTCATTATCTATGGTAATTTTTTCTAATTTCATTAGTAATTAGGAATATTTTTATTTTCATTAACCTTAGGAAATATTTTTGTCAATATTCACTGTTGAAAATGTTTCCATTATTATTAACTTTAGGAAATGTGTTGTATCGATATAAAGAAGTACCTAATCTCTCAGTAAAACAATTTTACTTTTTTTAGAATTAAATATCAAAGTATGTTGCACAATTTAAATGATAGGATATATATTCCTATTAAGTATTAATAGTAGGAAAAAATTAAACTAAAACCAAAAAAACATTGAAAATACTCTCATTCAAGATAACATCATGACAATAAATGGAGTTGCACATTAAGTATAAAATAAGTAGTCTGTACAAAACTTAACTTTATAAACTTAAATTGGGAATATGTTAGAAGTTTAAAAGTTAAATTTTTCTAGAAATTATTTTATTTAATTTATTGAAAGAAGATTTAAGTGTAAAGGAAATACAAAAAAGGAAAACTATCTGCATGTTTAATAAAAAGCATTTCTTTACTACTTATTACCTTTCAAAAACACACGATCACAAACTTGGTTCAATTCATTTTATTTGCTTGCTGAGATTAAAAAGTTTAAGTAATGGCACATACAAAAGAAATATATTTTTACACCCAAAAGTTTGGCTTTCAAACTAATATTTCTTGATATAGTGCAGTGACAAAGTAATTGTGAATCTTACATAGTTTCTTGAAAATGGTGTGGAATGTGTTTGAAAAGATGTTACTTACAAGAACCACAACTTGTTTGACTCTATAAACTTATATTTAAGAACTAAAATTTCACAACTATTTTACATTGAAATAATTTATAAAAACAGAAGTCACACCCGTCAATATCCAGCCTATTGTCTCAACAAACCCTCTGTCCGAAAATATTATGTCTTGATTCTTGTTTGTGCTTAATATCCAATATTTTCCAAGTATATATTATATTAAACGATTTTGTGAAAACCAGAAAATGCTGATTTGAAAACTGGCTTGGCGGTGCAGAATTTGAGGAACAGCAAAAGCAAAATGCCAAAATGAAAATAAGGTTATTTTTACAAATAGTCCAGAGGCGGCTCATGGCATACAGCAAGTACAGCCGAGCTGTACCTAAATATTCAGAAAAAGCAAAATCAAATCATATATTTTTTTGTTAATTTCTGTATTTTGCCATAGAAGCGCAATTTTTAATTCAACGCTTTCAGCTTTATGAATGAACTGATAGCGATTGCGATGGCTCTTAACTACCTCGATAAATCCTCGCCAAACAAGATGGTCTTTTTTGTGGATTCCTTATCAGCCCTTCAGGAACTCCAAAAGTGTTTCACTAGTTCCAAATCAATACTAAAAGAAATCGCGACCTGTATTGACTCCTTCCACAAGGACTCCTCACTAACATTCCAATGGATTCCCTCCCATATCGGCCTGAAGGGAAACGAAATGGCTGACGAATTGGCTAAGGCTGCTGCTGTTCCGGACTTATCAATCGACTTCGACCTCTTTAAATCTTGTCAAAAGAAGACACTAAAACAGCAAGTTCTCCAAGGAGTATCTCACCACTGGTACGTGCCCGACAAGCCTGGAACCTACATTGACTCTGGCCTGAGTCGGCATGCTTTTTCCTCCCTGTCACGTCTTCGTACTGGCCATACGAGACAGATTAAATTTATTAATGAAGAAAGGGTCTTCCCGACGTGCACCATCTGCAATGTAAATCAGGCTTCACCCGAACATCTTCTTGACTGCATGGGCGTGTCAAAGAAGGAACTGTTCTCTGCCAACCCGCTACAAGTTCTGGACTTTCTTAAACTTGTTTGATATTGTTTAATGGTTGTGTTCCTGTTTTGTGTGTCCATGGATTTGTGTATATACACTTGGGATTTAAAAAAAAAAGCTATATGAAAGGCAAAAAAAATCCCGGTCGAATAGTGGGATTAGTGATGGATACCATTTGTGTATCAAATGATTTGCAGGCTTATAATCTTACCCTGCTGCAACTTCAGCCAGAGAAGGGTATCAGCAGACGGGCTGTATTGCGAGCATGGTCCCCATCGAAATGACAATCATGCTCGCATCGCAGCCAGTCTGTCGATTCTCTTCTCTGGCTGTAAACAATGTAGGATTGATTTGTTAGTAGTACTATCTCCCAGCAGTTAATCAACTGCTGGAAGCAAGAAAGAACTCAATGATTCATTAACAAAAGACAGACTCTGAAATGTATTACAGTGATATTTAGTTCATTCATTTTGCAGCACCCCGCGATGAACATTTTAAGCTCCAAATACTTGAATTATTGATTTGAGATTGCACCATCAAAGTGAACCATACCAGTATAGTGTGCTGCGATAAAAATTGGTTTACAAACAAGACATTTGGATGAAAAAGAATTTTCTATATTCGACTATTATAAAAATTAAAATATAAATTCAACTAGGTAACTTATAGAAAGTTTGGAACTGTTTATATATATATGACTGAAGTTTATATAAAAGTGAAAAGCAAAATTATAAATTAAATTATTTTTGAACATGCACTGCTTAAACTAAAACTTAGAGCAGGGCAACCCCATTGGCAATCTCTACAACAAGGAAAATAAATATGCGCCCAGTATTGTAAATCATAAGTTTCTAAGTAATGCGCATGCAAGAAACTGTAAAAGATTAGGGAAGAAATGGGATTTTTTTATTTTAAACAATCATATATTTATCGATCCTAAAGCTCTTACTAACTTTAATAACAATATTTCGTAGTATATGTTGCAAAGTCGAAGGCCTAAATGATCGTTATAAGTACAATCAGGTCTGACTCACTAACCAAAATATCACTAATTAAAATGGACAAATTACTAATTAAAGAATTGAAAAATCGCGAAACCAACTTTGGAAACTATGCGCAGTCAGCATCCATGTAAGTTTGTTTATTTTTTTTAAATAGTCTTAAAAATGAGCTTAAACCACTTTCATCATAAAAAAAAAAACCTCTATTGTTAATATCCCATCAGCTTGCCTTATGTTTTGGATCAGAATTAAGTAGATTTTTGCCCCAAAAGCACTTCCTAACTTACAGAAATCTACAACCAGCAATTTCCGTCAATTTCAATACATTGTTTATGTTTGATATGAAATTTCTTTCTGGTTTGTAAAAAACGCTCATGATTTAACGTCACCAATAGATGTTTGCCATATAATGCCTATCAAGAACCCGCATATCTACTTAATAATTCAAAATAAATACATTAATTGAATATTTAAAATATACTATTTATTTGGTATTTAATAAATTATATATTTAGTAGTTTTTAAAAAGCAAAATAATAATTAAAAAACATTAATAATTAATTTAAATATATTTCCTTCCAATAATATGAATTGGCAACAAGTGTAAAACAGAGTTCCATACCAGAAAACCGCTCCCGCGCATTTTATTTGGACAATAACAAACAAATATATTTTACCATTTTGAAATTGGATTATTAACATTTTAATTGCATATTTTGTTTTTATCTATTTGAACAAAATGACTTCTTTTTGCTTGAGCGACGAAACTGGGAAAGGTCAGAAGGATGTGTGCTGTCATCTTCTACCTTGCAAAATCGACTATAATGGACCTACTCGAGTTTCAGATTACTTCACTCCTTATATAAGAGGAACTGATGACCACTTGCAATGCTCTTTGAGGTAAAGTTCATGTCAAAGTGTTTTTCAGAAATCTGGGCAAATTGATACTAATTTTATACAAGAAATGTTTATTATTTGAGGATGTATGCCTCTCCCACAACTATTATCTACTGACGTCTGAAGAAGAATGACACTTTTGTATTATTGTAGTGTATTTAAATCAGAATGATGGTTGTTCTTCCAACAATGTTGTTCTATTGAGTACTACTGGTTTAGCTCGCCTACTGATCACTGATCTTCTTCACTTCTTCTGATGATCACGGTACTGCTGGCTTATTATGGCGTGTCTTGATTTGGCGACTTTCCTTTTGTAGCCAAGTATCGAAAACTTACTAAAATAGTTAAAAGATTCTAGTTTAACTCAATAGATGCTTCCATCAATCTTGTTGCTGTAGCAATCCTGTGTTTACTTTTTCACAAATGCGAAAGTCGCCAAATATCATTCCACCCTTAATACGCTAGCTGTTCGAAATAACTTTCCTACTGTGTACTAACATTTCGTCACTTAAGTTCCCACATGTGCTATCTCACTTTGCACAACGGATCAGATTTACTGTACAGTAACCCTTGGCGAACTTTCCAAAATGGCGCCAAAAGTCCGTATTCTGGTGACTTTTGATGTCACGCTCTCTATACTGTGCTTAATAATGGTCAGATAGGGTTGCAGGAAAACATCATCGTTGTGAAGTCAAAAAATTTGAATCATCAGTTGAAGTCAGATAAGTTGCCACAAAAAAAATATTTAGCGCCAAATCCAAAAAAAATCATGCCAATTGTCACCGTACAGTAAATCTCATCTGTTGTGCAACATGAGATGTGGGAACTTAAGTGACGCTTTTCCGTTTTTCATTCATTCATCATTTTTTATGCACTGAAGGTGGACTTGGTTGGACAAAGTTGACCTACGCTTTTTTTAGATCTTTTAATCTTCCATTTGTATTTAATGCTTTTATAAAACTTCTTAAGAAAGCAAGCTTTTTGTACTTTTTTATACAAAATAAGTCTGTTTAATGCTATCAGGTTTGTCAAAATTTATTAAAAACTGTTACTGATTGTTTTTTTTTTTCGTGCCACCATTATTGTAAAACTATATCCAGAAAAACTAAGATGTTTGGGTTTAGATCTTGCTAAGATCAGAAATGAAAGGGCGTACAAGCAGATTCAAACAATAACAACTTTCTTGAACTCAAAACTGCTGTATTTATACTGTACAGTTGTAGGGTTGCAACACGTTACGCAGCCAATCGCCAAATGTCCGGCATGGCCGCCACAGATGTAATGGCCGGTTTCGTTTTGGCAATTTGCTTTACGTTGTCAAATTATGAAAATTCACAAATGTGGTATACATTCTTCACTTCATATTTCAGATGACTCTAGCAGTAAAGCAACCCTCAATTAAATTTTCAAGTTCTCCAAATGTTGTCGATGAACAGACCGGCCATTATATCAAATCTGAACTCTATCTACTGCTGTTTGCAGGTAAACTGCAGTATCTATATCTACAAAAATGTCTTGGACCATTGTTGTAGAAGCTCCATATCTTTAATGTTCACCAATGTATACTAAATGACTATTTAATGAAAAATGGTTCAGTTCATTGCTATGGATACTGCAATTTACCTGCCAACAGAGTTGTAAAAGTCCTTGTTTTTTTTTTTTTTTTTCATTTCATGAAAAACCCAACCCACTTGGTTTTTTTTGGGGGGGGGGGTTTAGAGATAATCAGAAATATTGTAATTCAAATTCGAACAACTAAAACTAATGAAAGGGTGTTTAATGATTATATAAATGTACATTTAAATTTTAAAATGCATTGTTTAGGGCCAAGTCTTCTTTGTGTATGTGCAAACAAATTATCTAACCCAGAATATTGCATCAATGGAAATTTTAAAAAAATAATAATAAATTAGAATTTAAGAAATATATTAATTATATTTAATTGTTATATAATTAGTATAAATTTAAGTTAGTTAATGTATTTTAAAAATTGAAGGTGCAAAAAAGTAAAAGTATATTATTAATAGTAATAAAATATTAATTTAAAATTATATGAAATAATTATTTCTTTGTTTGCATAAAAAGTTTGAACTTTATTAATTTCCAGTAAAGGCAATATTAAGTTCAATTGTCCACTTGGGTATTTTCAAGCTTTTTTTTTTAAACTACCCATGTTTTTACAGGTTGAGTAAAATCATATTAACCCTGCCTGCCATTCACAGTATAATTCACTGTTCCATTTTCTCCTTTCAGGGGAAGACCCCTGTGCGGTCACAAGGTCAAGGTCCCAAACGACTACATTGGAGTCATTCTCAAAGACAACAAGAATGTCTCGCTCTCAGAAGGAGAGAAAGACCTCAAAGCTGTCGGCACTTTTGACGAATTCACAGCTTGGAACTGGGACCTGGTTCCTTCAGCTAATGACAAGTTGGTGAGAGCTTTAGAGTGGATTGAAGTGGCGAATGCACTGCACTCACCGGTTAGTGAACATGCTTCAGTTGAAAAAGAGGCAAAGTCGCAAGTCAAACGGAAGCTGAGTGATGTGGATTGTTAAATGTGTTCAGGGTTCTCATGCTCCTTGAAAATCCTATAAATTTGAGCATGCTTGAAAACCTAAATATTTTTCTAAACTACCAAAAATGCCCTAAAAGTTAAATGTTCAATTTTTTACTTAATCGTATATGCTTTTCTTACTCTTTTATTTCTTGTATATAATTGTAATCCTACATGAACATTATTTCATGACATAACCAATCTTTGAGATTTAATCAGGTTATTTTCTCATAATGTATTATGAATGATGCATCTGTAACTATGTAAGTGGTCAGTACTTTTGACGAATTCACAGCTTGGAACTGGGACCTGGTTCCTTCGGCCAATGACAAGTTGGTGAGGGCTCTAGAGTGGATTGAAGTGGCGAATGCACTGCACTCACCGGTTAGTGAACATGCTTCAGTGGAAAAGGAGGTCAAGTCACAAGTGAAAAGGAAGCTGAGTGATGTGGATTGTTAATTGTGTTTGGGTTTGTTGTGAACTTTAAAAATCAATTAAATCTGAAAATAGTGTTAAGGGCCCCCCTGAAGATCCCTTAATTTTCTCTTTACTGCCAAAAAGGATCTAATTTTTACCAAAAAGCCTTGCCAATTCAATATACCACCATCACTTTTAAGCGGAAATATAATAATTTGGCCATGGAACTGAAGCTGTGTGATACAGATTGCTTGTTGTGTTCAGGGGTCCCATACCCCTTACCAATTCTTTTTTTTTTCGGGGCCTCTAATTTTTTTTAAACCACCAAAAAGGTTCTACTTTTTACAGAATAGCCTAACCAAATGAAAGTTTAACCCTTTTTCATTGTGTTTGTTGTCAAGATGGTAAAACAATACTTTGGTCCTACCTAGAATCTGATTTTATGGTGTAACCAACCTGTAAGGTTTATAGGTAAATAATAAATTATGTTATTTTCTAATTGTGTACTATGAATGTATCTGTAAACAATGTATCTAAATTTTTTTATTTTATGTCAGCTATATGTCACAATACCAAGTTATACAGAGCTTCCCATGTTCTAAACCTGCCACATCCTATAGACAAATATTTGTTGGGAAAAAAATCATCTTAATTATGAGGTTCCACGAATACATTGAGATAGACATGCTCGTTATATCTGTGGAGTCCAAAGTTTTGACGTCATCAGCGTACAATGTTACTTGCAGTCGGATGTCTGCTCAGGTGTTGACGTTATCGCTTGACTGCTTTTCTAATTTATGAGGCATAATTTGGCTATGTTAAAGCTCCTTGGAGGCTAGAAATATGCAGCCAGAAGCGTTAAACTATACCTAACTGTGTAATTTTATTGCCACAGAGGAAAAAAAGCTTAACATATTCTGGATTTTATTTTATTCATACGTTTTGGAAGTCAACGTGTTGAAAATTATCAAAACTCTTTAGATGCATAAGTTTTTTAAATCTTTTCCCCATAAAATTGTAGGTTGATGCCTTATTTATTATGTTTTCAATACAATTTGTCTTAAAAAATACATTTTCACTGATGTTGAGAAGTTCTCAATTATATGCTTGTTATAACCACTGAGTGATACAAACGTCATAGTTAAAGTATTAGATCGGCAGATCACGTGACCTCCAATGCTAACGCTGGGACGCACATGGAGATTAAAATTGGAAGGGTATGGGGCCAGGGTTGCCACCACTTTAAGGAGAAAAGTTCTGCGAAAAAATAAAATTTAATTCTAAAATTTCAAAAAAATACTTTAAAAATACAAGTAGCATTTTATGCTCTTTGCAAACGCTTTTTCTAGTATTTTTTAGTAATTTTAGAATTAAATGGTATTTTTTCGCAGCACTTTCCTCCTTAAAGTGGTGACAAAAACTGGCCCCATACCCTTCTAATTTTAGTCTCGATGCATGTACCGTCGTTAGCATTTGAGGTCACGTGATCTGCCGATCTAATACTTTAACTACGAGATCTATGGGTAAAAACTCAGCTAAAAACAGTTTGATTACATTTACTGTCATAATTACTATTGTTCAAACAAGAATACAGTAGACTCCCTCTTAACCGGCTTAAACGGGACCGAGAGTAAGCCGGTTAAACAAAAATCGGGTTAAACCAGAGAAATTAAATAAATTGAAATTTAGATGTTTATTTGATTGCACTTTTGTTTATTGATGATGTTTGATTTATGAAATACATGTACAATTGAAATAGGACATCATTTTACAGGTTATTTTATATATTATTAGCAGTATTTTACATTTTTGATTACATACCTTAAAAAAATCTGGTCTTTACTAACTTTTTGCCATTTTGGGAAAAATCAACTTTTGAATTCTGACTGAAAACAAGCATTTAAAAATTTTCGACACGTGTTGCGTTAAATCATCTTCCTTTCCAACCCCTCACAGGGTTCCCACGGTCCTTGAAAAGTACTTGAATTTAATTTGATTAACTCGGGGCCCCTGAAAGTACTTGAAAAATGCACGAAGTCCTTGAAAAGTACTTGAATTTTTTCCCCTCTACTCGAATTCCGAAACAAACAACAACGAAACTTTTTTAGTGGGCTGCGAGACTTCTTTTGTCCACTGCGCACTCTGGCGCATAACTCCTCCTTTTGACGTCACATTCTCTTCAGAGAGAAGTTGTTAAACAACGCAAAGTTGCAAAGCAATACCACCTAGATTAGAAGGCCGAAGAACTAAGCAACACAACGTCACACTAGTGGACCAATTTCGATTTGTTGACCAATAACTTCGTATCTTAGGACGACGTCACATCTTGATTTATCTTATCTTAAAAATTTATTCAAATGCAAGATCTAGTCACGAATGATCATTGGTCAAAACTACAGAATCGGTCCACTAATTTGACGTCAAGCATTTTGTTCGCCGGCCTTCTAATCTAGGTGGCATTGAGCAAAGTCGCGAAAGGAAAGTTGTTCTGGCTGCCACGTCACGTGCTTTCTTTTACGACTGTTTTTCATGTGCTTTCTTCAACAATTTTGAATGCTCGTATGTTAAAGATGCCTGGAAAATGTGTGTTTAACCAGCTTTGGTTAAAAAATAAAGATTATCTCTGGGAGATCTCTTTCTTAGAGATTATCTCTTTTCTTAAAGTAAAGAAAAAACCTTTTTATCTAAATAAATTTCAAAACCTTTTTATGGTTATTTGTCGCTTAGTAAAATTAGTGTAGTAAGAATAAATTACTACTATGTTTTACTTATTTTGTAATGTATATGCATGTAATGACATGTTATCAATCTTTGAAGGGTAAGCAAAAATTCAAAACCAAGTTTTTTTTTTCTACGTCAGAGTTAAAATTGAATTTCTAACATATTCCATTAAACAATTGATTTGTAAATTTTTTTTAGTACATAATACTTCCAAAAATATCCTATTGATTTGAATTTGAAAGAAAAATCCGTAATGGATGATTTTAATTTGCATATCTTGCAAGAAAACTGGTAATACATGAACATATGTTTGTATCCCTCGGTTGGTTAAAGTTTAATGTGCTTGAATATTTGTTTTTAATATACTTAACTTTAAAAAAAAGGAAAATTTGTCCTGTGTTGCTAGTAGTAATTAATTATTAGGTCCTTGAAAAAAAATATAAAGGTCCTTGAAAAAGATATACAGGTCCTTGAAAAGTCCTTGAATTTTTTTTAAGTGAAAGAGTGGGAACCCTGCCTCACTAATAGATTGGGAAGGTCCAACCAATCGCCACAATCCTAAAAGGACAACAATTTAAACTAACTAGTCAGGGGTCCTTCCCTTTAACACCCCCCCCCCTCCCCTTTCAACCCCTCGCTAATTCATTAGAATGTCCGGTCGATCCCCACAGCCTTCCAATATCAACAAGTCGCCCCTCCCCATTCTCCCCAACAAACCATGTGTTTGAACATGTGCGACACCGCAAACCGATTGAAATAAACAAAACCTTGTAATTTTAGCTATTTTTAACATTTTAAGGGTGGAAAATTTTCTGCCCGATTAAACGAAGGCCGGTTAAAGTCTACTGTAGTTCACAATCGACATCTATCTCTAAAATTTGATATTATAATTTTCTCAAAATATTTAATGGGGAATAGTTTTACTTTTTGTAGAATTTTTTGGATAGCTCTAAAATATGTTATTGTTGTAAATTTTAAAAAAAAAAGGAAGAAAGAAACTTAATTTAATTAATACAAATGCTTAAAAGCAATTCTTGAATTTCAGGAATATGAAGTTTTCTGTTTTTGTTTAAGCTTTAGTTAAAAAGTTATTAGTAACCAATATAATTATTTCAGTTCAAAATAATTGTTACTGATTGTGTGTACCTTATAGTTTTGTTGTTCCTTGAGCCGCACACACTACATTGAATAAGATCTCGAGCTATGCATCTTGTTTTGACTACATAATATGTTGTTACCACCTAAGTGAGTGTCATTTTGTGCCAAATGCAACTGAAGAAAAGAACAGTACATTTTAACAGCATTTATTTTTATTAGTTTTCAAAACACAGAATAGAAATTTTTTAGAAAAATGAATGAGTAAAACAACATGAGACATTTTTTATAAAAATGGAAGCTCTACGAACATTGTAGTTGTAATTTCCAGATGTAATTACTACTTACTACTTCAGTACTTTTATAAGTATTAAGCACCCGTGGTTCTCTCGAAGCACAAACATTATTTTTTAAGGTTGTAAATTTTATTACAATATCTATAGAATCTGATTTTTTTTCATGACATGCCAACATGAAATATTAATTTTTGATTGAAGTATGTTGAATTGCAAGGGAAATAAAAATTGTTTTGATACAAAACGAATTCCTTTGTGTAATCAATGATTCAATATAAATATTTCATTCAGCATAAGAACTAACTGATTTATATCACTAAGTTTTGTTTAAGTTTTCATAAAAATACAATATTTTGCAATTTGTTTAATGTTACAAAGTTTAATTTGTTGAACCGCAAAATATTAACATATTGACTGCCATTTGAGTTTCCATACCAAGAGGTAGGGGACGCCTAGCTTGTGTTGTTTTCGTTAGGATTATAGACTATAATATACATGTCCTACCACAAGACCTGTAACGGATTTAAGCTCGTAAATATTTTTGATGATATACTATTTTGCCAAAGCAACAAACACACTTGAAGAGTTCAAGGGAAAAAGGCCTTCATTGACATTGTATCGGACCTTATGGACTTAGTCTAGGGAAGTAGTGGCTATCGGAAACCTGTTTCTCCTTTGGTTCTTCTTCTGCGGTTCAAGCCTCAGACTATTTTGTGCGTCTGGATAATAGAGATAGTAAACCCTTGCTTCGCCTGATAAGAACCAAGGCAAAACGGTTATCTTCACACCAGTTTGGGCGATGACCAGGACATGTTCTAGGAAATATCAGACTATAGGCACAACCTATTTTGGCGGCCCCTTTAGGGAAAATTTTGTGTATGATTTTCAGTAATGATAGTGCTGTATGACCTTGTATCAAAGTTTTGCAACAATTTTATGGGCTATCTCAAAAACATTGATCAAAACAATCACGTTAGGTCAATTTCTGAGTCAAAACAGAGAAAAAAAAAAGTGGAGTATCAGAATGTTTGTTTAGTTTAGTGATATTTTGCAGATTTACATCATTTAGCACAATATAAACTGAAATTTAGAGCCCCTAAATTTGGGGGCCCTAGACTCGGGCCTTATGGAAGAACAGGCCATGGCGATGACTTGCTATCTTCGTCGAGCAGACCCAATGCAGACTGATTACTGTGCAATGAAGAGGTTTTTCCCTTGTACTCTTCACTTGTCAAGATCAGTCGAGAGAACCACACTTGTATTGTTTTCTTCATGCTTCGATGTGTTCTTGGTTGAGGGGGGCAGAAGAAGCTGAGGGGGGCGGGGTGTAGAGGTGCCTCCAGAGTCGGTCGCACACCTCAAATCGAGGGAGGGTGACAAGTTGGGAGGCGCGGGGGTTGAGTTCCATCGCTACGGGGTCCTCGTGAGAGAAGGCAGGCCAGCTGGCTGCGTCTTCTTTGAGGGGATGGCTAATAGGAGATAGATGAAGGAACATATTAATTTAAGGACGAGTATCAGAAATTGGGCAATTAAAGATGTAGTTATCATTACATAAAATATTAAACAAGTATTAAAAAAATAATTAAAACTCGAAAAAAATTGTGTATGTGGAGGACTTCCTTAAACTCTTGTGTTATAAATCAATATATTTCATGAATGTAGTTATTCTATCCTTAATAGTTATTTTTAATTATAATATGAGGGAAAAAAAACTGCATTACCGACAATTAATTATAGCAATACCTAAAATAAGAGGAATGTTGGTACACTCCACTTCTCAAACAAACATTTATCTATTTCAAAACAGATTTATGATTCCATTAACGTTTCACAGCGATAAATGAGCTACTATTTATGCCTGAAATTAAATATAATGTGCATGTTTTGTAATCTGTAATTATTTATTTGACGAGCTGCCATCTGTTAAAGAAAGACTAAACAAACTGTTTTCCCGACAATGTTTGGTGCTGCCATCTTTTGAAGTACAAGATAAACAAAGATTATTTTTGAGAAAATGTTTTGGTGCCGCCATCTATTGGAATAGGATTTAAACAAAGATAGTAACGTAATAATTAAAAAATATTATCCAAGCCCAGCCAAAACTAAAAGCCATGACGAATTTTACACACTAAATGACTTCACTTAACTTACCACCAGAAAAAGAAAAGGAAAATTTAGCAAATAAGTTTGCTAATGTTTAAAAATAGTTTCTCACGACGCGGATTCCTCTACATCTACCCCTAGCCGAATCGGTAGAGACTAGGCTAATATCCCATTGACATCCTTTGCATATATTCTTTATAACAGATATTTCAAAGAATTATATGTTTAGAAATACATTTTCCAAAGAATTTAAAAAAAAAATGTTTAGCATTTTATAAGATGCCCATGAATTTAGTGGAATATGAGGTTTGGAGCAGTTTGATGAATAATATGATAAAATAATTCACGCTGAAACAAATTTATTAAATAAATTGACCCTAAATTCTTCATGATTTAACTTTTAGATGTCAGATGTTATTTTTTTAAGACCCACAGGTCAACCGAGATCCTCTGTCAAGTTACCAGCTAAAAATAGTAAGCCACGCTAAAACTATTAAGGCTGCTCATCACCCCCATTCACAGTCCTCCTTCGATCGGGCTTGCTATTGGTAAGTCTATGGGGGGAAAAATGGTTTTTGTTCCAAAAAAAGCAAAGAAATTATAGGAATATTTTGATGCGGTTTTTTTTTTAATTCATAAAACTCCGATTAAGTTGTGCTTTTAGAGGTTATTTTTTTAAAAGACGTTATTTACTTTTTTTTATCAAAAAATTTTAGATTAAAAAAAAGTAAATAGCGTTTTTAAAAAAATAACCTCTAAAAGCACAACTTTATTGGAGTTTTATGAATTAAAAAAAACGCATCAAAATATTCTTTTTTTTTTTTTTTTTTTTTTTTTTTGGGAACAAAAACCAATTTTCCCCCATAGACTTACCATTAGCAAGCCCTATCGAAGGATGACGGGGAATGGGGGTGATGAGCAGCCTTAAGGGGGAATGGGCGTGCAGGACCGGGGGCCTCCAAACTCAAGTGCCTAATTTTAATCCAATGGGAAAAAATTATTTTCGCTGCCACATTTCTCCGGCTGTATTGAATATTTTTACAAGCGGATTTTTTTATGTGATAAATGTAGCTGACTTACAGGTCTCTATCTTCCCACTTTTTGAAATTGCTTCGAATATTTTGTGTAACATAATTTATTGAATATCAAAAAAATATTCGTACTAATTTCAAAAAGTGGGACGATAGAGACCTGTAAGTCAGCTACATTTATCACATAAAAAAATCCGCTTGTAAAAATATTCAATACAGCCGGAGAAATGTGGCAGCGAAAATAATTTTTTCCCATTGGATTAACATTGAGGCACTTGAGTTTGGAGACCCCCGATCCTGCACGCCCATTCCCCCTTAAGTCACTAATAGTTAGCCGAAACTATCCAAGTCTGGCGACAATCGCACTCACCCATCCCTGGCGAAGTTGGCCCACATGCGTATGAGGTCTCCACTGAACTTGCCATCTTCAGGAGAATATCGGGTGCCGTCTACGATTGGCGCGCCGAACACGTAGGGCACATCCGCGAAGTGAGACACTCCTAGCCAGGACCCGGGCGACGGGATGAACTCGGCCGCGTAGGTCAGCCAGTAGAGCCGCGGACCCGAAGCAACCTGTTGCGAGTTAAGTTCAACTTAGCATTGCATAAATGGAAGAGGTTAGGTTAGGTTTAAATTATCGTCGCACTAGAGCTACACGAGGGCTATTGGCGACGGGCGTCGTATTTTAGAACCACAGTCGGGTGACGAGCCAACACCTGAATAGGCACCCAACGCAACCGTTAAGGGCGACATCGTACGCAGCGTTAGGACTTTGAAGGATATTTAACGTGCACTCCCTTACACGGGGTATTATTCGTCGGACATTTTTGGCTGCACGGGCCGTTTATAGGTCGGCAGCTATTTTGGCGATGCCCGGACCCGAGCCTGGGACCTTCCGCATGCTAAGCGAGTGCTTAATCGACTGGGCTCCCGAGCCCCGCATAAATGGAAGAAGTTAACAAGTCAGCGTGTAAAATATGTTTATCAAATTGGTCTCATCTATCGCGTATGTATGTGCGTTGTGTCTGTCGTACTTGACGAAGGTTTTAGACCGAGAGCCCAGGGCCCCCAGACCTAAGTCATTTTGGCAAGGATGAAATGTACGTGATTAGGTTCGGTTTTCATTTACTTTTAGTGTATGCATACCCGTTAGAGTGGACCGACTGCCAATTTACAGGTATCGGGTGCAAAAAGTAGGTAAAATATAAGTTTACCTAAGTCATTTTGGAAAGGCTGATTTTTACAATTGTGTTAGAAAATAATGTTAGAAGTGCATAATAATTTTCCCAGACACTTTCCGTGGGCCGATATTTCTCCCAGACGCTTTAAACGTCTTCATCAAGCTCAGACTTTGTCAATCACATCTAGCGGCGTGAGATTGCGCTACAACCGTTCTCGGACATCAAGGAAGGGAAGTTAAGCAAAAAAAGAACTATGTGTCTATTGGAGATATGGTTGGTTGATTGGCTTATCTCCAATGATCAAGCACACAAACCGGAATATAAGCAGATACATAACATAGAGTGGACTGCGCATTGGCAAACCTAAAGTGTCCTAAACATCTAACTTACACAGTCACATGACTGTGTCGCGTTTGGCTCGCATCTATGGCGAGTTTACCATTTGGCGAGTTTTTCCACAACGACCTGAACACAGAGGCCGACAATCTAATGTTATGATAAAGAAGCTTGGAAAGGAGCAAGGATGAATCGCTAGTATTTTAAGATCCTCTTAATAGATATCAGATTATTTCTTTGATTTTGTGCGTCTATTTAAGATTACTTGAACAATTGAATGTGGACTCTTTATTAAAAATTAATTTCAAAGAACATTAGTTGGTTTATGTAGAGTGTTGCTGTAATATAAGTTGGTTATTGACATGGTGAATATTTTCTGCCGTCTCTATAACTTTCGTTCTAACGGTCCGATTTGAAAAAAAATATCAAATATATATATATATATATATATTTAAATATTGCTTCTTCCTTTATTTCACCTGGAATAAATCAACTTTCTAAAACGCATCAATATATTCCAAATTCAACAAATGCTCTACTTTTTAAATATAAATAACTCAAAAACTACGATTGCAAAAACAGGTTTCGTTTTGACCAAATTGTAAAAAAATTATTCTACTTCTAAGCTGTCAATGTGCAGACCATTAATTTAATTGACTTGGAACAAAATATTTATTATAATTAGAGTTCTAACAACGTTGATTTAATCATGAATATGATTCTTCAGTATAAAAGAGCTTTTAGAATAAATTCCCTCGATAGAAATTATAGTTTAGGAAGAACACACAATTACTAAGAGTATGCAGAACTAAATAAATTTTACCCGTGAAAGTGTGACTAATCCTTTTTTATACCCCTCTTTACAATTAGGAATTCACAAGCATTTGGCATCTTGCACAAAACGTTACTGAATTAAGAGTACAACATTCACGATTGTTAACATGCTCAGAGATTAAAAGAATGTAATTAAATATTTATTATTTAAGCCAAAAGAGAAAAATACCAACAATGCACAAAAAATCGTCTGCAAAAACATTAAAAAAAATTCAAGCCCCGTGATTGGTAGAAACTCACGTGACTTGGACATTGATGGTAGTCTCCACTTTGGTTTGCTTGCTGATATTCAGGTCTTGTGACAATTTGGAATAGTTCGTAACGAAACAGTAGCGTTAAGTTGCCATATGTAGCAACCTTTCCACTCTTGGCGATTTATGATGTTTAGGACATAATGCTAATCTGCAAGGGATGGCGGTTTTTTTAAAAAAAAAAACGGTTTTCCATTTTCCATCGGTTTTTCCCTAAAAAAACGGTTTTCGGTTCCGAAGGGCATCATACAAAAAAACCGGTTTTCAGTCAAAACATGAAACCACCGGTTTTTTGAAAACCGGTTTTGGTTTTCCATCCCTAAGCTGCTTTACTATGAATGCGCAGTCCACTCTATGTTATGTCTCTGAATATAAGTCAATCAACCAACCATATCTCCAATACACGCATAGTTCTTTTTTGCTTAACTTCCCTTCCTTGTTGTCCGAGAACGGTTGTAGCGCCATCTCACGCCGCTAGATGTGATTGACAAAGTCTGAGCTTGATGAAGACGTTTAAAGTGTCTGGGAGAAATATCGGCCCACGGAAAGTGTCTGGGAAATTTATTATGCACTTTTAACATTATTTTCTGAAACATATGTAAAAATCAGCCTTTCCAAAATGACTTAGGTTAACTTATATTTTACCTACTTTTTGTATCCGATACCTCTAAATTGGCCGTCGGTCCACTCTAACGGGTATGCATACACTAAAAGTAAATGAAAACCGAACCTAATCACATACATTTCATACTTGCCAAAATGACTTAGGTCTGGGGGCCCTGGGCTCTATTTATAAGCGGGTCTTTGCCCAAGCACACAAGCCTGAAAATATGTCAACCAACTAAATAGCCGACCCGGCGGCGCAATGGTTAAAGAGCTTAAAGAGCCTTTGGAGCTTTTGAGTTTGGGCTCGAATCCCGATAAGACATGGATATTTACGTTTGTCGAGTATATGCGGAGTACGGGCTTGTTAAATCTGTTGGGTCTGAAAGTCCTGAGGGCGGTCATTGCGCAATTTCCCACGGGTACAGGTCTATGCGAAGTCAAACAATTCGAATTACCAGTCGAAGTAAGACAGGCTGCCACAAAAAAAATGTACCTCCAGATCCGAAAAAATCGCACCAAGGGTTACCGTACAGTAAATCTGATCCGTTGTGCAGAGTGAGGTAACACTTGTGGGAACTTAAGTGACGAAATATTACTAGGCGTTACCTTCTCGGCCAGAAACACGGTCGGGCAGTGGAAGAAAGAGTCTCCTAAAGCATCCGCCACCAGACGAGCATATTCGGGCTCCTTACCGTCCTCCGTAGCATTCTGAAATAGGAAGTCAGTTATTTAAGTAAACGTAAAATAGCTTAGCATAGTAAATATATTATACAAAAGATATATAAAATCTAAACCCTTGCCCAACGTTGGAAATGATATTTTTTTTTAATAAGGAAAAGGACGCAAACAAATTTGGTTAAACCTCCGTCATATTAATGTTGGACATAATAAAACATAATGGTTACACAGAGTTGTATCCAGATATTTGGCCTCGTTTTTTAATCTTGAGCAGTCACTCCAGTATATACGATGGATCGTTTATCGTGTCTGGAGGGTAGCATCGAAGTGGAACACTTTGGGTGCCATGACAGGCAAGAAGAGTCTAGGGAAAGAACCCCTTGATTGCATTGGAATCTTCCAGTAATCATATCTGTTTGGTGGATGTCGCCCACAGGAAACCCCTTGCTTCTTCTCTCACGGTGCAAGTGTCTGGCGTGAATCAGGGTTACCGCGAAAGAAGAACCAAAAGTACGAAACCAGTTTCCATACATCATTTTAGGCAATGACTCTCTATCGCAGCCAAAGAGGCCTGATGCAGACAGATTCCTATACAATAAAGTGGTTTTTCGCCTGCACTCTTCATATACTACCGTTATATTTGTATACATACCAAATTGTTGAAGTAGTAGTCCACCACAGCGTCCACAGCTTGCTTGGGCATCATCTGGAAAAGTGCGCGGGTGACGCTTTCTGCCTGCTGTCTTGTGAGGGCAGGGAGGTTAGCGTCGAATCGGAACACTTTGAGTGCTATGACGGGTAGGAAGAGTCCAGGGGAAGAATCCCTTGATTTCAAAGGAATCTTCCAGGAATAATATCTGCGTGGCGGATGTCGGTGACAGGAAACCCCTTGCTACTTCTCTAACGGTACAAGTGTCTGGCGTCGATCAGGGTTGCCGCGAAAGAAGAATCAAGTACGAAACCCGTTTCCTTACACCACTCTTAAAGCAAAGGAGTGAAATTCACTCCAGTAGGAGAAGTGCATTTTCGACACTGGGAAGGAGTGAGTATGAACTCAAACTGAGTTAAAATCATTCGTTTGGAGTGATCCTGGCGGAGGTTTAAGGGGTCTAAGGAGTCTTAAAAATGTGCAAAGAAGGAACTACAAAGCATAGTTTGATCTTTCATGTAATTTTTTAACTACTCAATATACAAGTATAATTTTTTTATATGTAATTCTACAAGATTTATTTAATATGAAACAAATTTTAAAATTTATGAAACTTTAGCCAAAACTAAAATAAATGATATTAAACATAAAGCTATTTGAACACATTGTGATTAGGCTTGCGCGGCAAATTGTGAGGTCAAAATTGAAGACATGACCAAGAAAATGACTTTATATTGTACAAATATGTACAAACAAAGACTTATACCTAAATTCTCAGCTCAATTTTAATTAGAATTTATTTTAAGAACTTTTTTCTAAAAAAATTTATAAAAATTTTTGAATTTTGATTTAAAAAATTTTTAAAAATTATTTCTAATTAAAATTGAGCTGAGAATTTAGGTATAAGTTCTAGTTTGTACATATTTGTACAATATAAAGTCATTTTCTTGGTCATGTCTTCAATTTTGACCTCACAATTTGCCGCGCAAGCCTAATCACAATGTGTTCAAATAGCTTTATGTTTAATATCATTTATTTTAGTTTTGGCTAAAGTTTCATAAATTTTAAAATTTGTTTCATATTAAATAAATCTTGTAGAATTACATATAAAAAAATTATACTTGTATATTGAGTAGTTAAAAAATTACATGAAAGATCAAATTATGCTTTGTAGTTCCTTCTTTGCACATTTTTAAGACTCCTTAGACCCCTTAACACACAAAGGATCCACTCCTTTTGGGGAAGTGCATTTTCAAGACTGGAGGATTGAAAATTAAATCAAACTGAGTTAAAATCGCTCGTTTGTTTTAAGAGTGCAGTTTAAGCAATGACTCTCTATCGCAGCCAAAGAAGACTGATGCAGACAGATTCCTATACAATGCAGTTGTTTTCCCCTGCACTTTTCATATATTACCTTTATATTGTATACATACCAAGTTGTTGAAGTAGAAGTCCACTACAGCGTCCACAGCCTGTTTCGGCATCATCTGGAAAAGCGCCCGGGTTACGCTCTCTGCCTGCTGTCTTGTGAGGGACGGGAGGCTAGCGTCGAAGCGGAACACTTCAGGTGCCATGACGGGTAGGAAGAGTGTCCCCTCGTCTTTCGTTGTCCCTGAAAGTACGTCGACGTCGGCAGGGAGTTGCCCTGACTCGTAGGCAGCGATCGGGGGCACGGGCAGGAATGAGTCGCCGTACGAGGGCAGGAAGTACACAACGCTCCTGGGTAAAAAACAAAATTGTAGCAACTAAATTTATTTTTAGGAATACAGTATCCCCTCGCTATATCGCGCCTCGCTATATCACGTCTCGTTATAACGCTCATTCGGATATATCGCGCCTCGTTATAACGCGCATTCGGATATATCGCGCCTTGTATCATGTCTCCCAATTTTTTCAATGTCATTAGTATAATATTTATCAAGTTGCTCGTTATAACCACCATTCGGTTATATCGCGGTTTTTTGTTTGTCTCCCGGGAAGCGCGATACAACGAGGGGTTGCTGTAGTTTATAATTTGAAATATTTGCAATAAAGAGTGTAATGTCAGCAAAAAGTTAAAAAAAATGGTTGTTCCTAATAAGTTTTAATGGATTATTTATTGATTAGTGGGTTTGGGAAGGGAATGACTTCGGGAACTTTAAACAGAATTTAAAACTTTATTATAACATTAAAACATAACTATCGGATAACATTGAGTTATTAAACACGAGAAATACTGCAGTTTGGTTTAGTTAGATATTTCAATCATTCTTTTTTTAAAAAAAATCGTTATCCGAAGCAATTGGGACCAATCCACATTCAGATAATCAAAAATTCGGATAATTGGAGTACTACGTCCGGTAAAACTTTGTTGAATAGGTAAATGGTGACCCAACAATCCATTCCATTCAGAAGTTAAGAGGAGAAACTGTATTGATTGAGAATTTTTTTAACAGCAACGCATATTTCGCAAAAACCGTAAAGTTGCGAATTATCTGCTGATCTTACTGATAGATCAATGTATGTTAAATTTAATTCTGTTTTTTCTCATTGTTTCACTAGTACATCTGGAGTACCCCAGGGGTCAACTCTTGGACCCTTGTTATTTCTTTTGTTTGTCAATGATATAGCTGTCAACTTTCAATATTGTCTGCTTTTTGCTGATGATCTATAATGTTTAGGTATATTTCATCACCTATTGATCAATTGATTCTTCAAACTGAACTGGACAAACTGGATAAATATAGTGTACTGAAAATAAACTTCTTCTAAATACAGATAAATGCTTCGTTCACACGTTTACGTGGAAACTTGACCCTCATACATTGAATAATGAAATTTTCACAAGACTTACTTGAAAGATCTGGGAATTATTTATGAATCTAGTTTTAGTTTTAATTTACATATCAAGAATATTATGCTTAGAGCTGTTATAAAAGTGATCTTCAAAAATACTTTTTTATAATTGCGTGAAAAAAATCCGACTTCTACATTATAATTTCAATATCAGACCCGTTCAAAAAGTTAGACTTTTTGAAACAGTGAAAAAAAGTACTTTTTTTCACCCAAAAGCAGTGAAAAAAAGTCTTTTTTTCACTGCTTTTCGCTCGTGAAATAAAATCCACTAGTTTTAAAAAGTGTTACTTTTCACACTTGTTGCATAAATAACTATTTTACCCCCATTGAATCAAGTTTTAACCTTCTGACGGGATTGTATTTTTTTTTGTAACGTACCTTTTGGTGACTCCATGCTCCAGCTTCGCTAGCTCCTCGAAGTCTTTCGCCCTGAGGCACTTGAGCATCTCGTCTCCTTGTCCTCCGCATCCCGCCAACTTGGCGAACTCGGCGGTCTTGTGCTTGGCGACCTCCGGCGCGTCCGATGTGGCAGGATGGTACATAGACCCACTCTGCATGAGAGCTCGTTTGAACAGACCCTTGGACAGAGGTGAGATCAGGTGTAGGGACACGGACCAGGCACCTGCTGATTCGCCGAAGATGGTCACTCGGTCCGGGTCTCCGCCGAAACGAGCGATGTTGTCGCGGACCCACTGAAGTGCCAGAAGCTGCAACAGATAGAGATAAACGAGGTTGCATGCATGTAAAATAATGCTTTTAAAAGTAATGTTGTAATAAAGTAATGCAAATTGATTTTGTGGTGTTGAACTACACTGCTCAGAGTAACTAGGGGAGCGCAAGACATGATTCCTCCATCTAACGATAAATAAGTTTGAGAAATTAACTTAGTGAAAAAAAATGACGAGCTTATGATTCCAAATGGAATCATTGGTAATGAAAGGATTTAAGCCATGTATTCCCCTAATTGTTTTAAGCAGTGTATGTAATGATCCAGAAAATTTGCAAGGAAAGTCTCTTAATTGTTGTTTCTCATTCCACTAGGTCTAGATCAAGTCTAGACCAAGTCCAAAAGACTGTTCACCCACAAAAAGTCTCGAACCAGCTCAGGATTTTCGAAAAGGTCGCTCTTCTGAAAACCCAAACAGGAAAGCAGATTACCAGAGAAGCTTGGTAGGTATATCACTTGAGGCATACTGGGTACAGCTTTTGTCTCTGAACAAATGTCATTGTGCGTGTATGTCCGAGGATGTTTCTGGTAACGGCGGTCTTCACTTCCAATTGAAGGAAAGTGTCAACAAGGTGTTAGCATCTTTCAACAGAATTCAAGTCAGTAAGAACTTATATTAAAAATCCGAAACAGAAGCCTAACTGAAAAGCTTCGAAGCGAATCGCCCTTTATCTTTCGTGGAATATATCCCCTAAAGGGTTAACTTGGAACTTGACTTAGGCTAGACTACAGTCACGTTCTATTCTAAGATCGTAACTTAAATTATCTCTCTAAACGTTTTAATTGGCTTAAAACAAGGAACTTCTGGTGCTATGGCTGCCAAAAAGCTGTATAAAACTAACCTCTTTATTCTGACGTTTTTAATCGAAGTTAAATAATAAGAAAGCGTTTGTAGCTGTCTCAGTAATCCATTCTACCAAAAGGATCCCTAAGGTGAAGTTAAGTCGGCTTTTCTACTAATGTTTCGTTGTTATCTAGAATACTGGTAGGAACGCAGTGGAAAATCAGTGCCATCTAGTTTTGGATGACCATCTGATGGTTCAGGAGGCAATGCCGTCTTTACCATAAGGGCACACGGGGCCCGTGCCCAGGGCCCCCATTCTCAGGGGGCCCCGAAGGACAGATAATTTCTCTCGCATATTTGTCGGGCACATTAAATTTCAAAAAAAAAATCAGTAATCTTATCAGAAGTTATTTACAAGGCATATACTAAGCCATTATATCGATGACTGCGCCTATTCCTTCTGTACTAATTAATAATATTTCCGAACGCATCCTACCTGATTAAAAAAGTATGCCATCTAGCGATCACTCACTCAATTACTCCGACCCCGAAGTCAAGCTGCACCGCCGAACAAGAACCAACATAAATGTCGACATTGTTTATGGTTGAATTGTACAATTTTTTCTCAGCTTCGACAAAACGATGGAAAATGTTGACAGATCATTTAGGTGCAAATAGAGTCCTGAAGTCTCTTTCGGAAACTAGATTGTCTGCAAGCGCCAATGCTATTAATGCTCTTCAAAATGGTAATTAACCAGGAGACACTAGAAAGGAAACCCAAAGCCTAGCAAAAAAATATGGGAAAATTTGAGACTTCTCTTCTAACGGAAATATGGAATGATCTTTTGGGAGTTATGAATAAAACAAGTGTAAGTTTATAGAATAGCACTATAGCCATGGTCGTTTTTAGGAAAAAACTGTAATCGTAACCAAATAACCAGCAGCATTCTAACATCACTAATGACATATTATATCATACTGTATTTGATTACCTATAATAAATGGTCATACCCTTTAGTAAAAAATGTTCTTATAATTCCCTTTTTTTACTTTCCAAAAGGGCCTCAAATTATTGTGTGCCCAAGGGCCCCAGCCTAGTTTAAGACGGCCCTGTCAGGAGGTTGTGCGTGTGGTGAATCGCCACACATTTAACGAAAATTTACAATTACAGTAATGAACGTTCAATATCACGTTATTCTCACCTGATCGTACAGGGCGGCATTCCCAGGCGCGTCTTCAGTCCCCGCGTTCAGCAAACCAAACGCACCGAGCCGGTAATTAGCCGACACCACCACGACGTCTCCATATGACGCCAGAACAGCCCCGTCATATATATCCAAATCCGTGGAGCCCATAGTAAACGCACCGCCGTGGATCCACACCATGACCGGTAGAGGGCGCCCCCCACTGCATCTGGCCGGTGCCCACACGTTCAGTTGCAGGCAGTCCTCGCTAGGGGGCGTTGACGGGAACCATGCGAAGGCCTGCGGGGACCACTGGGGGCAAGGGGGAGGCTTCGTCTGTGCTGCGCGCAGCCCTGTCCAAGGGGCTGCGGGTTTTGGGTGTGAGAAGCGGAGTTGTCCCACCGGGGGTTCCCCGAAAGGGATCCCTAGGAAGGCAGCGACGTCTGTGTCGAACACCTGCGGGAAGATGTATGTGAGAAACAGTGTTAAAAACCTAAATTATTTAATAGATATTTGGAATAGTGTCTTTTCTTTCGAACGTAGCTATTCCGGAAGATCCTTCTGTATCCTGAAGGCTTTGGTTTTTAATTCATCCATGACTATACTGTTAAAAATTTGAAAGGTAGGTTTCTCTGAAAAAGTGGTTCCCATAACAGCTGCAACAACTCTGTTTTGAAACGTTCACAATTCTTTGGATTAGATTGAACCATCTTTCAGGAAACGGGAAGCTAAAACATGATAAACGGTATAAACGAATACCAAAACTGTGTTCAAAATTTCCACAGCACAGCCACTGCACCACTAGAAACCAATTTTTTTGGTGAAATTTAACGCCAAATGTTTAGCATTGTACAGTACCTAAAGCTAGGTCTTCATTGATATATTACAAGAGAAGAATTCCTAAAGAGATCAGAGGGAAAAAATCACCCCTCTTTTTAACTATCTTCTCTCTTTAATAAGGTCTCGAAGTAGGAAGAAACGAGCACGCTCTTGGGTGACTTTATTTAAAAGCACCTACCCTTTCCTCTATAATGATCCGAAATATTTTGCATAGATTATTTCGGAGCGTGATGTGTTATCCACTTTGATTAAATAGTTTTTCAATTTTGTAAAATTTCGTACAATGCGTAATATTTTAAGCATTTCAGGGTACCTACACGTTGTGATTATTCTTTGATTTGAACGAGCAAATAAAACTCTTTGAAAATACAATGATATTGTTTAAAAAACATCAAAATCTACATTTTATCTCTGAAAAAAACACCGAAATTTCTTTAGAATAACAAACTTTTTAGTTTTTGTGCCTACCTTGACGTATTTTCCCACTATCGAGCCGGTAGTGGTTTCCGCCAGAGGGCCGGCTTCTTGAAAAAGAGGAGGTTCGTGGCAGGCGTGAGCGACGCCAACGGCAAACATGGCAAATAGAATCCAGCCTGGAAGGAGAAAAAGGGGAAAAGATGAAATTAACAGTAATTTTTTCTTGGTTTCCGACGTTTTTTGAGCTCCACTATATAGCTAAAATTTTACTCTTTAAACGTGGAACCAATCCGTAACAAGTTTAACAACCCTGTTAAAAAGGTTCTTAAATTTGAGAATATTGTTATCATTTTCTTTAGATAATCGAAAGTTCATAAAAGTTCAGAATGCATTGTTCTCAATTTTGGCAATGTTTTTTTGAATGCAAATAAGTGAGAGAGAGAGAGAGAGAGACAGAGAGAGAGAGAAAGACCCTGTTAAATTCCTATCTACTAAAAAAGGGGTACTTTTTCCACTACATTTTCCTATCTACTAAAAAAGAAACCATTATTTGAAGGACTAAGTAATTTTAAAATATCAACTATATATTAAGATAAATAGGAGTGTTTTATATGTAATTGGGTATATCTTTAAAAAAATTTCCTCGTATTCTGTAAGCTTAGTGCATTATTACTATAAAGAAATCTGTATGTTTATGCCCTGTACCCACAATATATCAAATCGAAACTTTACGCTAGAACCTAATGGGATAATGGAAGAAAAAGGTTGTTTCTATGTCCAGTCCCTTTTTTTATATTATATTGGTAGTACAAATCACAACTTTACTTTTTTTTTCAAATCTTCAAGATGATTTTTTTAAACTTTTGTGAACTTTATAGCATGCACGCAATATTTGAGGATAAATTGTATCTTGAAGAGGGGAATAAAGATAATTGTACATAAATGTTTTAAGTTGAGATATTTGTTTAGGTTTTTTTTTTGGGGGGGGGGTTCCTGTCAGTTCGTCATCTTAAATACTTAGGGCCTACGTGTAGGTATGGGGACGCACATAAATTACAACACGCTCAGAAGGGGGAGGGAGGGGTATGCGTCAACGTGACGGGTCATGACAGTGGTGGATCCAGCGGGGGGTAAATGGGGTAATTACCCCCCCCCCCCTAAGATTTTTTTTAATTTACTAATAAAAGAGTACTTCTCCAGCTAAAAAAAAAGACAATTTAATTGGAAACCTCATTTCCACACTCACAACACACGATACAAGAGAAGTTTTCATTATCTGAGGCAATGAATTTACCACCGTCTTCCACGAAATAATACTTTCAAACAAATATTTGAAAAGAGTTGTTAACATTAATTGTTTAATTAAATTTATTAATTATTAAAAATGATTTATTAAAAATCCCCTCCCCCCCCCAACCAAAAAAAAAAATCCGGATTACCCTCCCTATGGAGGAAGTCTGGATCCGCGCCTGGGTCGTGACAGGGAGGGGGGGGGGGGTAATAGCTTACGTGACGTAATGATGCGAAAATTTCCAATTTTGCAGTTAAAATCTGTTTCGCATAAAATTTAGTTTTTGAAAAAAATGCATTTTTTATAAGAACACTTTATTTCAGAAAGAGGAAGGGGAGATTATTATATGCAACGACGTCTGCAATATTAGTCTCCCATATTTTACGGACCTTTTCGTAACGGTACTTCGTAACACGCAAAATTGCGATGACCAATTTGATTACCGGCAGCTACCTATACGAAGCCGCCCCGGTGGCGCAATCGTTAGGACTCTAGCCTTTGGAGCTGCTGGGGTCGGGTTCGAATCCCGGTCAGGCATGGATGTTTGTGACCGTCAATAAATGTTGTTATTTGTCTATACGTTAATCCTTTCTTTGTGACTGATAATATTCTTTCTGCGTCTGCCCCACTTGACGAAAGCTTATAAGCGGCTCTCTGAACAAGCACACAAGCTGGAATATGTATGTACCATACCATACCATCCATACCTATACGAACACCAAAAGGCCCAGAACTAGACAGTTCCGATTACTCCCAGACTTCCCCCCTCCCCCCTTTTTTAGAACACATTAGCGAATGGCTAGTTAGACGTTGAAAAACGTAAATACAATGTTGAAAATGTAAATACAATGTTAGTATATTAATATAAATAAATTATTTAACAAAGAAACATTTTATTTTTTTCTTCCCAAATTAATTTTTTTCAATATAAAAATATGGAATTTTTTAAAATTTCAAAATAAGGGAAAGATTAAAATTAACCTTTTCTTTAAGGGGGTTCAGTATGTTGTATATCGGTAATGTTAAATTGGCCAATTGCAATGTACCTTTTTACATTAACCACTGATCAGATCATCTTAAAATTTTCTGTGTGTGTTATACCAACCATATATATTAATCTGAGGTTAAAAGTTTTTTTTAAATAGCTGTTAGATTTTTTTAAATAAAATAAGTTTTTAAAGTACCCAAAAAATCATGACATTTTTCACTTTTTTGCCCCATAAAAAATTTTTCACTTTAGTTTTATTAAAATTTATAACCTCATATGAATCTATACTATGTATTACATCATACTATAAAAAAGTTTACGAGAAAACATAGTATAGTTTTTGAGAAAAGGTACATCGAAGTTCAAAAAATCAAGTTTTGAGAAAAACACGTTTAAAGTTTTTATTGTTTACACAGTTCAGTATGGAAAGGGTTAAATAAAATGGCTTTTAATGTCAAAAATATTTTTCCAATCGTCTTGATACTTTGTGACATTATTAATAAAGGTTGTAATAGTGTTTTAAGCCAATAAATTCTTTTTTGATTTTTTCACCGATTTTGGGGCACTGAACCCCCTTGGGAGGAGGGAGGGGTTCCATCAAACGCGAGGCAGCGTGACATAGGTTAGGGGTCAAAAAAGTTAAAATATTGCTTGACGTTATTTATGAACATCCCCTTTTACATTACCCTATTGTCACACTTTACAATAAACTTTTTTATAGCCTCTTAAAATGGCCTCTACCATATATATTTCAAAAAAAAAAAAAAAAAAAAAAAATTTACAAATAACCCTATATTCAACCCTGATTGCTAAATTTACTAAATTGATCTATCACGTGACAATATATTAAAGTACAACATCCAAACACCAAGACAACCTTGACTATTTTCAGTCTGTGATGTGTTACATAAAACAGTGATAAAATATTCCTTTTATAGAAATGACACTGAGTTCTTATCGCTTATGAGATATAGATAATATTTAAATGGAGCAGTGGAAAGGGACGAAAAGTTCCAGATTTCTACTTATGAAAATGATTTACATCTATGTCGTTAATACCCAGCAGAAAAAATCAGTATAAAAACTTAATATTAAAATGAAGGAAACATGCAATTTTTTAGTTCAAAATTAAGGCATTTTTCCTGCATTAAAAATCAAAATTCTTCCTGCATTCTTGTATAATACAGAAAACATGCTGATTCTATTGAAGGGAAAATGCTGGAATTTGGATAAAAAAACTGATGTTTCCTTCATTTTTAATGAAGTTTTCATACTGATTTTTTATGGTCAATAATTCAATAAATTGTAATTTTTTTTGTGATTTTCAGTATAAAACATGTTACTTTTTTAACTGTAGCTCACATTTTAAAATTCATGCTCAGTTCTTGAATAAATAGTATTTAAAACAAAATATATAAGTTGGGTAGAGTTATTCTCAAAATCGAAAAAGGAGTAGCATTTTAAAAAAGTTCAAAATATTGACTATTTAAAAAAAATAAATGAAAAACTAACTTGTAAATATTTGTTTTTATTGTTACAAAATGTTTATTTAGAGTGAACATAATATATATAAAACCACTATAATTTACAAGTTTATTTTATTATTTCTGGAAATAATGTTTTGGGTACCGTGTCCCGTTTAATTCAAAATCTTCTATCATTGTATTAGGCCTGTGGAGGCACCTGGCTAAAGCCCATACAAAAGATTAAAATGTAACAAAAAGATAAGCCCTTATTATTTTTCAAAATTATTTATTATAATATTATACGCAAAATGGGTTTCTACTTCAACAATCTTTTGTCAGTGATTTATCAGGCTAAAAATTTTAAAAACGTTTGTGTACATTGAAAAATATTCACAGTCCAAATTAATCATTTTTTGAGAATGCCCTTTGTGGGGGGGATGATTTTTTGAGGATGCCCATGTTAAGGGGAAATGAGCGCGCTGGATCTCTTTCACATTTATCTGGCTGTGTTACATATTTTTACAGACGGATTTTTTTATGTGATAAATGTAGCTGACTTACAGGTCCCGACAATCCCACTTTTTGAAATGGCTTCGATTTTTTTTTTTAAATTTTGAATTAATAATTTCACAAAAAGTATTCGAAGCACTTTAAGAAAGTGGGATTATAGAGACCTGTAAGTTATCTACATTTATTATTTAGAAAAAACGTTTGTAAAAATAGTCAATACAGCCGTAGAAATGTAGCAGAGAAAATAGTTTTTTCCCCATTGAGGGATTTTTTGAGGCACTTGGGCTTGGAGACACCCGGTCCAGCGCGCCCATTCCCCCTTAAAAATTCCCGCTCATATTTTTCACACAACACATGCATATTCTGCGGCACGTTTTTATAATTATTGGATTTTACCTGTTAGGTAAATTATTTGCTACTATTATGTTAAAAATTATTGGCTGAGTTATAATAAGGTATAAGGAAAGTTTAGCCATCTTGATGCTAAGTATCAGCCATAATGCATATGCACACGTGCCTAAAGAAACGTGAGCACATTTTAATATTCTCTCAGCATTCACAACTTCGATTAAAACGTGTCAGCGATTCTAAAAGAAAGTTAGTAAGTCAGTAAGGCGATTTCACGGCCAAAACTGCGAAGGTCAGTCTGTAAAGGAAAAGAAAGGAAAAGCTCATTAACTTTTCGACTGTGGATACTTTTTAAACTTTCCTTTGTAGTCAAATGAATGAAAAATTGCTTCGTTATGTCATTAAGTGTGACATGTATGCTAGCGTTGGTAGGTAAACCGCAATAACTACTACAAGGTCAATTCTGATAATCCTCTAGATGGCCTCTGTCTCTAAAAATTAGATGGATCCACTTATGTGCGTGTTTTGTCTGTCTTACTTGACGAAGGTTTATAAACGGGTCTCTGACCAAGCACACAAGCCTGAAAATATATATGTATACCAACCAATCTGTCATTGACACAAACTTCTAAATTTTTTCAAAAGTGTTTGTTAGCACGTTCTTCCACTAAGCACTTCAATTGTTTTCGCTACTTTAACAACTGTCAGATTTGTATGATTAAAAAGCCAAATTGAAAATCAGGAGGCATCAAAAGAGTTTAAAAAAAAAGAAAAAAAAAGGGAATTGCGCAGCACGCATTAGAAACGAAACAAAAGGCTAGTTTGAGGTATACAAAATTATCTGTCACTTTTCAGATAATAAGCTTAAAACACAACGCCATAACGATCCTTCAATCCATGGTTATAGCTGACTGCCATTTTTTCAACTAGAAAAAGAGCTTTAAAGATTTTTGTTTGCACTTACGTTAAAAACGTAACTTTCAAGAGGCAAAAAATATACAACTATATACAAAAATATACAAAAAATAACAACTAACAATTCATCAGTGTAATTGAGGAAAATTACAATTAAAATTTTTTCAATTGTTAACTGTAGTAGTAACAATGTGCAGTTAATTAATTTTCAATTGTTTTGTTAATTTTAATTAAAAATAATAATTAACCACTTTTTTATTCGTTTTAAGTCTAAGACTTACATCGAAATTTTCCTAAATCTTTACTCGTTTCGTTTTAATACATAAAGTTAATTGTTAGTTTTAATTGTTTCATAAAAAAGTTAATTTCAATTATTTTAATTGTAAGTTTCAATTGACATTCGTTATTCAAATTAATTTAATTGCTTGGTGCAATTAAAATTTGAATTACCATTAATTTAAGTGTAATTAATTTAATTGCAATTACTTTTTTAGTTAATTACCAAGATAATTGACAAATTAATTGATTAATGCTCAACACTGCTAAAAGGTAATGAAAAGAGGGAATCTTGTTATTTTTAATGTTACTCTACCACTAAAATCTTCAATTAATGAGAAAAGAACAAAATATAATTCTTAAATTGATACACTCTTAAAACAAAAGAGTGAAATCCACTCCAGTTGGAAAAGTGCATTTTCGACACCCTAAAGGCATGCATATTTTCTCAGACTGAGTTAAAATCACTTGTTTGGAGTGATCCTGTCGGAGGTTTAACACACAAAGGATCCACTCCTAAAGGAGAAGTGTATTTTCCAGTCTGGAGGAGTGAAATCCACTCAGACTGAGGTAAATTGGGAGTGTTTGTTTTAAGAGTGTAGGTTTCTACGTTTTGAGACCCACTTCAATATGTTTCATAGCATTAAAAACTAAGGATGCGTAACAATAAACGACTTTTAATTCCCCCGAACAAATCAATACATTTTATACTATATAACCTTATAAGAAAATTTTAATAATTTTAATAACCAAGAAATTCCAGAGCTTTTTGCGAATGGGCGAGTTTCTCAAAAATGTTATTATGATATTCGACACGTGTACTGCGAACTTGTGAAACAAATTTGAAGTCTGCATCTCTTCTTTTTCAACAATATCTTTAAAAGAAAGTTATATGGCAGCTATCATTTCGCATGCGTATGTTTCGTTTCAACCAAATAGGATCCACGCTAGATGGCGCTAAATTACTACTACGTTACTACCAGTCATTTAGACTATAATAGTAAATTTAGTACAAAAGTCGAAGTAACTCATCTCCTTTTGAGGATCCTTTTCGTGGAGTATGGGTTGTCAATTATGGGGCTCACATGGCCGAGTGGTTTGGATCATTACATCATCACTCTGTGCGCTATAACGGGTACGCTTCGCGGGTCTGTTTGAAAGGTGTATATCTTCATTGACGAAGGCTTATATAAGCGGGTTTCTTATCAATTACACAAGCCGCAATATATATGTACCAGCCGAGATCAAAACCGGGTAACTCCGTCCCTCTTCTCAAGAGTTTTTGGAAAAGTATTTGATGACTTCCGAAAGGTACTAGAAACCCGTATCCCAAATCTGAAGTTCGTAGCTCTATTAGTCCAACTGTAGAGCAGTGTCAGACAGACGGACCAATGCTCAAAACCACTATTTTAGTATATGAACCCTCAAAAATAAACCAACCTCAAAATATTCATTTTCGACCCAATAGCATTATTTTCATTTTCTGCTGTTTCATATTATGTAATAGAAATTGAAACCACAGAAGGTGAAAACGAGAAAATAAGCCTTAAATATATTTGTTTGCACTTACATACGTTAAAAACGGAACTTACAAAAAGCAAAAAATATACTTAAATTAAAGATTATGAAAATGGGGAATCTTGTTATTTTTGAAGGGCACAATAACATGTTCATGCATTGACACATAAATATAAACTTGTCATTTAGCACGCTCTTCCACTAAACTCTCCAATTGGTAAGATAGGGAAAAAATATAACTATTATAAACTAAAAGGTTTCTATGTTTTGACCAATTTCAATTCGTTTCGTAACATTAAAAAACTAAGGATTTCATATTATGTAAATAGATAAAAAAAAACATTAACTGCTCAATGCTACCTGTCCAATCGGGTATATTTAATCTTCACGCGTCGAAAGGGTGACAGCTTCAAAGAAGGAAACGAAATAAATGATATCAAAGGTGTCATATACTTGAAAGATAATAACTCTCGAAGAAGGGCTGATAAAACACAAGTGCCCAGCAATGTTTATGCTGGTTGTGTACAAGTATATCTAGATTATTCATTTAATGGGAATATTTCTTATGATGTCACGCTCTTCATACTGCGATTTCATTGGTTGTTTTGTTTTCTTTGACAAAGTGTTGAAACACGCCCATTGAATAGCTTAAAGGAAAAACGTGCTAAGTGACATTGTTTAAAAAAAAATGATTTCCGTATCAATAAGCATGTTATTAATTAATTTAAAGATAACAAGTATTCAACTCTTCATAAAATTCAAGTAAAGTTTATTTTTTACAGTCTGATAGTAACATTTTTAACATGTAATTGCAAGAGCTAAAAGCTTTGAATATTTTCTCTTTTTCACCTCTTTGTCATTTAACAAGTTCTTTCACTAAACCTTTCAATTATGAAACCCACACTGTAAAAAAAAGTCTATGGTTTTTACTGAAAAAAAAAACTGTCAGCTTTTGTACCAGAAAATACCGTTAGTAAAATAATGTACAGAAAAAAATCTATTTAGTTTACACGGATAATTTTTATTTTAACGCAAAAGCAGTTTTTAAGCGACTTATTGCAAAGACAATTAAATTTTAACCCGCATGAAATCTACCCCCGGTTAATAAAATTATCTCAGGTAAATAATTATGGTTAATAATATCTTATTGCATTACCTGAAAACTAGGAAATATAACTTACAGAAAGTAA
The DNA here is from genome assembly GCA_023701765.1 of Hylyphantes graminicola. Lineage (NCBI taxonomy): Eukaryota > Metazoa > Arthropoda > Arachnida > Araneae > Linyphiidae > Hylyphantes > Hylyphantes graminicola. The sequence goes on along the minus strand of CM043119.1, from coordinate 6,825,706 downwards.
GCAACTTTACCAAGTATTAAGTAATCGTTTCTAAAGCGAATAGTTTAGTTTTTACTTAAATGTAAAGCTAAAAACTATCATTGTAAAGTTGTAAAGATTAAAACACGCGCGGATCAATCTTGTTTAAATAAACAAAGTAAATATTAGGGAATTAGAGGTTTAAACACGTGTAGTCAGTGCAAAAGGTGTGTTTCAAAGATAGTATAATAGATTCTTTTCCGTACTGATTTGCTTAAAGGGGACTGGAGCCCTAATTTGAAGCCCATGTTAAAATGACCTTTTTTAAGTGCATTTTTTTTCAGAACCTATTTGATACTTTTTAATGAGCTAACTTTTTACTAGTTATTAAATGGATGTTTTACTATACTTTAATGTAGGCATTTTTAAAAATTGTGTTTATTTTTCAAATTACAAACTTTTAAGTGAAACTACATATTTTTGACCTAAAAAAACGTCAATAATATTAAAAAGGGGAAAAAATACGATAGTTATACTCAAATCCCTCCAGCAACTTTCAGAAACTAACTTCTTGATTACGTATAACAAATTTCAGGTTGATAATAGGTTCTGAGAAAAAAGTACCAGCACAATGAAAAAGAAAGTTTTGAGATGTAAGCGTTTAAAGCAATTTGTTTCGTATCTCTTGACTATTATAAGACCTATATGTCCTCTTCTAAAATGAATGAATGAATAACAAACGTTTAAATATAGGAGCTATTGAAGAACGTTCTAATGTGTAAAAAATGTTTGGAATTGTATGTTTTCCATGTGTTTTTTTTGTGATTTTTTAAACGTAACTGGTATTAATAAAGCAATAAAACTAACTTATTAAATTATAATATTTGATTTATTATCAACCATGAAAACTATCCTTCTAATACATGCGAAATGTATTAAATGTAGAGAAAAATTACCTCTTTTTTAAAAATCGATTTTATCTATTTTTTTTTATTGTAACCCAGTGTAAAAAACAATTAAAAAACAATTAATTACTTTTTTATTCGTCTTAAGTCTAAGACTTACAGACTTAATTTTCCTAAATCTTTACTCATTTCGTTTTCTTCATAAAGTTAATTGTTAGTTTTAATTATTTCATATAAAACAACTAAAAAAGTTAATTGCATTTATTTTAATTGTGAGTTACAATTGACATACGTTGATCAAATTAATGTAATTGCAAAGTGCAATTAAAAGTTCAATTGCGATTAATTTAATTGTAATTAATTTAATTGAAATTACTTTTTAATCAATTAACACTATAATTGACAAATTAATTGACTCATGCCCAACACCGATGTAACCTAGCTATTGTACGATGTAACCTAGCTATTGTAATGTTTTATAGTTATATACATCAATGGGAAATTAAGGGAGAATTAATTACCAAAAAAAAAAGCTCTCAGAAAGTTAATTTAAAAACTATTTTCAAAATGATATTTCTTGTTTAAAAACGTCTATAAATTTTCGTTAGGATACCACATAGTTTTCATTTTCATCCAATTGTGTCGTCTTAATTTCCCACTCTTCTATTATAGGAATTATTTTACATCAATGGGGATTTGGTAGACTTATTCTTTAGAGTAAAACTTATTTTAAGGGTATACGGTATCCAAAACTTTACTTCTAGAAATAGTAACGTAAACTTGTAAATTATGGTGGTTTTATATAACGTTCACTCTAAATAATAATTTTGTAGCAATAAAAACAAATATTTACAAGTAGTTTTTCATTTATTTTAAAAAAAGTCAAAATTTTGAACTTTTTTAAAACGCTACTCCTCTTTCAATTTTGAGAATAACTCCACCAAACTTTTATAGTTTGTTTTTAGTAGTAGGTTAAGTCAATTGAGCCTTTCTAATGCGACATTAGCAAAAAACGTACGGATTTACTAGTGGTTTTGTATAAATGTTTAATGTTAACTAATTACCGTGGCAATTTAAGTCAGCAAATTTGTCCGTACTTAAAATTTACACAACATTGCCACAACTCGATTGAAACCCGAAGGTAAACCGTTATAACGGTTTTCTTTCCCGAGTGAAAGGTCCATTGACTTAACATTGCAACTGTTATCACCTGGTAAATTACCGGAATTGTTATGCTTGTTACACACTAGCATATTGACAAAAATCAACTTACGCATGATGCGGCAGTTCCGTTCACAAATTCCCAAAAGATGAAGAGAAATATCTCAAATATGCGGCAATTTTTTTGTCACCTATTCCTTTGAAGCGCGCTCTCTATACCTTTTTATATATCACTGAAACAAAACACAAGCGCGTGCGAGAAAGGGGCGGGGCCAAACTCCCCCGTCCTCTCACATTTCTCAATGGGAAGGACGTCACTGTGACGTCAGAGTGACGGAACGAATCCTAAAGGAGGAATCCCCCCATATCTTATCTTGAGGAGGGATGAGTTTTTCTTATCCTATACCGAAAATCTCAGCAGAGAAATTCTCGAACTATTTTTCTTCAGAGCTCGCTTGAAAGAGGACACGACAAATATTTCAAGTATTCTTGTATTTGTTTTCCTAAGAGGTAGGAAGCTGTCGAATATGGAGATCTTACTGGATTGTTCTCGAATAATTTAAAAAGAAATTTCAAATCTTTATCATCAGAAAATATACTTGAACCATTTCTTTGGAGGTATTTCTTTTAATGTGTTATGGTCGGCTTTCAAATATAGAAATTCAAATTGTAACAATGTACAATTTCAGTGTACAATTTCAAATTGTAAATTGTAAGAGCTGTTCAGTAGAATTTTACATGCGTTCCGAAATGCTACCGAATGCTCAAGATTGAATTAGGTTGAAACTCCGAAGTCGTTCTGCACTGTGTCGTTAAACCATTGGTTTGTCTTTAAACAAACTTTTCTTTTAAAAAACTATCAATATAATTTTTTGAGGCGTGATTTTTGACGTTGAATATCTATTTGGAAAGTTGTAGTCTCGACAAACGGAGATTGAATTCCTACAAAACCCACATATCATTATTTTCTATTGTAATTCCATATTTAATGAGAACCATCTAAACAAAAATGACTTAAATTTTTTTTATGAAATCCGAATTTTATGAAATATTCGTTATATGTCTCAAATAAGTGTAATAAATACAAAAAACTTGAGTTGCCTTTCGATACAAAACTTTCTCCTTTTATTACAACTTACGTTGAAAAAATTGTGTTGTAAACAAATATCAATAAATGGTTTGCACAAACAATGGATAGTAAACAAAAAACAATGCATGGTTTGCACAAACAATGGATTGTAAACAAATAACAATGCATGGTTTGCACAAAAATTGTGTTGTAAACAAATAACAATGCATGATTTGCACAAAAATTGGTTTGCAAAATATCAATGAATGGTTTGCACAAACAATGGATTGTAAACAAATAACAATGCATGGTTTGCACAAACAATGGATTGTAAACAAATAACAATGCATGGTTTGCACAAAAAATGTGTTTTTTAAAATCGACTTTTTAATGGCAATGGTAATGGTCTCCATCAGTAATTCTACAACTTCCAGACCTACTGTAATACACGGAAGTGCATCTTTCATACCAAAATATATTTTATATGATTACTGGAACTATAATAAGCTATAACAAGCGTCTTCATGTTCAATCCATTGATTAATTTAAATACTGGTGTCAAAAGAATAAACTCTCGACAAATTTAAAATACAAGAATAAACAGAAAGAAACAAATAAAACGTCGTGTAGTTTAAACGTTTTTACTAATCGTCTATCCCTGAGTTTTCATCGATATAAATAGCGATAGTGTGTTATCTTGCATTGGGTTCAACTCATTGTTTTTAGTAGAGTTAGCTTCATTTCAATACCGTGATAAAAGGCTTGAAGACAAACGTATCAGTGCTTTAAAACATGTGAAATAGATGTGACAATAATGGATTTTCCGTGAAGGATATTTTTTCATAAATGAAGAGCTTAGTGGAAAAACGGGCTAAGTGACAATTTTGAAAAAATTGAGATTTTTGTGTAAATGAACATACTATTCTATTCTTTAAAGATAAAATTTATGATAAAGAGCAAACTTGTTATATATATAGGTTTAGTTTATATATTTTACGGTTTCCAAGTACCGTTTGCAACAGATAAGAGTGCAAACTGAAAACTTTAAAACTCATTTTCTCGTTTTCAACTTTTTGTCACTTAGCACGTTCTTCCACTAAGTTATTCAAAATTGTTGGCTTGCATTTTGATAAGACTTTACGTATGGATTGTCTACTACACTCCGTGCCAACCTAACTTGGGTAAAAACAAGGAGTAAATGGCATAGGGAAAAGCGCTGTTGGTCAGTTAGTTGGAAATTCTTGTTAATTAAGCGGGTCTCTGATCAAGCATTCAAGCCGGAATATATATGTAATAGTAAGTAGTAACCCTTGTTAGGAAATATATACTTACAAAATGATCTGAATACAATTTAACCAAAATACACTTTTAATTCTGAAAAAAGTGCCAAATTTTCTCAAATAATATTCGAATCTGTTAGACCTTAAAAGAAATTATTGTTTAAAACATGTTTTCTGGATTTATTTACAAATAATTTATGGAAATCTTTGCATGGGCGGAATGATCTTCATCATAGCATATTTCTATTTATACTACTTAGGTTGGCAAGGAGTGCATTTTTATTATTTTGAAATGTATTCATAAAATATTGAATAAATAAAAACTCCTAATAAAATATAACAATTTCATTTAAGATATTGAGAAATCTTTTCAGAGCGGAATTGAGTGCAATGTTCTAAGTTTTGGATTTTGTTTCACTGTAATAATTATTCCTAGTAGCTGAAATGGCTGAGTGGTGAAACGCGTTTCACCATATTTTCAGTATTCGTTAGAACCATCTCTCAGGTTTTTAGTTTCAACATTTCACCATGCAGCCTTTTCAGCTACAAGAAACGATATTTTTGGTGAAATCAAGGGACGCGATTTTTTTAAAGTGTGTAAAATGTAATTTGATTGGTCAATAAATTAGCAGTTAAGACAAACAAAATAATAGTAAAAATAATAAGTTAAAGGATAATAACCACACTAAAAATAATAATAAAGGTATGAAAAGCTTCGTAGAATTGATATCTATAACCATATTTAAAGCGGGTTTTAAGCAAAGGGAGAGCTAGAAAATTATATCAATAATTATTTTGTCCCGTTGTCTGCATAACCTCGTGAGGCTTAAAAGGGCACAAGGCATTAAAATGAAAAAAAAAAGTTTTCAAAAGCAACATTCATTCGATTCAAATTAAACACAAAAAAAGAAGTAAACGTTGAAGTTGTTGCTTGTTGAATTGATGTTGAAACAGGCATAACACAAAATTGAAAACTTGCAGGCACGTATCACATTTTTTTATTAATTCCCTTTTTTTGAAAAAAAAAGTTTTCAAACGCAACATTCATTCAATTCAGATTAAATGCAAAGAAGAAGTAAACGTTGAAGTTGTTGCTTGTTGAATTGATGTTGAAACAGGCATAACACAAAATTGAAAACTTGCAGGCACGTATCATATTTTTTTTTATTAATTTCCCATTTTTTCTTATTTCTCTCATTCTTTTCTATATTCTCTCCTTTTTATATTAATGATGAAATTTTTTTTGAAATATTTAAAATAATAGGATATGTAATTAAGCGAAGAGGGCTCAGTTCGAAAAACAAAAGGAAACCGTTTCAAGTAATTAAAAATAATCCAAATACATCTCCAGAGTCACTTGTATGTATTTATGCACACATGTGTATACATAGAGATACTCAACATCGATCCAAACTATTTGTATCGATACTCTACTTCGAATTAAATCATCGCACGTGTAAAGGAAATCGCTCACAATCGATTTTATCACTGGTTGAACAAAGAGCCACAGATTGCAGTTAAGATTGCTATTCATTTTGAATACCTAAATATATACTCCGTGTCAACCTAACTTGGGTAAAAACAAAGAGTAAAAAGGCAGTGGTAAAAGCGCGATTGGTCCGTTAGTTGGAAACTCATGTAAGATAATATTTGCATACAAAATGATCTAAATACAATTTAACCAAAATACAGTTTTCATTCCGATAAAATTGCCAAATTTTCTCAAATAAGATTCAAATCTGGCTGACCTTAAACGAAATTAATGTTTTAAAAATGTTTTCTGGATGGATTAACAAATAATGTATGGAACTCTTTACTTGCGCGGAAGGATCTTCTCCATAGCATATTTCTATTTACCCAACTTAGGTTGGCAAAAGGAGTGTAGGTTTCAATTATATACAAACACGTTTTCCCGCACTTTTCCTACAATTACGATTTGAAGCAAGTTCAAGGGAAAGTCGAGGAAAGTCTTTGTCCTACAAATGTCTCCTCGTCAAGGCTACAAACGTCGTAAAAGAAATTGAAACTGTGGGAAAATTCGAAAGTAAACAAATGAAGAGCTTGGTGGAAGAACGTGAAAAGTGACATTAAAAAAAATTTGAGATTATTGTGTCATTGGACATATTACTAAATACTAACGTCTTTAACGACAACAAGTTTCCCTTTTACCATGAACTTTAATTTTGGTATTTTTTATTACTGTTTGCATGTGCAGTTTTTAACAGATCTGAGTGCAAACTGAAGATTTAAAGCTCATTTTCTCGTTTTTATCTTTTTGTCACTTAGCTCCTTCTTCCGCTAAGCTCTTCAAATGCTTGGTTACATTCTTAGAAATAAAAACATGATGTTGAGAGATTCGAAAATCCTTGAGCTCAGGTTTTATTTCAAAATATTGCTGTTGCAAGGTCAAGTTTACGAATACTTTTTTTGAACTTACGAAAAAAAAAATCATACGGCGTGCAACACTACACAAAGGGGCCTCCTACACTCTCAGAAATAACATTTTCATTTTTGACGATTCATGATTTCCCAAGCCTTTCGTTAATTATGAGGAATGTTTCGTCAAACTATCACGTGACTTTTGAGTAAACGCGAATCCTCACTTTTACGATCGTGATTTGCCGATTCTGTATCTTGATTTTGAGGAAACTGAATCTCATTGTTGTACTCACATGCTCAAAAATGACGAAATATTTCCTTAGATTAGACGACATTCAAATCCTCATAAAAATGACGATTCAAATTTCCTCACTTTGAGGAAACGAAAACTCGGAGCATTTGCCAGTAACGGAATCGTCAAAATTAAGGAAAATTTCGTCGTTTTTGAGCATTCATTTTTTAAAGTGTATTAATGACACAAAATCTCATTTTTTTTATGTCACTTCACTAAGCTCTTCGAAAGCGGTTCTCTGAACAAACACACAAGCTGGAATATATATGTACCATACCATACCATACGCTCTTCGACTATTCTAATTTGCCTCTTCTCCGAATTACCTTCGGTGCTAGCTTTTGTATGAATAACTCCTCGATTGAGGGGCAGGGGAGCCCAGTCGGTTTTGCATTCACCTAGCATAAGGAATGTCCCAGGTTCGGGTCCGAGCATCTCCAAAATAACTGCCGAACAATAAACGGCCTGTGCAGCCAAAACTGTAAGACGAATACAATGTGTGGAGGAAGTGCACGATAAATATCCTTCTAAGTCCTAACGCTGCGTACGATGTCGCCCTTAACGGTTGTGTTGGGTGCCTACTCAGGTGTCGGCTCGTCACTTGACTGTGGTTCAAAAATATGACGCCCTTCGACAACAGCCCTCGTGTTGCTCTAGTGCGACGATAATTCAAAACTAAACTAAACTGTTAAATGTTGACATCGAATCGTATTTATTGATAAAGCATTTAGTTTCTTCAGTTATTGCAATTGGCCAACATCACAGCTTAACCAAAATTCTGCAAGGCTGGTTGCAAACTGACTACAACATTTTGTTCGTGCAACAGAAATTGTTGCAAAAGTCAAAAGTGGTATTGCACACTAAGCAAGAAACACATACCAAAAACAGGAGGTGTCGTACACCAGATGAAACCGGTATCACACTGTTAAAAATTTCGTGCTTGGTTTCACCATAATAATGGTTCCTTGAAGCTCAGTAATAACTCATATAGAACATGACATCATGGCATGTGGACCGTCCTGTTTGAATGTCGGAAATCTGTTACTTTGATGGTAGAAAATTCAAATATCCCCGATTAAAAATAAATGCAAAATACGACATCAAAGTCGTAACTTTATGCTTTTTATTACTGCGTCTTTACGCTTTTCCTTCCGTTTTCTTTTAATTCAAGCTAAAAACACATGAACAAATTAAAAATGAATATACATTCTTCATACATACATTTTTTATATGATTTTCAGTGATAAAAAATAGGCACTCTTATGAGTGTTTTTTTAATTATCCGATCACTAAGGGGTTAAAGAACTCAAGTAAAAGAAAAGGAGCCCATTTTGATTCTTCCAGAAATTCTTTTTGCCGTGGTTCAGTTGGCGATGGATTACAGGCCGAGGCCTACGGGGCCTCTTGCCGTCTACCCTGCCCGGTTTACGGCTTGGTGGAATCCTTCACTCCCCCACTCAGTCGGTCTTCGGAGTTGTACCCGCAAACAAGCTAGGTTCTTCACTGCGAACTTGCCTATACTAGAGGACGGGGGCCATAGAAAATGTATATGGAAGATAAATTTTGGGTTTGATTAGTATTGAACGAGATGGATACAGAGTAAGTAAAATGTTGTTGCATTTTTTTATGAAGTAAGCTTTGTTCAAATTAAAATGCTATACAGTAGATCGAGCAACGTCATTTAAAATGCATATGAAAGATAAATTTTGTGTTGGAGCATTGAATGCAACAGAAGCATTGATTACCATTGAATGAGATGGATCCAGAGTAAGTAAAATATTATTGTATTGTTTTATGAAGTAAGCTTTGTTCAAATTACAATGCTATACCGTAGAAAGAAAAAACCGGAGGTCTTTAAAGTGTTGCCTATACTAGAGGACTTGGGCCATAGAAAACGTATTAGTATGAAAGATAAATTTTGTGCTTGATATTAGCATTGAATGGGATGGATCCAGAGTAAGTAAAATTTTATTGTATTGTTTTATGAAGTAAGCTTTGTTCCAATTAGAATGCTATACAGTAGAAAGAGAAACCGGAGGTCATTTAAAATGTATATGAAAGGTTAATTTTGTGCTTGATTAGCATTGAATGAGATGGATCCAGAGAAAGTAAAATATTATTGTATTGTTTTATAAAGTAAGCTTTACTCAAATTAGAATGCTATACCGTAGAAAGAGCAAACGGAGGTCATTTAAAGTGTTTGCCTATACTAGAGGACTTGGGCCATAGAAAATGTATATGAAAGATACATTTTGTGCTTGATTAGCATTGAATGTGATGGATCCAGAGTAAGTAAAATATTATTGTATTGTTTTATGAAGTAAGCTTTGTTCAAATTAGAATGCTATACAGTAGAAAGAGCAAACGGAGGTCATTTAAAGTGTTTGCTTATACTAGAGGACTTGGGAAATAGAAAATGTATATGAAAGATAAATTTTGTGCTTGATTAGCATTGAATGTGATGGATCCAGAGTAAGTAAAATATTATTGTATTGTTTTATGAAGTAAGCTTTGCTCAAATTAGAATGCTATACCGTAGAAAGATCATTCGGAGGTCATTTAAAATGTATATGAAAAGTGAGTTTTATATGCTTAAATAATATTGAATAAGTTCCAGAAAAAGTAAAATGTTTCTGGATAGTTTCATGAAGTAAATTGTGTTCGCTATAAAATGCCACACTGTAAAAAAAAAAGCGGAGGCCATTGCAACTGTATATGAAGGGTAAATTTTGTTTTTGATTAGCATTGGAGTAGGTGGATAAGAAGTTCCAGAGTAAGTAAAATGCTATTGCATTTTATATGAAGTAAATTGTGTTTAAATTAGAATGCTATACCGTAAAAACAAAATGGGCCATTAAAATGTATATGAAAGATAAATTGTGTGTTTTATAAGCATTGAATAAGGAATATTAGAAGTTACAGAGAAAGTAAAATTTTGTTGCATTGTTTTATGAAGTAAATTGGGTTCAAATTAGAATGCTTTACCGTAAAAACAAACAGGGCCATTAAAATGTATATGAAAGATAAATTGTGTGTTTTATAAGTATTGAATAAGGTATATTAGAAATTCCAGAGTAAGTAAAATGTTTTTGTATTATTTTATGAAGTAAATTGTGGGCGAATTAAAATGGTATACCGTAGAAAAAAAACCCGGAAACCATTGAAAACAAACATGAAAGGTGCATTTCGCTTTTGATTAGTATTGAAGGATGTAGATAAGTGTTCCAAAGTGAGTAAAATGTCTTTGTATTATTTTACAAAGTAAATTGTGTTCGAATTAGAATGCTATACCGTAGAAAACCCCCTTGAACTTTTGAAAATGTATATGAAATTTGAATTTTGTGTTTTATTAGTATTGAATGAGATGGGTAAAAAGTTCCAGAGTAAGTTAAATATTTTTGTATGACCAATTTTGTGTATGTTAAGTATTGAATGAGGCAAATTAGAAGTTCCAGAGCAAGTAAATTATTTGTGTATTGCTTTATGAAGTAAATGGTATTACACTAAAATGTTTAATTTTTTTATAAGAATCAATTAACTAAATTATATTATCTTACCATTTGTAACATAATGGTGCACTCTTACCAAAATACTTTACTTTAATATACATGCAGCGTGGGCTAAAAGTTATATTAGTAGATATTATATTACTTTATACCATTTACAATGATAGACATATCTTGATTTCGTATTGCAGAGCTAAATAGTATGATAGTTTACTTACCGAGCAGGCAAAGACAAGTGAGTACTTTTAGACGAGTAAATTGATGATTTTGAATATTTTACCATATTTTTCGGGGCCCAGATGGCCGAGTGGTTTGGACCATTATTCTATAAGTCTGCGCACTGTAACTGGTGCGGGTTCGATTCCCGCCTTCACCCTGGGTGTACTTCATTTCTCTGTGACAGTAAAAAATTATTTCAGTGTCTGTCTTACTTAGCGAGTGTGATCAAGCACACAAGCCGGAATATATATGTATCCTACGCCTACCCTATACCCTGTACCATATTTGAAGTTTTTTAAGCCCAGAAAATACTTGAACCCGATTGCACAAGTGAAACACCTGTAATTTGTAGAAATAGCAACGCTATATTATTGTGTCGATGACAAACGATAACAAATTTTTATAGTTCCGACACAACTGATGATCGCAAGAGGAGGTGATTTCTATATCATGCGTGATGAGCAAAAAAAAAAAAAAAAAAAAAAAAAAAAAAACATGAACTAGGGTAACAAGTACAGTGATTGGCCCCCATAAGAACAGTAATTGGCCCGCCGTTGACATTGAGACATATTTCATAATGGCAGTAATTTTAAAAACCTTTGTCACGACTATTTTAAGCTTTAACATATTATTACTTTTAATAATGAATGAAGGCCAATCACCGTGAGGATGCTAATCACTGTAGTGGTTACCATATATTGATTTCTAAAATTGACTGATTTGCAAACAGAGAAAAGCTTTATTTCCACTTAAAAACACACTCTTTGTTCCCATTCGTTTGCTCACAACATTCGAATCACTATAAGGTACGAAAATATTGTATTGTTAAAAAAAATTTATGATTCGTTAAGTACCCAAAACTGAAAACAATACTGCTGGAATTTTTACCAAGCACGTCATGAAACATGCCCATAATAACTTTATTTTTTTTTATCATTCCAATGAAATAAAATAGTAATTGAATGCAGCAAGTTGCAAAAGAGTGGTCAAATTAAAAATTTATATATTTTAAGAAATTTAAACAGCTTAAAATATTTTGTAGTATTTACTAACTTTTATCCAAAACATATATTTAATTTACATTAAGGGGATACAGTACCCAAAAATTGGTCAAAATATCGATTTTTCATATTTTACTTCTTATCACTCACAATATGTTTCTGAACATTTTCTGAAAATTTCGTAATGATATCTTGTGTCAGAAAAAATATACTAAACATTTTCTGGGGTCATTCCTAGAAGTTTGAATGCATTTTGTCTGCTTTCATCCGTTTTCCTGTTTCACGTTTTTTCAATTTCTGTGTTTAATAAATCCCTAACGCTTTTTGGATAATTAAGTTAGAAATTTGAAATGTTTAACCTGTGTTATTGTGTAAATGGTGCACAAAATTGTGGATGGAATAAAGTCTACTATGTATAGTTTTTTTAATGTTGAATTCAATAATTTGAAAAAAATTGTGATTTTTTTAAATTTTCAGTATAAATGCATGTTATTTTTTAACTGTTGCTCACATTTTAAAATCCATGAAAAAAATTGTTCCAAAAACAAGCACTGAAAGTTTAGTGTAGTTATTCTCAAAATTGAAAGCGGAGTAGCGTTCAAAAACGTTCACAATTTGTTTTTTTCTTTCAAATAAATGAAAAAATACTAGTAAATATTTGTTTTTATTGCTGGAAAATGTTTATTTAGAGTGACCATTCTATAAAACCAAACCTAAACCTAAAATTTACAAGTTTTTGTTATTATATCAAAAAATAATCTTTTGGGTGTCGGATCCCCTTAAGTATTGTGCAATTTGGAGAGCCATCTTTTTGTTAAATCGTGTAAATTTTATTTGTAAGTCGTCTCCATATTTTTTTAGTAAATCTTCCCTCTTCTATACATAATGTTGTTCCTACGCAAGCTAAGGCAGACAAGCAGGAGGTGTTGGTCGGTCTGTCACGAGGAAGAGAAAGAATAACGTGGTCTTTTTGCTTTGTACGAGTAGTTAGTTGGAGATTGAAACCGATTTTGTTTGTTTTGAGCCTTTGCCTTGCGTAAATTAAAAAAAAAATACTGAAATCCCTATAAAAAAACCTTGCAAAAGTAAACACGCTCAACTCTAAAAAAAAAAAAAAAACTAATGCATTCATATAAGAACAAAAAAAACCCAAGTCATTATGAAAGTTTTCGCTAAAAAAGCTGTGATATACAAGAACGACAATCTCTTATTTAAAATTATTTGGTCATTATGAATAGTATAATTTAGGTTCCGCTACCATAAAAAAAAATGAAAATTAGTAAATCTTCCCTCTACTGCAGAATGTTGTTCCCACGCAAGCAGAGTTGCATATCTGTGAATCATGTGATATCCGGAAGACATTATCGCGAATTTTTTGACCAATCGAAGACATTCTGTAAACATTTATGTTCCCAAAAGGCCACAAAGCCTAAAAAAATAGCCTCGAAAAAAAAATTATCGACATTTTTATGAGGTGCGAAAGATTTGCTTTCATTGGCGCAGACACAACAAGGCTTACTTTGCAAAAACCTATCAATTAGTAGATCGTAAAATTTTCTATTTGGTCATAAATTCCACATTTTAATTAGATTCCACATCTAATTTAGAATAATCTCGATTTTTTATGGCATGGTCATTAAATTTTACTGAAATTCCATCCAGAAAGTGCTGTTTCTACGTGAGTCAGGATAAAAATAATTTTCCTGGAGTTTAATAATCTTTTTTCCATTCCTTAAATAATATTTATAATATTATAATATGATATTTTCTATAGCAGAAGTTTTTGATAGTACTCTCACCCTGTGAGCTAAGAATATTGCAAAAAAATAAGGTATCCTTTATAATGGAGAAGGTTTATTGAAAAAGATATAGTGGTTTGGAAAAATGGTTTTTGTAATTTTATGTTGCTTTTTTAAATTTTTAATTTTTTCATCTTGTGAATGGTTAAAACTGTAAGTCGTTTAAGTAAATTAAGTTAGAGCTCTATTTTTTTTCCTGTGTTGAAACAAATGCGTTTAACAAAAGTTGGTATGGGATAAGGTCTAGTGTAATTAGATTTGTTTTAAAAATGAAGTTAAAAATTAAAAAAAAATCTTATTATTTGGCCATTTTTATACATTAAGCTACAAAACTATTTTTGTTTAACTGACAGCTCAATATCCGTACCAACTTTTATTAATAGATGTTGTAATAACATTTTGAAAAAAATCCATTAAAAAATTCTTTAAATTGTAGGAGGAGTAGTATTTTGAAAAAAACGTTAAAATTTTAAATTTTATTTTTGAAAAAACTTACATTTTAATATTAATAATTTTTTCGTATATGTTTATTGAATGTTAGTTCTTGGTAAAAGATAGTTTAATTTGAATGCTAGCGATAAAAATACAGGATTTAATTTTTTGGGTACCGTGTCCCCCTATAATCCAAAATTCGTATGAAAAATGTTTCAGCTTGAGTTAAGGGATGATAAATAAAATTATTGAATTAAAAATTTTGAAAACTCAGTATGCGAAATTTTGCAATCGGAATTCTGTTTTATGAGTAGGAATCTAGGGATTCAAATAGTTGAATTTTAGCGTGAACCATATTTTTTAATCTTATCAAATCTCCTACAAAATGTGTCTTTGAGAGTGGGTAATTAGTAAATATCTCTATTAAAATATCAAGATTGTAAATAAAAACTAATAACACGAATAATGTAAAACCTACAAGAAAAACAAACTCAAAATGAGTTAGAAATCATAAATTAAATGATTAAATTAAAATAATAAGAATGTTTTTTTATGCTTATTTGTTTCGACAACTAAAATTTCTCACTATGGGATGGGAGCTAACTAATTGTTGTTGTTGCTTCACCTCACCTCTTTTAAAAGATCTGACACAAGTATGAGTAGGTTATTGACCGCCAGAAAATCAATAACTTAACAATGAAACCGATGTTAAGTCCTTCTTGGAAAGTCAGAAGCTACAATGAAACGATCGAACTGAAAACTTAAAAACACCGAAATTGTTTTTAAAATTAAGGAGGCATAGCGCATCGTTTCTTTCGATGCCCCTCGGTCAAACACGCGCTGAGGAAATTTCCTCATTTCAGAAATCGGTTGAGCTTTGTCCTCTCGTTGGAATCTCAATTCGACAATAGAAAATCGCCGCCTGAACCACTTTCGAACTTGGAACCCCTAATGAAAATCTCATGAAGTTCACCGGGGTGATTGAACCAGGGATGCGCTGCCGGTTCTCGGTTTAACCGGTGTCAGACAAACAACCGGTTGTGTTTGTAATGTACCGTCAGTGCGGGTAACTTTGGCCAAAATCATAGTTTTTTTTCACAAAAGAAGAAAAATTTAACTTCAAAAATGATTTAAACACTTAAAAATCCTTATGCATTCTAAGTATTGTACATTTAGGAATAATTTTCAGGCATTTTTGTTACATTTTATAAATTAATAAAAAATTGGTAGTAATTTTAAAAAATAAGACACTGTTAGGAGCCGGGCGGGTAACTTTGGCCACCCAAGAAATACATAAGAAACATACTTTTTAACATCCTTAAAAGCTGTGTTAACGATTTAAATAGCAATATTAAAACTTTAAACCCAAAAATAACAAAATTACAAGACATATAGTTATTTAAAATGGTATATAACTTAACATTTACATTGCAGAGCATCGTGGAATGGCACTACACGTTGAATACTAGTATTGTTTGTCGCTTAAAAGAAAGAAAAATAAACTTCTATTTTAATAAGGAAAAAGAACTTTTTTGAAGCAAGATTTAATAACAAATATATTTGTAAAAAGCAAACGATTTTATTATAAAAGGTGAAAAATAATATATTTATAATTAGGAATTTGAAAATGTTTACCTTTCGACATTTGCGATTTTGAGTGGAATACGTATCTTGCATTCTATCTTTATCTTTTTAATGTTTAAAATCATGAGATTAAAAAAAAATATCTAAAAAATGAGTAATCATAAAAGTAAGAATTTTTTCAAAAATAGTTAAATTAATACACTTTTACATACATTTTTAAAGTGCAAAGTTCCATAAAGAAATATTTACATCCATGGCCAAAGTTACCCGCATTCAACGGCAAAAGCTTCCAAATTACAAGTATTTAAATACAGCATAAAAAGTAGTCAACTTAGAATAAAACAAATGGTGTAATATTCTTCCTCATTAATAAAAGAATCGAATAGAGTGTTTTATTTAAATATTTTCAATCTTTTTTTAAGTGTTCCAGACAAAAGTTGGAAGAGATAGATTTTTGTCATTTTATGCTCGTAAGAATGAAAACAGCATTTGTAGTATTGCCAGATTTAGAATGAAATTTTTTTTTACATGAAATGAAAGGCGATATTTCCACCTTTCCAAAAATGTAAAACAATTTAAGATGAGATCATTTTATGAAGAGAAATTAAGAAACAAATCTTTTTCCGACGCGTGGCCAAAGTTACCCTCCGTGGCCAAAGATACCCGCTTTGACGGTAACATATTAGATTATTTTTGTTGCAATATCATAGAAAATTTTATTATCCACGAAATAATTCACAAATTATCATTTTTAAGGATCTTAGTACAAATTTTTCTATTTTTTATTCTTGTATTAAAAACACATTTAAAAAATTTAATTAAATTTTAAATTTTATATATTTTTAATTCTTCTTGGAAAATACAAAAACTGCACTCTATGATTTCTGGAAAACTGTTCACTTCTAGAAGAAAAAAAAACCACAAGTTAATAAACTTAAAGTGAGAAGAAAAACTTGAATAAAAGTATCCAAAGAAGTTAAATAAATAATAGGAATAAAATACAAAAAGTCCAAACTAATGTCTTGTAGAAAATTACTTGGACTTTTATAGGAAAAAAAATCTAGTCACAACAGACTTAAAATCAAAGGTAGTATCCATTAAAAACTGCGTCTTTTGAACTTAACAACGTATGTTGTAGTTGTAGTGCAAACGTTTCCGGATGCCTATTTCTAGCCTCCATTAGGAGCTTTAACACAGCCAATAACGCCTCGTAATTCAGAACCATGGTCAAGTGACGAGGTCGACACCTGAGCGGGCACCCAACGGAACTTCAAGTGACATCTTACGCTGACGCCGTCGGGACTTTGGACTCCACAAATTTAACGAGCACGTCTGCCCCAGTATACTCGGGCCCATCCGTCACAAGTTTGGATTTTTCTACTCTTTCCCAGTACAGATATCCGATTCATAGGATGACTGGCAGTAGGTGGGATTCGAGCCCCCGCACTCCTGAGAAATATCAATCATGAGACGGATTCCTTAACCACTCGGCCACGGACGTGAAAGAAGTGCTTGACTTCGCCTTGAACAGAAAAACCGGTGCTTCGGTTAAACCGTGTCCAACCGTGCAACAAGTGGGTGGCCAAACGGGGTGCCCGTCCTCTTGCACCTACTCCACGTGTTTGGCCTACAAAGGCCCTACACGTGCCGACCAAAAACCCTCACCCCCTCGCGGGAAAACGAATGTTTCTCGTGATAACCGGATCGGATAAGTCTTCGGCTTTATCGGCTTCTTGAAGTTCGGGGGAAACCGAAACCTCTCTCGGGGGCTCGCTGCAGAAGTGGTTGGTTTGTAGAGAGGGCCCATGCTGCGTTTAGGGCCAGCGAAAGGTCATGAGAAAGTCAATGGTGAGGATTCATATATATCAATATATGTATACCGGGCCCCCTTTGAGTTGTGGAATAAGCCCCCGCAGTACCGTATTTAGGCCTCCATACAATGGCCCCTTAGGACCGTATTTACACTCTAAACAATGAATGCTCAAAAACGACGAAATTTTCCTTAATTTTGACGATTCCGTTACTGGCAAATGCCCCGAGTTTTCGTTTCCTCAAAGTGAGGAAATTTTGATCGTCATTTTATGAGGACCTTGAATGTCGTCTAATCTAAAGAAATATTTCGTCATTTTTGAGCATGTGAGTACAACAATGAGATTCAGTTTCCTCAAAATCAAGATACAGAATCGTCAAATCACGATCGTAAAAGTGAGGATTCGCGTTTACTCAAAAGTCACGTGATAGTTTGACGAAACAATCCTCAAAATTAACGAAATGAGGCTTGAGCATTCATGAATCGTCAAAAATGAAAGTGTTATTTCTGAAAGTGTGAGGATTCATATATATCAATAAATGTATATGTACCGGGCCCCCTTTGAGTTGTGGAATAAGCCCCCGCAGGACCGTATTAAGGCCTCCATACAACATACAAATCCTCTGGCTTGATGGAAGAATCGATGTACTTACAAATCTATATTTTTGGTTTCTAAAAGTTTTTCGATCTGCATTTTTCTTCAAATAGTTCGACCATACTCGCGAATTTAAGGAGATAATCCATGTCCCGTATCAACTTTTTGTTGTTGTTTTAGTGTTTAGAATTGATTTTATAGTTAACAATTTCACTAAATGACAAACTTCTCAAAGATTTTTTAGGAGTACAAGGAATGCAAATGTTTATGCAATTGCTGCTCTGCTCGATAGTGTAATGCGTAGTTAGAAGACATAAGAAATTTCTTACAGGGGCCTCTTGGCTTGCTTCGCATAGACTAATGGTGGCCTTGAGTCCCGGGCAAATACCTCTGATTTTTGTACCTCCGAATTAAAAACCTGAATAATAAAACAAAAGACAACTATAATGACTCATTTTATTGGATTTTGGGGCACCAATTAGGCATACTAATTGTCTTAGATTAAGCCCACTGTTGAAATCCCGACCACTTTTATATAACTGGAATATGTATAACGTATAAAAATTAAAGGGTATATAGGAAACTTTGGTTTAAAAAAAAGGGGGCCCTAGGTGTACTCTCTACATTCTTGGGACTCTGCAATATGGGGTTAAACAAACTTTATTAGGACGTAAAACTTGGATTTTGACTGAAATCGACTGTTTAGTTCAACGTGGTAGTCGAAACCCTTGAAAACAAAAGCAAAATGAAGGAAAACAAAGAGATTGAAAGTCAAAGCAAATTATTCAGTTGAAAGAGGTCGGATCATTGAAAAACGCTGTGATCAAAAAGCGTCTCAGCGTAAAAGCCCAAGAGAGGGGTACTTCAGTAAATCAGAATTACAAATCACCCTTCTTAGACCCCCCTCTTGACAGCCCATTCCGGGCATGTATAGTGAGATTATTTCAGCAACTCATCCTCTGTCATCTTAGCTTGACCTTATTCTACTCAAGGATAAGATTAGCGTCCACACGTGTCTGCCATTGACACGAGGCGACACCAGCAATGGTGGAGATGCAGAGTTGGTGTCGCCAACTGTTGCATCGAAAAAATGCAACATTTTAGCCGCGAGACAAATTGAATTTGGAATTGGGAGCACTGCTTTAGGGGTAGGAGTAGGTACATATATATTCCGGCTTGTGTGCTTCATCAGAACCCCCTCATAGAGTTATTAAAGAGAATAGAGCGGCCCATGTATGTGCACAGTAACGCACAAAAGAAGCAGGCTAGAGCGGTGTATCTTGGGATACCTCAGTGCCAGTTTCCATAGTTTCGGCTACTATGTTGGGCGCAGTAGCACAAAAATCTGCTAAAGCGGTACATCTTGGAATACCTCAGTGAAGGTTTGTTATGAGCAGTAGCTCGAAAAACCTGACAGCCCTGCTACAAACCATTTGAACTGATAGACACCTCTACTCCTCCTTCCTAACTCTATGGACCCGCTTATAAAGCCTTCCGTCAAGTAAGATAGACACAGAAAGAATTTTTACTGTCACAGAGAAAGGAAAGTACACACAGGGCGAAGGTGGGAATTGAACCCGCACCCGTTACAGCGCTCAGACTGCTTTGCGTTGTGGTCTGCCTTCCAAACCACTCGGCCATCCGGACTACCAAAAATTGGTTTTACAGACCCGTCAATTCTCCGGATTTAACCCGGAAATACCAAATTGTTAACAGTTTTATGCTTTTCCGTGTCATTTGTACACCAAATGCCGGATTTTCTAAAGGTGAAAACATTTAAATTACTCTTGGAGATGGAATACAGAAAAATGAAATTGCTGAGTTAAATCCGAAGAGTTGGCAGGTTGTTTGGTTGAATTAATATCACATAGAGGAACAGTTGACAGCCGTGGTTTTATGTTAACAAAATATGAAGTTGCGAAGAAAAAAGTTCGAATGTAGATTGTTTTGAAGAGTTCTGCCAGACCTCAGAATGGAAGTCAGCATTTTATCCGAGGGCTTAGTTGCAATGTCATCGACTGAAGACTTTTTATTTTTTCCTATTTTCCCTACATTTCGTGGGCTATTAACTGAATTGTTATTTAATAAAAACCAAATTGTTGTTAAGTAAATTTTAACAAATAAAACAAACTGTGTACTGTATACATAATCTCAAGTAATGTGTGTCAACAAACCTAAAAGTAGATTGTCTGCGCCAGATTATTGGAAACATTGGGAATCGGTTGGGGTAAGCCCGTGTTGTTTTTAGAGATCCGGTTTATGTTACCAAAATGAGCCACGGCAAAGTAGAATTCGGAGTACAGACTGTGGCGAGTTCACATTCTTTCATCACCGTGGAGGTATAACATATGTCGATTCGAGTGTTCCTTGAGCTGTATCCCCCATGTATTTAGGAAGTGGCTTGTTGATACTGTAACTTATCTTCATAGTCAGTCCACTTACACTCTCAAAAATGAATGCTCAACAACGACGAAATTTTCCTTAATTTTAACGATTCCGTTACTGGCTAATGCTCCGAGTTTTCGTTTCCTCAAAGTGAGGAAATTTGAATCGTCATTTTTATGAGGATTTGAATGTCGTCGAATCTAAGAAATATTTCGTTATTTTTGAGCATGTGAGTACAATAATGAGATTCAGTTTCCTCAAAATCAAGATACAGAATCGTCAAATCATGATCGCAAAAGTGAAGGTTGCGTTTACTCAAAAGTCACGTGATAGTCTGACGAAACCAATCCTCAAAATTAACGAAATGAGGCTTGAGGATTCATGAATCGTCAAAAATGAAAGTGTTATTTCTAAGAGTGTAAGCAATTCACATACTTAATTATTCCTTCATATAAATTAAATCATAATCGTTACCACAATTGCCTTTCAAGTTAAAATGAACTACACAGGAACGATAAGTATTTCGAAAAATTAATTTCTCGATTGGTAAAGTAACGGAGATGGATACTAGCAAAAAAAAAAAAGCAAGTCGCCGTTATGAAAGAGTACTCCCGGGTGTTCAACTCCGGGTTCATAAAAGTTTTCAATTTTGTAGCGATAAAAAATATTCCTATTATTTAAAATAAAATTCCTTCAGGGAGATTTTCCAGAAAAACGTACTCTTTTTAGCAGAGCCCCATCGGAACTTGGTCTCATAGACAAAATAGAGAACTTACGTACAAAAACTGAGATATTCTGCTGATTTTGTTTTGAAGTTGATTATGTGTAATTACAGAAATTTTTTTGCATTGTAGATTTAAAGCAAATTTAGTAGCGCAATACAATTTAACCCAAAAGCATTTAAAACCTACATTAAATTGGTTTTATGCCAAAAAAACCTTGTTAAAACATGCATTCTAATTTACGAAACCTGTTAAGATTCGTGATTTAAGTTAATAGGGACCAGTGTAGTTGTACAAGCGAAATTGCAATTTACACGCGGTCTTATGACACCATAATCCCAAAAATATGCGTAAGAAAAAACCAATTCCTTACTATTATGAACAATGTTTGAAGGAAAATTTTAATCTACCCAAAACATTGTTGTAAAAATATTATTTTTCATTAAAAGTAATTATGAAATGTCACAAAAATTTTTCCCCCCATTATTTATTTTTTGTCAAAAATTACTTTTAAGAATGTGAAAATTTTTGTAAAGAATTTAAAAACAATGTCATTGCACAGAACAACTTTTGGAGAAGAAGTTTTAAGAAACGTATCTCGGAAACTTAGCAGAAAAAAGGTACCCTGCCAAATTAAAAAGAAACTGTATCAACAGCTCCTTAAAACCCAAAAAAAAACTTCTTACAAAGAAAAAATTAGCTCTGACACAGGCCTGATAATATATTGGCATTACAGTTCTCGGGCTAAGATGAAGCTCTATAGACTCTGTTATTATTTAGACGTACTTCCAAATAAGCCGTATTCTGGCAAAATCTGGCCGAGGCCGATTGTCAGTAACGCTCGAGATCGTGCAGTGATTCGCTTGAAAGATCAGTTCGCAAGGGGCGTTGACCTAATAAAACCATGAAAACAAAAATCCCGTACAAAGGAAAACCACACTGTATATTTGGCACCCGGGACCGATCTGATCCCCATCATCATTCTGATGGGAGGTTCATCAAGTGAAAGTTTGTGTAAGCAGGACCCGCGTTATCGGCCCACTTTGTCCGCTATCAGGTAGACAAACATCGAGAGATGACTTCACACATTGCCAAAGATACCCCGAAAGCACATCGAGCAACCTAATGGGAAGATAAGGTCTGTTCATATTGCTCGAACAACAGGTAACCGTGTTATCGCTCTGGTTCACGTGTGAAACTTTTGGACGAAGGCCTTTTGTGAATTATTCCACTTGCGGTCTCTTCGCCGCCGACACTAACCAATAATCGATAAAAAATGGGAATACAAGTTGGGTATTCAATTAATAAAAGATAATTTTAATAAAAAAATGAAAGAAGGTGTAGATTGATAACGTAGGAGATTTACGTCCTATTGTCCTATGACAAAAATACAAATGACAATGATGGCGCCCCTAGAAGGGAGAGCATAGGTTTTATAGCCCGTTACCCCGCTCGCCAGAAAACAGTCCCAAAGGAACACTACAAAACACATAGACAAGTAACAACATTTACTACAAGCACACCACCATCTTACACCTGCACTTCAAAGGTTAACAGCCGTCAACCATTGCGCCCCCGGGTCTGGCGCATTTGCCGTAACCCAATTTCTAAGATTCCATTCTAAACCATCTCTGTTATAAAAAATTATTTGTTTACACAGTTTCTCCTAGTTCGAAACATTCCGTCTCTTAAGAACCTAACTAAACCAAGTTTTGTTTCTGCCTGTACTCTTTTTTGTCAATCAGAATCTATGTTTGTTTAACTTTCCTCTTTAAAATCATACTGATTAAAAAAGCAACCTTTTAGTCCTCCTTTTTTACCGTCGTGTCCCTAGTATTTAAAGTAGCACAGATGATGATACAGAGCTTTTTCAGTTGTGCGCGGCCTCTGTCCACGAGCACACCTTTTTGCGGAGTTAGAACTGTTTATTATCTCACGCGCTGTCACATTGACATTTATTTCATCAAGCATCAAAATGTGATAAGAATTGATTCCATTTAGATTCAGCATTTATTAAAGAATGGAAAAGTAGGTATTATACATTCGTTCGCCCTGACGTACTAAATCACAGTTGACAAGATTGCGCTCACATCTAGAAGGAGAGGCGCAGGGCTAATACATACAGCCCATTACCCCGCTCGCTAATAGCAATTAAACAGAAGATACAGTCACAAGAAGAGCACAAAAGAAGATGCCACAAACACAATAGACCAAAAAACAACATTTATATTGACAAATACAGAGTACAGACCAAACAAACAACAAACATCCAAAGGACACCTTTAGACAAACACCCCCCCACTCACTGGGATTCGAACACCCGAGCCCAGCACTCCAAAGACAACCAGTAACAACTAACCCTATGGGCCAGTTCCGGTCTACACTCTTAAAAACAAACACTCCCAAAACATAAAATCTACATTACCTCAGTCTGAAGTGGAACATCAACAAAAAAACCAAAGAACAAAAACAAATTCACATGACACTCTCACAGACAGGATAATGCACTTTTCTTTTTGGAGTGGATCCTTTTTGTTGTTTAACAAAAAAAAAACCTCCGACAGAAGGCACAAAGGATCACTCCAAATCGATTGATTTTAACATTTTATTTCTTTTTTTTTTTTTTTATTATCTAGTAAATAAGCATGCCTTTAAGGGTCGAAAATGCACTTCTCTACTGTAGTGGATTTCACTCTTTTGTTTTAGAAGTGGTACCATACCTCCAATTCCAAATTGAAGAGTTAGGGGAAGATCGGTGCTAATGACATTTTTTGAAATATGAGATGTTGTGTCATTGGACTATTATTTCTAGTTCTTTTTTTTAAAGATAAAAATTTCCCCTTTTCATAATACTCATAGTAAGGTATGTTTTTCCTAACGTTGCAAGTTACCGTTTTTTAACGGATTTAAAATTAAAGTGACAAAAAAGAAATACTTTAAAAGCTCAATAACGTATTCTTGGTTTCAACCATTTTGCACTTAAGCTTTTTCTAAAACAACCAACCACTAATTCTTCACTTCTTCTAACCGAACGATTAAAAAAACAAATATTTTATTGTACATACGTCGAGGTATACCGACAGATTGGCACAACCAATGTGAAATCCGCGAAAGCCCCTTGGGGGTAGAATCTACTACTGAACAACGAACAGGGGAGGCGGGGGACGGCAGTAAACTAGACTACGTGACCTTTGAACCACTGTTCTGAGCACTCAAAAAGTTGAGATGATCTTTTCCAACAACCCCTTCCAACCCTATTCCCCACCCAAACCCACATTCAAACAACACTTTTCGTTTTAAGCCAATTTTTCCGGACAAGCCGAGGATTCGCTTACCGGACTACTAACTCTAAATCTAAAATAAAGTTTAAAAAAAGAGTGATGTATTTCAGTGGCTGGTTCAAGTCATTTCAAAAATGGTATGGATGAGTACATATATCTTGAAAACTTGTGTGCTTGTTCAGAGAACCGCTTTCGCCAAGTGATACAGAAAGAATTTTTTACAGTCACAAAGAAATGAATAACACATAGACAAATAGCAACATTTATCGACGGTCACAAACATCCATGCCTGACCGGGATTCGAACCCGACCCCAGCAGCTCCAAAGGCTAGAGTCCTAACGATTGCGCCACCGGGGCGGCTTCAAAAATGGTATTACTCATGTTGTGGTAACTGCAGTTTACCTTCTCACTGCAGTAATATGGGCATTACCCATATGAGGCCCAGAAAGAAACGGCCTTCTTTATTTTTTATTAAAACCCTTGCGCCCACCTGGGATGCCCCACGTAGACAAATTAATAACTTTTTGTTTTTACAGTTAACTCTAAAAACTTTTATGGTTTGTTTTGCAGTAATCTTGCATTCATTTGCTCGTCTGTCTTTTAACTGTTTGTTTCACTTTCCATTCAACAGTCCTATTTCAAAAGCCATTTTTGGCTAGGAATTGACATGGAATCATCATTTACGCTCAGAATTTTAAAAAAAAAAAATGTTGCACAGAAAATAAAACTCTTTGAAAAAAAATCATTTAGATATATAACAAAATGAAGCGGTTCTCTGACCAAGCACACAAGTCTGAAAATATATATGTATACCTCATACCTCTAAAAAAATAGAACTCGATAATTACCACCATTTGTATTTGTGTGAAAATGAAAGCAAAGAATCATTGTTTAAGCAAAACTCATTCTAAATCAAAGTTCACTTGCATGATAAGTTTAACAAAATAAGTGCTTAGTGTGTTTTTTGTGTCAATACCAAAATTAGTAAGTGTGTTTGTGTTTTTGTATCAAAGCCATCAAAATTGTGAGGGTGAGGGTATATGTGTGAATTTTCAAAGAAAGGAAACTGAAACTTATATAAGTTAAGGGCCGAAAAAAATCGAAAATTAACCGAAAAAAATCGAATAGAATGATTTTGCCATCAATCAGGCATGGGCAGAATTGTTCTGTTGTGTTTTGATTGTTTATTTATAGATTTCGTATCGTTCTTTCGTGTACTCTTTAAAAATATTCCTTCACTGTTTAGCATTATCTGTGTCCCATACGTGCAAACCTGTATTATTGCATTAGCGTTTTATACTCTGAACATTGCAAGCCAGCAAATAAAAACATGTCTTCAAAATTCAAGAGATATATAGTCACAAAAATAGTTGTCGACTTTTCAAATATAGCTGGTTAATTAGTTCCTAAAAGTTTCGACTTAAGAACTAAATCTGTGCTTCAAAATTAGTAGCGAGCGTCGCCTAGATGGTGCCACAAAAAATGGCTCCCAGTTCTGGGGAATATGCCGAGTCTGCAAAGGCTGGACCGTCAATGTTGCAGCCCCCATTCGAGAAAAAAATAACATAAGTTCCGTATCAGCTACCCTTTATTCGTGAGCGATTTTTTCAAAAGTCTTTTATGACATCTAACAGGTATTGGGAATTTCATATACCAAATTCGAAGCTCTTTTATCTTGAACCGTAAAGCGTTTTCAGACATACGTACGGACTGATTAATTTTCGATAACACCCCTTTTTTTAGAATTAGCACCTTTCAAATCGTGGTTCCAAATTCATGGTTATATATCTTTGTTTGATTTTGTATTTTATTGCTTTAGAGCGCTGTACGCAATCTCATATGTAAAAAAAAGAGAAAGTAATGAGAATTCACTGATGAGAAAAAAAAGCAGTATATCTACAATTTATAAACCTCGAATATCCGAACTCAGATTGCTCAAACTCCGATTATCCGAATCGCTGATAATCTGAACTGCAATAACTCTTCAAATCATTCAGAAGAAGCCGAAGTCACCGTCACAATTTGTACTTTAATTATTACTTACAAAACGAATGCAGTTATCCGACATTTTGTTTTATACGATATTTGTAAATGGGTTAAGATTTGTTATTAAATTGGAAAATTGGAGTTGTACTAAATTTTTACTCCTTCACATGCTATATTTGCTTTCAAGCAAGTTTCTGTAAAACGTGTTATCCTGTTAAGAGAGTTCTTCGAAGGAAAAGCCAACTTCTAGTAAAAGTACAACATTTAGGCAAAACGGTGATTCTGAATGCTTTCAAGTACAAAACATCTTTCAATTAATATTTTTTGTACATATGTCTTCCATTTTCAATTTTTTTAATTAAAATTACCTTCTATAGGCCGTTTAAAGGTTTCTTAAATTGTTTCCAACGAAATTTTGTTAGCTCTTTTTGTAGATCAAAGCTGAATTTAATTTTATTGATGATTTTACTTATTTGACATTTGTTTTTGCGAATACTTCATATAATGATAACATATAATAGATATTTTTCATTTTTTGTTAGAAAATTGTTCGTTGTTCATACTACCTGACTGAAGAGCCACCAAACCACGAAAGTTCATCAGCACACCTTGTTTTCTTCTTGTAAGCAAAAGAAGAAATTTTTATTTATCTTTAAAATCTGTTTTAAACTCTCAATTCAACTACTACCGTTGGCTGTAGAAGACATTTAAAATTACATCACTGGTGACGTCAGTGTTAGTTTGGCATCACCCCCAGAGGTTTGTGCCAAGATTACCAGCCAAAATAAATACCACTGCAGCTGCCAGTTGAGATGCATGGGGAAAATTTCATTCGTGAAATGAGTAACTAGTTCAAAATAAACGCTTGGTTTGAAATTTCAAAATATTACCCATGAGAGAGAGTTAATATAGGTTCTTCTGAAAACTTATTATATAATAGGGGTATTTTTGAAGGTTTTTGGACATTTGTGATTCATGACAAAGCTGGGCTCGAAATATCAAGCCAATGGTTTATAGGTTTCAGCACAGAAATCTGAAAAATTAAAAAATTATCAGGAACATTAACAGGGAAATGGCCGTCCACGAGGGCGTCGGATTCGAGAAATTCATTGTCCTCACACAATTTTTGGCCGCTGAGGACGGGCGGTTTTTTGAGCCGTGTGAAAAAAGGATAATTTTTGGGTAGTTCTAGATCTATTCCATGAAAACACATGTTAAGTTGGTACACATATATTTTCAGGCTTGTGTGCTTGGTCAGAGACCCACTTATAAACCTTCGTCAAGTAAGACAGGCCCAACACACTCACACGCGCACATACGTGACAGATGCTGCATCTATCGCGCACACACCTCCACAATTTAGACATGCCCCTGAAGGGGAGGGAAATAGTCTCCAGGAACCTGTTCAAATGGGAAACTGCGCAATGACAGCCCACAGGACTTTTGGACCCAACAGATTTAACGAGCACGTACTCCGCATAAACTAGGTGGGTTTTCAGCGACCAGAGTTCGATCGAGGGACCTTCCGATCCGGAGATCGAGACTCTGACCACAGGGTGCCCCACAGCCAAAACACTTGTTGGTCAAACTCAATTTTTCTCAATGAACACTAACATAAATGGCCCATTCAACTCTATCATTATATATATATTTTTAAATAATTCTGTCCGAAATCCAATTTTAGTTTATTGTATTATGTGTCACCTCTTAAAACGTATGCGAGAACGTGTACAATCTCTATCATCA
The DNA here is from genome assembly GCA_023701765.1 of Hylyphantes graminicola. Taxonomy (NCBI): domain Eukaryota; kingdom Metazoa; phylum Arthropoda; class Arachnida; order Araneae; family Linyphiidae; genus Hylyphantes; species Hylyphantes graminicola. The sequence continues at coordinate 6,797,595 of CM043119.1, read as the reverse complement.
TTTTGTATAGAAATACAAAAGGTTTACAGTTTTCTGTCTAGACTCTTAATTAGGTTACTAATGAAAATGCTTCAAAAAGTGACCCCCGAGCTTCTGTATTCCCAGTTTTTAGCTACTTTTTTTTTAACGAATTCCGAATAATTAAATAATGGAAAATTGGTTATTGTTGGGAAAAATTCGTTTTATAATTCTACAAGCGATTTTTATACTTTCGGTCCATTTGTTCTCTATGCTAGTCTTTGCATATAAAATAACGGAACTCAGACTACGTCAGTTCTTTATAAATAAACTTCTTGTGCACAACCTAAATGTTAAAATTCTGTTAATTACATAAATTTAGAATATTATTTAATTCCATAAATTTAGAATTCCATAAATTATTTCCCAAAATTTAGAATACCATTAATTAATTCCCCAAATTTAGTATTCCATTAACAATCCCATCAATTTAAGGTTCCCTAATTAATTCTCCAAATTTAGAATTCCATAAATTGATCCCCCAAATTTCGAATTCCATAAACTAATTCCCCAAATGTGGAATTCCATAAATTAATTCCCCAAATTTAGAATTCCATAAATTAATTCCCCAAATTAAAAAAAAAATCCATTATTCAATTTCTTAATAATTTAGATTTCCATTAATCAATTCATACATTTAAAAAAATCCTATTAATTCCATAAATTTAGAATTGCGGAAAGCGTTCATATTCCAAAATCTGTTCATCTGGTGTGGGTGGAAAACTGGCTTTTGGACCTTTGGTCAATCTTCGTGCTCGTGTGGGTTTGGCAAAATTCCTTGCTCTTCTTACTCGGCACGTGTACACGTGCCGAAAATCTTGCACGCGCTTGGGAAAATTCTCAGAAGAATGATCGTATCGAAGAAAATGCCCAGAAAATTGAAAAACAACCAAAAAGGGAGCTTATCTGTAGGGCCTATTTATTATTGTGCGTTGTCACATGATTCTGTTAAGTGGCATTTGTATATTGTTTGCGATGAGGGCATAAACACATAGATATGAAAAAAAAATGTACGGATTTCGGCTCAGTGTGCAACTTTGTTACGTCGAAAAAACAACGTTGTACACAGCTCGTTGTAATGTGGTGGCGGATTTTTTTTTTTACTTTAAGGGGATACGGTACCCAAAACATTATTTCTGGAATTTTTGCAATTAAGATTACCTAATTAATTCTCCAAACTAAGAATTCCATAAATTAATTCCCCAAATTTAGAATTCCATAAATTCATTCCCCAAATTTAGAATTCCATAAATTAATTCCCCAAATTCAGAATTCCATAAATTAATTCCCCAAATTTAGAATTCCATAAATTAATTCCCCAAATTAAAGAAAAATCCCATTATTTAATTTAAAAAAAATATAGATTTCCATTAATCAATTCCATACATTTAAAATCCTATTTTTCAGTATTTTTTTCTATTTTTCAGTAATTTTTTTTATACTTTAAGGGGATACGGTACCCAAAACATTATTTCTGGAAATAATAACTTAAACTTATAAATTATAGTGGTTTTATTTAATGTTCACTCTAAATAAACATATTCTAGCAATAAAAACAAATATTTTGCAAGTAGTTTTTTGTGTGAATTTTTAGAATGACTCCAGAAAATATTTAATAGCTTTTTTTTTCTAAAAATGATATAATTATGAAACTTTCAGTAAATGTCCAGAACGACATTGAACGATATGAACTGAAAAATTTATAAATGTACCAATTTTTGGGCACCGTATCCCTTTAATGGGTTTGAAACTTTTAACAGGTATGCTCAATTTTTATTTCAGGTTACTGTTTGAATACTATAGAATTAATAATAATTTATTGAAACAATGAAAAAGTTTTACAAAATATAAAAACACCTTGATGGGCAGCTAAGGCCCTTACAGAGGTATGAGATATACTAATACAAAAACAAAAATTGTGGAAACGGAGAACAAAAGAAAAAAAAAAGTTATACAGTATATAAAAAACACAAAGAGGAAAATCTGGACAACCAGCCCTCGAAAAGAAAAAAAATGTACAATATTTCAGCAGTGACTAAAAGAATTTTTCTAAATCAGTGGTATTAATATTCATTAAAATTTTTTTTAAATTTTTCTTAAAGATTCTTCTAGACTGTTTGAATTCTGGATATGATCTGGTAATAAATTAAAGAATTTAGGAGCTAAATATTGGAAGTTTTTTCTGAAAATTTCTTTATAGGGTCTTGGAATTTTAAATAAATTGTTGGGTCTACGTGCTGAAATATTTGACAATTTGGTAAAAATATCCGGATGTTCATAAACAATAATGCATAATTTATAAAAAAAGATATGTATCAAGGGTAAAATATTTAAAGACTTATAGGAGTCAGAAGTATTAAGAGTATTATTTCTGGAATTATATGATAAGAATCTAACAAATTTATTCTGGATTGTAATTAAAGGTTAGATATTTGAATGATAATCTCCTTCCCAAATGGAAATGCCGTAAAGAAATAAAGGATACACCCAGGAATAATATAAATTCGTAAAAAAACCTGAATTAACTTTGTTTTTCAAATGATAAAAATTATATAAGATAGATCTCAATTTAAATTCAATTTATGTTGTTATTTGGATTGTTTTTTAAATATAGTTAAATAAAAATAAAATAAATGGATATTCAACCATTTTTAACATAAATTCCTAACAGTGTTGTGGGTATTTTTGAAATTTCCTGTCTTAATTATTCCAAAGTTTCCTGGTTCTTTCAATGTTCGCTTGAACCATTTTTCAAAAAAAAACATGAGAAATGAATACCAAAAATATGGTGTAAGTTTTAACCACACAGATGTTGCAGCAAATATTAGGATTTAAGACCCATATTTTAGGTGCAAACAACATCAATTTTGTGTATATGTGATTGAGTAATTAGAAATTAATAAATAAAAAAAAAATAGTGTTTCTTTATTCTAAGTCCAAAGGTGTTTCTTTATTCTAAGCCCAAATGTGTTTCTTTATTGTAAGTCCTCTACCAAAGAGCTCTCCCTTTCAGGGAGACATGTCTATGTCTAAATTGCTGAGGTGATGATATATAGCATCATTTGTCACTTTGGGTGTGTGCTGTGTCCGTCTTACTTGACGAAGTGTTATAAGCGGGTCTCTGACCAAGCACACAAACCTGAAAATATATATCCACCAAACAACCAAAACAGCAATTTCAGTTTCAAAAAATCACTTCACTAGAGCTACACGAGGGCTATTGCAATACCACCTAGATTACAGGTAATCTAGGTGGTATTGGCTATTGCCGACTGGCACAGCAATTTAAGAACGACGACCCCGTGTGCAACTTCGCCGCAGATTGATATCACCCGTTCTCTGTGGTTTTTACCTTCATATTTTCGCAAAGATCAGAGGTCGGGAATTGGAGACATCCTCTACCATTTCACAAGACGTCATTGTTAAGAAAAAGTTGCTGTAAGAAGATGTCAAAAGAAAATATTTCGATTTAAACCGTAAAGGAAAATCTTGTTTTTACTGCGAAAAAAAAACACTGTTGACTGGACTGGTGTGCCAGAAAAATAACTCACAGAGAAATTATGTTTGCTTTATACGAACGATTTGTATTTTTCTTTTTTCAAAAAAACTTTTTTGAAGCACACAAATCGTAAAAGAAAAACGAAATATTACTTATCCCGATTATTACCAATGACAGGAAGGGATATTGATCACAGTACTACAGAGGATTATACTGCCGTAGGAGTCAGGTAAACTGCAGTTGGTACAGCTGCGGAAATAAAAAAAGTACCACTAGTGATTATTTCAGCCATTAGTCACCCTATAGAATCGGACCTTTTTGAGATTGTGAACAATTAACGTTCTGAGTTAATTGCATGACACAAAATTTGCATAAGGGGCCGTCTTCATATTAAAAATGTTACGAACTTTGAAATTTCCAATAGCAACGCCCAGTTTTAATAACTTAGAAATGTTAAGCACTCTCGAAAACCCTTAAATCTAAGTTTTTGTTACATTTGAATGAATATTAGATGAGTTATTCAATCGAATCACTTGTGGACCTTTTGGGGACCATCTCTAAATGACAAGCAAGCATGCATGCAAGGCCGTCTTTATTTATCAATTACATATGTAATCTTATACACAGTCCCCTAAAGGGTAATTAAAAAATATTTTGGGATTTATTCAGCAAATTATGAATAAAATTTTTTAAAAATTGGGATTTCGCTTAAACTTCCTGTCTTGAATTTATTTCTGTAAAAATATTAAGGGGTTTCTATTCATATTTTTTTTAAAAATTAATATAATAATTATTAAAAAATAAAAAAATTGTTTTAAGTACCCCAATATTGAATGCATTTTGTTTGGGTTATTATAATTTCTTTTCAGTAAACCATTTGTTTCATTACCTTAATTATTTATAGATTGGGATAGTTTTTTATGTGCAACTCATTTAACATTATGGGACCTAAACTTTGCACGTCTCTAAATCCCCTAATAATGCTTAAAAACTGACAAAATTTGTCATTTCGTATTAACATAGGTCATAGATTTGAAATATGGACTCAAAAAGGGGTGTTACCATTGGAAATTTTAAAGTTAGTAACATTTTTAATATGAAGATGGCCCCTTATGCAAATTTTGTGTCATGCAATTAACTCAGAATGTTAATTGTTCACAATCTCAAAAAGGTCCGATTCTATAGGGTGACTAACGGCAGAAATAATCACTATTGGTACTTTTTTTATTTCCGCAGCTGTACAACTCGTTGTTGCAATTGCTGCAGTTTACCTGCCCACGGCAGTATAGCCTAAAGAGGATTTTTGTGTTAAATAGTTTATTCTTACAGAAAAAGAAACTGCTAAAAGAAAATAGCATAATGTTCTGTAGTGTTAATAAACAATGTCTTGAAAATATCTACTAGTGGGCCCGTCCATGGCCGAATGGTTAAGGCATCCGCCTCAGGATTCAGCCTTCTCAGGAGTGCGGGGGTTCAAGTCCCACCTGCTGCCAGTCATCCTATAAATTGGATATCTGTATTGGGAAAGAGTAGAAAAAATCCAACTCGTGACGGACGGGCCCTAGTACACTGGGACAGACGTGCTCGTTAAATCTGTGGAGTCCAAAGTCCCGACGGTGTCAGCGTACGATGTCGCTCGAAGTTCCGTTGGGTGCCCGCTCAGGTGTCGACCTCGTCACTTGACCAGGGTTCTAAATTACGAGGCGTTATTGGCTGTGCTAAAGCTCCAAATGGATGCCAGAAATAGGCAGCCGGAAACGTTAACACTACCACTACTTCCACTAGTGAATAATATTGTCTTATTAAATGTAATAAAGAGCGTTAGAAACGACAATGCACACTTTCCTGCCTCTACTATATGAATCCCTAACATTATAGAATTCCTTCATTATATAATAGTTTATGCAATACTGTTGATTTATATTTTGGCATGAATAATCGTATTCTATTTCAAATTATAATTCTTTAGGATGAAATTTAAATTTTGTAGAATAAATCTGCACACTTTTATTATAAATTAAATAAAAAGGAGTATGAATTTGAGTGGTATTAGAAGTAGAGGGCCACATAGTTATTTTATTAAAAAGAAAGGACATGTATGTACGTCAACGTCGGGTCTACCCACAATTATAGAACTGAAAATGAGCCTATATAGTCAAGGATAATTTCCAAGTTTGAAAAACTGGAAAGACAAATGTTAAGGGGACTCAGCTAGCACCCTAAAATCGATGAAAATATCGAATATTTGGCTGCCATAAAATACTATTTAATTTAAGCCTTCTACTATGATTTTGTAAGTTAGAAAACTATTGGACAATATTCGTCACATAAAAAGCCCTTTTATTCTAACCCTTCATAGAATGTTCTCGTAATATTTAGTTATTTATCTTGATTTTACTGAGTTAGTGATATTTTAAAACATACCTGTACCTAAAATGCTACAACTCAAGTAAATGTTATGGAAGGCAATCAAATTTCTTTTATGTTCATAAGTTATAATATATTGATTCGAATTAGTGATGGATTAGTGAAAATAGTTTATACTTTTTAATAAAATAAATGTCTGAAATGTATATTTTATTGTAATGAAATTCGGTTATTTTGACACCAAAACATTTTTTCCAGGACTATGCCTTGCTTCAAAAATTCAATACATAAAGTTATTAAGAATGATTCAATAGTGCTAATGAAAAATGTGAAGTAGGAGGAGGATTTAAAAGTGCAAGACAAATTTTAAATAAAATTATATTATTTAAAATGTTTAAAGTTTTATAGATCAGAATTAATGTTTAAACCCTTTTACACCTATTTAACATAAAAAAATAATCCTGATCTCAATTTAAGGAAGAAACAATTTGGGTGCATGGTCAAAACGATAAACGCAACTTCAAATAAACTTTTTCTGTCGTAAGTAAAACTTAGTGTCAAAATTATTTAAATAACAAACTTTCCTTTACATTTTAAAACTTTCTGATGAAGCAGATGGTAATAAAAAAAAGCAATAGATGGCGCTACCAATTAAAGTTAACAATATGTTATCCTTAGCCTGACGACATATTTCTATTCCTTACATTCAAGCGACACCTTGCCAGTGACGTCATGCTACTGGGCGGGGAAATGAAAAGTCTTTATGAAAGTGTCTCCTGAAGAGAATAAAGGGCAATAAAAAAAAAATTGTGATTGCACTGCGAAAATTTACAAAAGGTTAAATTAGAGATTGTCAACACAAAGAAGACTAACAAATTTGTAAGGGTTCGCATTGATTTTTTTTAACAACATGACTACTATTAACTATCATTCAATAGAACAGAACATTTATTAGATCTCATAGACACATAGGGAAGACCGGGGCACAATGGACCTAGGGGCACAATGGACCACCCCCTATTATTTATTTTGTATATTCTCCAAATTAGTTCTTATTATATGTCATAGATGGTATAATAGTCTTCATCTAGTTATTATGAAAAAACATATTTTTAACTCGCACACTTGCCATTTTTTATTCTTGATGTGTATTAACCAGGTGAAAGTAAAAAATCTCGCTCCTAGAAATTATCTTCTCATCATTAAAGTAACATTAGTTGGACAAGGTGGCTTAGCATAGTTGAAAGATAAGATATTTGTCTTTCTTTATAATCTATAAATTAATTTCTTAAATCAAAATACAGCATATTTTAATTTTGTTTCTTGTTCAACTACAATATGGGGCACTATGGACCACGGTCCATTGTACCCCATGCAACTTTAAAAATACTTTTAGCTTCAAAATAAATAAAAAAAAATATTGATGCAAGTCCTTCGTAATTATTAAAAGTTAAATTTGCTATAGTAGTAAAATATTTTAATATATATTTTAATATTCACTTCTGAATTCTGAATGTAATAGATTTTTTCCCCATCTACTACTAGTGCCTGTTTTTTTTTTTTTTTTTTTTTTAAACCAGAAGTAACAAATTATTAGTGAACTGATGTTTTTATTTATATATGATTACAAACAATAAGTGTTTTGCATGAGAAAAGTATTTTTAAAATTGAAAGTGATATTAGAGTGTTAAATTATTTAATACAAGAAGTTTGGATATTTTATTTGGTACAAAAATAAATTTACACATTTGGATAACAGAAGTACAAGTACAGTATCATAAATTTTTGAATTAATATTTGATTACCGATGATTTTTTTACTAACAAAAATTTGAGCTATTTGTTGTAGTTATAAATAATTAAGTACCTAACAAACAAATTTTTTCAGAATTGGTAAAATGCACAAAATTGAAATTTTGTTCGAAAAATGTTTAACCACGTTGATTAATTGAAGGCTTTAAAAAGGTTAAAAAACTAAATCTCACATAAAAACGAAGATTCTTTGATCCACAGTTTGGCCCTACACTTTTGGTGTTGTTTTGTATAACAATAAATAAGTGTTTAAACTTTAAAATGATCTTATAAGTTTGAAATAAAATTTAATGCTTTTACTAATTTTTTTAATCAGAAATGCCACGTAACAGAATTTGAAAGACTAGTGAAGGAACAGAGCCAAAAGAAGTGATGGAACAGGCTTCTCTATAAAAGAAATTTTAATGCAATTGAATACTTAAAAGTCAAAAGAAAATTATTTTATATGTATGTTAATCTTTAAAAAGTGTAGACAATTTTTTTTCAGCAAAAAGTACCATGGTCCATTGTACCCCATGATATGGTCCATTGTACCCCAAACCCGGGGTACAATGGACCACTTTCTCACTTGTAATAAAAAAGTGAATTCAGAAAAAAATATTTGAAATTATATTTGTTAGGTAATGTATTTTTAAACCAGGATATATAAGTAATATATACACCTTTTTTGAAACAAGTGGGATGAATATTTTTGTACTTATAGTGCAAAAAATTAAAAAGTGGTCCATTGTGCCCCGGTCTCCCCTATAGCTAATTCAAAGAAATATGTATTCAGTAATTTTTAAATCATTAAATTGGAGAATGAGAAACAAATTTTATTTATATTATTAATATCAATACTATATTGCACACAAAATAATTTCCATTAAAAAAATATTTATTGAATCCCCAGTTAAGGGAATGTAGTTACATTATCACAGGCTTTTGAAATATATAGGAATAGATTTCGAATATTGGTATAGATTTCGAATATAGGTATAGATTTCGAATCCGATGTATTATTTGCGAGCATGTTGTTGTTTTAGCAGGGTAAAAATTAAGCTTAACTATTTTTTTAGGTAAATGATATTAGGCGAAAGCCTTGCAACCTGTATATTAATTGCACATTCACATTCAAAAATTAAATAAAAACATTTATTAAAATAGGAGGAGAGTTCTTATTTAATTCTGGTGTATTGGGAAAAAGGAATATTTTTTAAAAGCTATTTTAATAAAATTCAAATTTTTTGTTTAATGATTGCTATATTACGTAGGATTTTGTTTCTGTACTTGAATATAGGTGGTAGCACGATCTTAAATTCGAGATATAAAATCGGTCATTTGGCGCTCAGAACATCTAAAATTATCTAGCTATAATAATCACTTCAATTTTTACAGATAAACACCATTCAAAATCAGTTCAGTTAATTTTTGTATTTTTTGTGTGAATAATTAAAATCTCAAAATAATGGTAAACCCAAGGCCTACACGACAATAATTCTTACACAACGCTCATTGCACCAAGACGGACAATGATTGGTTACATTTATTTCGTTCCCGCCTAGCAGCCTGACGTCACTGGCATGGTGTCGCTTGAATGTAAGGAATAGAAATATACCACCTGGCGGCATTCTCCGGCCTCTTGTAAATAACATGTTATAAGCAAACCATAACACTAAAATTTACAAATCGCCAATAAAATTAAATAAGAAAATTATAAAATTGTCAAAATATTCCAACTAAAAAAAGTTAATGTCATAAACTTTTATTTTCTTCTGGTATATCAAACTTAAATACAGTAACTGAAATATCTTTGGAGTTTTCTTTGTGGAATTTATAGGAATTCTTTAAGTTGTATCTCACTTTATAGATTGCTTTCATTTTTACTCCCCACTGCTCAGCTAGTTTCTGGATGTTCTGTAGGAAATAATTAAGTTATATTGTTAGTAAGGACAAAGAAGCATAACATAATATTTACAAATAGATTAAAAGTTCAATTGACGACTGGAACAGTCAGACCTACGATGACATTACAACTACGTTACTTCAAACCTTGTCTTAACACTCACAAACAAACCACCTGGTAGCTTATTCGTCAAAATTAGAACAGCCACTCCACAGATATGTCAAACATGGTCTTCTATCTCACAAACAAACCATGCATGAATTATCCATAAACATAATCAGATGACTGTCAAACTAGTTCGTAACCTTTTATACGCCAACGTTCCATTTGTGGAAAATACTATTAAACCTCCTTTATAGCCCGGAATAATTTTAGATGTGAAAAAATTCAATTACACACAAAGCAAATTTTAAAAAAAATTGTAAATTTTTTAGGAGTAAGGCATTGATGCTGTTTAAGGCAACTTTTCCGGTAAAACTCTTAACATTTTAGTCTCATAACCTTTAATCAGCACCATCTGAATACAAGGATATCAAGGTATAAGAAATTTTCTTGTAGTTCAAACTTGTAGAATTCCATGTTTTTTCCAAATAGTACAAGACACCCATCCTTGAAGTTTCATTAATTTATATATCTATTTTTTACATAAAATAATCTAAAATCTGTACAGTGGGCCCCTACAGGAGTTTTTTTTTACAATGGTTGTATGCCCTCATTGTAAATCTTGTGTTTTAGAGACGCAGGGTTGCCACACTATACGGTAAAAAAATCAAGGACTTTTTCCAGGATATATTTCTTTATTTTTAAGGACTGTACATTCAAAAATGCACCTAAATTCCATGACAGTTTTTATAAATTAATTTAGAAAACAAATAAGAGAAAAAAAATCCAAAGCCTCTTGAAAATCAATGTTTTTCAAGGACTGTGGCAACCCTGGAGAGGATGCACTTACATTTGAAAATATATAGTGGGCATTTGATTTTTTTAAAGGGGTGGAGGCGGTGTCTTTCTGAAATTAATTAAAATTTAATGCCAGTATTTACAAAAATATCCATTGTTAGTCTGAGTTAAACTCTTTTAACAAAGTTTGCATTTAAAAAACAGTTTTTATTAACTTCAAAGGCTACTGTCTTGAAATTACCCCAACTAATAACTTGATTTTTTTTTTAAAAAATAGGTATAGTTTTAAATCTTGCAAAATGTGGGTCCTGCACCTTTGAAGAAACAATCTATGTAATGTATTCAACATACTTTTTCTGTGCTGGTCTTGTGAAGGCTGTATACTGTGTGTCTTGTGAGGGAGAAGGCTGCTTCCAAAAACTGCAGGTGGATTCCTGATTGCATAAAATACATTTGAATTAGATAAATAGAAATACAATGGATATTGATTTATATTCATTTGAATAATACCAGCTTTATTATTCAAGGGATTGGTAAATGTTTAATAACAGAGAGGCACAATTAATATAAATTTGATAGATCTAGGTATATATACTTATTGAAGAGTATTTTATAACCATTTTACAAGATAAATATTTTTAATTTTTCAAATTAAAATAAATCTATGCTGACATTTTTATTTGAAAATCTCCAAATGAAAAAAAAATGGTAATACATTTTTTATGGCCTAATGGGTTAAAAAGCTTTTATCTTCATTGCATGGCTTGTATTACAAACGAAATTTTTTTTATTGGGATGAAAACTATATACTTTAAATTAAAAGTGGTAGGCAGTATTTATTGCTCAGTAATAAAAAAATGTAGTTAAAGTGCCTGTTTTGCACTAACCCATCTAGAGTAACATTTTGTTAAATTCAACAGCTTTGAATGGAAAGAAGAGTTGTAGAGGCATTCAAGTGCAGAAAAATATTTTAATAAATTTTATTTGGTAAAAATATTTAGCTTCTGAAAAAAAATGTGTATAATTTTCAATACATAAGTTTATGTTATATTTATTATCACAATATGAACTACAAAAAAGAAAAAAAAAATCCAATGAAAAGCCCTAATTCCAGAGTAGGCACCCAATGCAACAACATACACAGAGAGAGCATCAGGACTCTAAAGCATATTTAATGTGCACTCACTCTTCACAGTGTAGGGGAGAGTGTTGTACCTTGGGACGCTTATACCTTGGGACACTGACAATATCTAAGAATCTATTGGCAATATTCATACATTGTTTATTTCTAATAGTAGCCTTAACCAACAGACATCATCAAAATAAAATTTAACACTAGCATCATTGAATTGATGAATTGGCGACAAAAAATAATATTTCATTACCCCAAAGTAAATATTTTTCTCATTCTAGTATAATTTTTTACGTTTGTTCTTTTACAAAAAGTCAACTGCATTTTATTTTCTTCATAAAAGAGAAGATTTTAGAATATTTTGGTTATGAGAAAATAATGATAATGCATTTAGATTGGCCACTATCTTGCTTTTATTCAAACCATGTAGTGTGCTGTACCTTGGGACAGTAAAGCATTTGTATCATCATATAATGTTAAATAATTTGGACTTGCAATTTAGCTGTATAATTTAAATTATTCTTGAATTATGAAGTTTTATTTGTGTATTTCCTTGAAAAAACAATAAAGTTTGTTTCCTGACACAAATTAGTTCAAGTGCATGACTATTGACTGAATTATAAAGTATATGTCCCAAGGTACAACATCATATTGTACCTTGGGACAGTTTATCCTCTCTACTATAAATGAGTGGCAATTTTTTAATTTCAAACTGCCAGAATTTAAAAAATATATATTATAGAGGAATATATTTTTGTGTTGAAATGCTGCTTTGAAATTTTTATTTTGACTATAATTATCGAAGAAAAAAATTAAAATGTAAAAATTGTCCCAAGGTACAACACTCTCCCCTATTAATTGTGGAACGTTAACATAAACAATCCAACACTACCTTCATTCCCTTTTGTGCCAAAGGGAGGATTCATGATGACAGTGTCAAACACCTTGTGCCACCGCACGTCGTGCCTGAGATCCAAGACGTCACACTGCACAAAGTCCACATTGCCACAGCCCAAGTCCTTCTTGTTCGTGTTGGCAATCTCAAGGGCACTTTCATCGATGTCGAAACCAACACAGAAACTGTAGAAAAAGATACCATGAGGGTTTAGTTTATGCAGTTATTTTTAAGAAAACGTTAAAATTGAGGTTAAGATGATAAAACTCATTTCAACAACCAGTAAAAAAATTTCTAAAGATCAAATTAAAAAAATTGTTTATAAGTAAATGAAATGTTGATAAGGGCCCCTATAGGGAAATAAGCAAAATATTCTTAAATAAAAAAAACTAGAAAATGAAAGCATAATTTTCAAAAGTTTTTACATTAACAGATAAAGGTTATTTTTAAAAAAAATCATTTTCTTTTAATTATTATTGAGAGGGCAATGTATAATGCAGCTACAGTGGCAACCAATAGCAGAAAATTTGAACACACTTCAAAATCATTGCCTGTATTTGATTAAACACCCAAGTGTGGTTCCTGCTTACTTCATATGTGAAAGATCCCATTGGCTCATCACCGCAACTGTGATTATTTGTTACCGTAAATAGATTAAGCTATAGTAAAACGCAAAGTTTCCTAGCACGGAAGCCATGACCATGGCCGGAGCTATAAAACGCGCGGAGCAATCAGATGACGACAAAATAAAACGACTAAAATCTTCATCTGATTGCTCCACTCATTTTATAGCTCTGCCCGTGGTCGTGGCTTCCAAGGAAGGAAACTGAGTTTAACTATGCATACATGGAGGGACATGACATGTGAACCTTCTCAAAACCTTGCCACTCTTAATGGAAGACATTACCGAAAGCAATTGCTTGCACAACAAGCAGCACACAGCAAAGCAGCACACTTGGCAGTGGTTGGTTGAGCATGTGACATGAGCACAAAAAACCACCTAAACACAAAACTAATCACTGACAAGTAAAAACACATTAGATGAAAAACGGCGACATTTTGCTAAAAATTCTCACGAGTCATGTCTCGTTCCTCTGTGTAGCTGTCAGGGATAGTTATTATTTGTATAACATTAAAATATTTTTAGGAATACAAAAAATACAAATTAAAATAAAGTAGTAGTAGGTAGTATTTATTATATTTTAGTAATAAAAAAATGTAGTTATAGTGTCTGTTTTGCCCTTACCCATCTACCATTAAGTTAATTTAACAATCAGTTTTGAATGGAAAAAAAAGTTGCTAAAACTTTAAAAAAAATACAAAAAATTATTCTACTGAATTTCATTAGGTAAAAAAAAACAAGTTTAAATAAACCTTGGAAAAATGCGTTTGAATTTCAATAGATGAAAAAAAACACAAAATTAATAGCAATAGGTAGTATTGATTATTTCCCTCTAGGCAGTTTACAGAAACCATCAGATGTGAAGGAAATTACAGTAGTTTTGTGATTACAATAAAGAGTGATGAAGGAAAACTGCCTACCCTGCTCCTGAGAGTTCTGCCCCCAACGCAAGGGTGCCACACCCACAGCCAAGGTCAGCTACCACCTTCCCTTCGATTCCGTCATAGTGGTCCTCGATTTGCTGGAAGATGTACGCTAGAACAAGGGAAAACAAACATTTGAATCTTAGTGCAGGGTTCATACTCTATCTATGATAGTGAAATTCGGGAGTTATTTTAGGAGTGCAGAAATGTAAATTCAGGAGGTAACAGGGAATAAATGTGAATATGTTTGTTTATTATCGTATTACTCTATGGACTTCACCACACTAGAATGATGAAACATAAGAAATTAAAATTTCAAAGAGTTTTGTGATGCATTCTGGGTCATTAACTATTGTCACAATGTCTGAAGTCTTCTTTTCAACTTACGTCACATGCTCAGTAGACTTATTCTTATTACAAATAAAGTAAGAGAGGAAAAAAGGCAAAGAAAGGAGAAAAATGATTCGTGAAGTCAAATTTTTCAGGAGAGGGAGAAAATATCAGGAGTTGTACGAACGCTGAGTGGAAGAACGTGCTATGACTTATGACTTTCTTGGTGGGGGGCAAGATCGCCAAGCACTGCGACTTTAAGTCTATTGTACTAAATCCCAGAAAGGACGCAAGCACAAGAGACACACAACGAAAGAGACGACACAAACACATAGACAAATAACAATATTTATTGATGGTCACAAACATCCATGCCTGACCGGGATTCGAACCTGACCCCAGCAGCTCCAAAGGCCAGCATCGTAACGATTGAGCTACCGGGGCGGCAAGAACGTGCTAAGTGACAAAATGGTGAAAACAAGAAAAGGAGTTTTATAAAAGTGTTAGTTTCCCTTATATTCCTTAAAAACAGTACTTGTAAATGGTAAAAAATATGTCACACTTGTAGTTTATGAAAAAGAGGAAAACCAAAGGTATTTTGATTCAGCTTCATTTAGTGATGGCACTTAATGCGCAAAGGAACACTTTGCTGATATAGCCTATGATATGATGGCCGGTCTGTTTCTTTCGAAGAGTTAGAAACTTAGGGTTCTTGACGAAGGTTTATAAGAGGGTCTCTGACCAAGCACACAAGCCTGAAAATATATACACCAATCAATCAGCGTAGGGTTTTTATACAAATCAAGATGTTTTAAACATGAATTAATAATTAAACTGATTTTAGGCAGCTCAATTTTGTTTACAAAGTTACAGATTTTGGCGCCCCTAGGGACAGCAAAATCCAGCAAAACCACTACCCAACAACAACAACAGATTTTGTTTACAAGGTGGCAATAGCAAGGAGTAAATCGAAAGTTGTAATCCAAATAGTTAAAGGTTCTTAGTTTTTCAGAAAAACTTACAGGCAATATGTGGAGTTGTCGCATATTGTTCAAGAGTAATGTCAGGATCTTCAAAATCATCTAGTGTAGTTAAAATATATTCCAATTTTGACGGTTTCATATTGATGACGCTAAATTATTGAGTTTTTATAAATATTATAACATTCAATAAAAATTAACAAGACTTAAAGAGTATTTTTGTACAATGCACATGCGTTGCTTTCAGAAATCAAAACATAAACAAACGAAACAAAACAAAACAAAAATCATGGTACAGTTACAATTCGGTAATTTCACAGAGAGTTTTCGTTCATTAAATTCTTTTTAGTAGAAAATACATTATGAGTTAATATCTTCAAGTTTAAGTTGAAAAAAGTGATATTTTACTATCAACAATATGAGTATCAATAAAATGCTAGTAAAATTTGTAAGTGTTAAAATAAATTTTTACTTATAAATATATATGTGGCAACATTTTGTAATGGTGTCTGCTTCAGATTTTCAAAACAAACATTTTTGCGGTAAATTACTTTCTGTTTAATATTTCGAGGTTATATCAGGTAAATTTTAAATATTTTATCAAAATATTACTGTACTAAAAATACATTTGCATGAGTTTTCGTGTGATTATTACAAAAATTGTATAATGTGTTGGTTTTTTTCGCTTAATAGTTTTGTTTTTTTTACATTATACTTTAACCTTGGAGCTACCTTTTAATGGACACGTTGTGTAATCTCTTCAGAAACACTACACTTACAAATTTTTAGCATGCAATATTTTGACATAGGATTTTTTTTTTAATAATAACCCTTACAGTAGAGGTTTAAATTCTAAGGCATGTAAATATATAACTCAGGGTTTTCTTATGCACAACATAAAATAAACAGCTACATTTGATTTGGTAAAGGAATAAGATATGATGGTAGCTTAGGTTTCAACCTCCCGGCTTCAACTTGTTTAAGAACTAAGACATTGATCGTTGAAACTGAATATGTTGCTGGCCTCTTAACCTCTCAAAAATAATGTTCAAACCACTGTCCAAACCACAAAATTGCAAAAACACAGGTATCAAATACAACCAGATGTTGTTAATCCCACGGTTTTCAAAAATTGCCATCTTTGGAATTTTCATGTTCATTTTTTTTTTCTGTCATTTAACCAACGATATGTACTATGTCCCAAAAAGTAGAGTTTAATACTAAGATAGGTGGCCTCATGACCTTGTTAACAAACCTTGTTTTTGACCTTGTTTGATTTATAAAACTGATTACCAAAAAAGTAGTTAATATTATAACAGCACGTTTAAATTACACTACCAACACCAAATGATTCAGAGAAGCCCTGGTTGTGTTATTAATTTAACTAATAATCATTTATCGATTTTTATTTCAAGCTGTAGATAATGTACTGACATATAGCTTTCTTAAATGGTTTTGTGTTTACAGATTAAGAAAATTTAATATGTCCTGGAGCAAGTATGGCCTGTGGCTTAAGAAGCTGGCCAAGAACTTTATGTACAGTGTTCCAGTCACTGTGGTCTTCTTGGACAGTGTTGGTTATGTGGCCAAAGTAGAAGGCATCTCTATGCAGGTGAGACTTTTTGACCTTTATTATTGACCCTCTGTATAAGAAATGATGAGTGAATTGAAGAGCACATAGAGAAAAACCCATTCATTGCATAGGAATCTGGCTGCATCAGGCCCTTGGGGGACATTAGCGAGTCATCGCTTAAACTGATGTAAGGAAACTGGTTTCCTACTTATGGTTCTTCTTTCACTTCACCCTGATTCACTCCAGACACATACATTCCCAAACTTCTACCATGAGAGAAGAACCAAGAGAGAAACCACTTTCCTGTTGCCAACATCCGCATAGTAGATCTGATTATAGAAAGATTCCTGTGCAATCAAGGGGTTCTTCCTCTGAACTCTTCAAATGATTTCTAAACAAAATTTGTAAGATTTTATACCTTACAAAATCAACTTGATTATATTCTTACAAATAATTTCTTACCATTTACTATTATTTGTATGTCAGTTAGGCACACACCTAGCATGTGAAAGGTTCCAGGTTTGGCTCCGGGCATCGACAAAATAACTGGCAACCAATAAACGGCCTGTGCAGCCAAAAATGTCGGACAAATAATACCCTGTGCAAGGAAGTGCTTGTTAAATATCCTTCAAAGTCCTAAAGCTGCGTACGATGTCGCCTTTAACAGTTGCGTTGGGTGCCTATTCAGGTGGCTCGTCACTTGACTGGTGGGTCATTCCATGTGAAATCACCCAAATTTAAGAAAATTTGTTGCCGACTAGTCACCGATTTTTTTCAAAAAATTACCACTTAAACTTGTTGTAGAGAAACCCTCAAATATCAATTTTTAGCGCATTTTGTCGATTATTTGCTGAGTTACGGACTTTTGAAAAATTATCATTTTTGACGAATTTCGGCCATCTTGGATTTAACACTGTGCACCAAAACTTCAATAACTTGAGAATTAATTGGTCAAAATTAACAATTTTGGTGTCCATTTGAAGTTATTTATATGAGAAACATAAATCTAGCGTTGAAAAGAAGTTTTAAAATTTTTTTACTATAGTTTTAGAAGGAAAATTAAAAAAATCAGTGTTAAAATTTAAAAAATTTCAATAGGCTGTAAAAAAAAATAGATATATTTTTTTTCTTCGAAACTTGGTGAAAACATTAATCAATATGTGTTCTTTAAGTACAAAAAAATTGGAGAGATAAAACTTCTTAAAAGCTAGAAAAGAATTTTTTTGTAACCCGTGATATTGAGCACTACGGCTGCAATAAATTGAGAAATAATTCTTCAAATTTCACAATTTTTGTGTCGTTTTGAAGCTAATTATATGAGAAACATAAATCCAGTGTTTAAAAAAGGTTAAAAAAATATTTTATTATACTTTTAGAAGGAAATTGTAAAAAAAACTCCATTAAAATTTTTCTAAATTCAATATGCTTAAAAAATATATACCCATTTTTTCCCACCTGAAAATTGGTGAAAACATTAATCAATGTGTACTTTAAGTACAAAAAAAATCAGAGAGGTAAAATTTCTTAAAAACTAGAAAATAATTTTTTTGTAACCCATGATATTGAGTTACAAAACTCACAGATGTAGGAATATATGACACTGAAAAGTTTCTAAAAAATAATTTTTAGTACTGGCAAATGAGATCTAGGTACATACCATTTTTAACGTTGAGAAGAATTAATTTATTCCTCCCTGAAGTTTTCAAACAAGTGTTCAATTGACTTGGTTTCATCAGGGGTGATATTGTATGTTCTCAACATTTAACAATCTAACAAAGGAGAGCTAAATAATAGTGTGTAATATAGTTTCAGAATTTTCACAGTTGGCAAAGCAGTTTAGTGACAAATAGTATATCAAAAGAGTTAGAAGTGCCTCTTAGAAAAAACAAACTTCATTTCTGCATTACTTAATATAAACAATCCCTGCACCTTTTGCCTATGGATTGTTTGCTTTTATTACTGAAAAATGACATGGTTTAGTGAGGACTTGTTTTGATTTTTGAGGTTTTGTTGAATGATTTAATTTCCTGTGTTCATAGGTTTTGAAGAAATTAGGCAGATTTTCAAAGCTTTTTCCTTAATAACTTACCATGTGGACAGGGCCGGATTTACCAATAGGCCCTATAGGCCCGGGCCTAGGGGCGCACCATGATGAGGGGCGCAAAATTATTCCGCTCTTAAGTTCATCTTAGTTACACTTAAAAAAAGGTCGTTTTAGAGTTCAAAAACAGCACTTTGATATTTTATTTGATATTTTAAAGTCCAATTTCGTATAAATGTCTGTTTTTTAAACCAATTTCGTATAAATTTATGATATATAAGAAGAAAATTTAAGTGTTGTATATTAATATCAGTTTAGCTTGAGTAAAATGTAGTGTATATATGTATATCTGTAAGTTTATAATGAGTATTAAATGGCTTACCCTTATTTTAATAACTCGTTGCCTTATTTATTTATAGCTTAAATACCGAAATTTACGAACAGTTGATTCTCTCATTACTTTATTTAAATAATTTTACTTCACGATGAATTAGAATAAAATACAAATTATCTTCACAAAGACCTTTCTAAGTTCCAATTTCTTCCTCCTTTACGATGGTGTGAAGAGGGGCGACAAAAAAACCACGGGCCTAGGGGCGCACAAAATCTGAATCCGGCCCTGCATGTGGATTAAAGACTTTATTCTACTTCATGCAAAACACAGTGTAAGGGAAATGAAAACTTATAGGACTGGAATGTGAGATTTAATTTATGTAAAATTATTGGATCGAATTACTCTTTTAGTCTTATAAAAACCTTTTTAGTGCTTAAAATCAAGTTAACTTAACATGATAATGAAAATTTTACTTTTTAAAAGCATTTTCATTGGCATATTCCTACATCTGTGAGTTTTGTAACTCAATATCATGGGTTACAAAAAAATTAATTTCTAGTTTTTAAGAAATTTTGCCTCTCTGATTTTTTTTGTACTTAAAGTACACATATTGATTAATGTTTTCACCAATTTTCAGGTGGAAAAAAAATGGGTACATATTTTTTAAGCATATTGAATTTAGAAAAATTTTTACGGGTTTTTTTTAACAATTCCCTTCTAAAATTATAATAAAACATTTTTTAGCCTTTTTTAAACACTGGATTTATATTTCTCATATAATTAGCTTCAAAACAACGCAAAAATTGTGAAATTTGAAGAATTATTTCTCAATTTATTGCAGCCGTAGCGCTCAATATCACGGCTTACAAAAAATTCTTTTCTAGCTTTTAAGAAATTTTACCTCCAATTTTTTTTTGTACTTAAAGAACACATATTGATTAATGTTTTCACCAAGTTTCGAAGAAAAAAAAATATACCTATTTTTTTTACAGCCTATTGAAATGTTTTAAATTTTAACACTGATTTTTTTTAATTGTCCTTCTAAAACTTTAGTAAAAATTTTTTTAAACTTCTTTTAAACGCTTGATTTATGTTTATCATATAAATAGCCTCAAATGGACACCAAAATTGTTAAATTTGACCGATTAATTCTCAAGTTATTGAAGTTTTAGTGCACAGTGTTAAATCCAAGATGGCCGAAATTCGTCAAAAATGATCATTTTTCAAAAGTCCGTATCTCAGCAAATAATCGACAAAATGCGCTAAAAATTGATATTTGAGGGTTTCTCCACAACAAGTTTAAGTGGTAATTTTTTGAAAAAAATCGGTGACTAGTCGGCAACACTCATTGGGTGATTTCACGTGGAATGACCCTGGTTCTAAAATACAAAGCCATTGGCGCTCCTGTAGCTTTAGTGTGACGATAATTCAAACCTAACCTAACCTTTACATGCACAGATAACCAGTAATGTTTCTTTAATTTTGTAGCTTTTTTAAAGGCTTTGGTCTATGTTTTAACAGATATTTCTTGCAAAGAATATTAATTATTACATTATTATGTCTTTAGAAGATTAATATTTATTGACAGATCATTCGATTTTTTTATTCATATACATATAAAATTATCAACTTTCTGACAAAAGTAGGAGACTTTTTTTGTCAGTATCTTACCAATTAACATTATTGCAAAAACTTTTAAACGAATTTAATCCATTTACTATGCTTTTTGATTGTGATTGCTTTTTAATTGGGAGCTTTAATTGGAAGCTATTTCTCAGATTTCTCCAATTTCTTGAACATTAGAATGACTGTTTTGATTCATGGCGCCATCTCGTTTTTAGAAAACCACACTAAATATTTATTTGAACCTATATCAGTATTACTGCAATGTGTTTTGGTGTCAAGAAAATTACTTAAAATTTGGGTTACATTTTTTAAGTTATTGTCTATTTTGTGTTATTTTTTTTATTTTGCTATCTAGTGTGTTACAAGAAATATGAAAATATCAAATATTACATATTTTTTTCTTTTCAGCCGGCTTTGAATCCAGATGATGTGCAGACAAACGACTATGTCTTGTTGAACAAGTGGGCCATTAGGAACTTTGAAGTTCGCCATGGGGACATTGTAGCTCTCACGTGAGTCTCTTTTCATTTTCATGTTACCTTTTAAGTGCTTGGTTATTTTTATTAGATCGTTTAGAAATTTGTCTGAATCAACTGTAATTGCCCATCCTTCTTACAAGTTTTAGAAGTTAAGGCTCTTTAAGTGTTATGTCCCCTCTGATGAATTTTCGAAACATACTGCTTTAAATACCTGACATTGAACAGATATATCCTTTATAATGAACCAATCAGCTATGATATAGCATCTTTCCTTGATGATTTGTGGTGTTATGTTGAAAAGTAATGAATCTAGAAAAATCTGAAATGTATTTTAATTCAACAAAATTTGATGCATAGAAGAAGTTTAATTTTTCATAATTTCCAATGGTCGCTAATATTAGATTCAATTCACCCCACACGTTATATCACAGCTCTATCCAAAAAGGGAAGCAACTGACAAATATCAAACTTGCACCAAATGAAAATCGTTTGCTAATAGTATATGTTAATAGAATTTGAATATTCATAAAATTGTTATGTTTAAAAATAAACATCCATCAAATACCTTTAACAATTAGTTTTTTGAGATGTTAGTATAATTTTCTCTTATATATTTTTAAATTTGGGTGTTTTACTGAATCTCAGCTCTTCTAAGAGTTTAAAAGCCTCATCATATAGAATTGAAAATATAGACTATGCCAACTAGAATGTTTAACATTCCTGTTGTGGTACATTGCAGCAAATCTCTCCCAATATGTTAATTGTAAGCAATTAATTCGTGGACTTAATTAGGCATCAAGTCTATACGTTACCTGCAAACAAGAGAGAAAATTAAACAAAATTAACATTCTATGGACGGAAAAGTTTCATGAAGTTCAAACTTCTCATCATTGCATGAATATTCCTCCAGTTATTTTTATTTATATGAATCAAACAAAATTATATTGAGTCGTGTAATATGAAAAAATAAATGCAGGTAAATAAAAAACATGAAATAATATTCAAAGTACAATTTTATTAATAAAAGCTACGTGCAAAATCTTAATTTGAGTTTGTTTTTTCGCGAGACTAGAAAGGTATTTTTAAAATGTTTACTATCATGTCAATTTATGAGAGCCTTAAAAAATCAGAACTTCAAATGCGAGAACTCATACTTTTAGAGTACTATAATAACTTCTTGTTTCAGTTAACATATTTTGACACCTTTTACAAATCTCTACATTTTGGGGTTCAGACAGAGATGGATTTCAGAGATAAAAACACAGATATACAGTAAGACATTAATAGTTTTATGTGGATGTATATTATGCACTTACACATAATACACTGTTGGTTAATTGAACAGAACATGTTGACTATTGTTATGTTTGCCAAAACGCTAAAAGAAAGTATTATGTATGTAAATAATCTATCAATACAGTAACCAGCAATGCAATTGATACTCTTGCACATTTACTGTAGTTCAAACTCTGAGACATTATTATTATAATCACGTGTTTATTATGGCCTTTAGTTCCTTACAAAAAAAACTACTACAAACTTTACTACAGGAAAGGGGACGTACATAAATCACGTCACGCTCATAGGGGGGGAGGGAGGGATATGCCACAACGTGACAGATCGTGACATGGAGGGGGGAGGAGTAATCTGTTGCGTGACGCAACAATTCAAAACTTCCAATTTTGCAAGGAAAATGTTTTTTATAAGAACGATTTTAAGAAAGAAATCTGAAATCTTTTTTTTATCATAAGATCATTATAAGAAACACTTAAACAAAGGAAAATATTAAAATCAACTTTTAAAAAAAAAGGGGGGGGGGTGCGACAAACGTGACGTAATTTTAGGGGGAGGGGTTTAACCAAACGTGACGCAGCGTGACATAGGGGGAGGGGTCAAAAAAGTCCAAATTTTGCGTGACGTAATTTATGCATGTCCCCAAACAGCCAAAATTGTGATTTGTATATTGCCTTTCCCTCCCTCATATTATCTCATAATCTAAACCTTTTTTTCTGATGAGGTTTTGGACCAACCTAGCTGGGCCTCTGGCCTGTTGCTGGTGGACAATTCTTGTATTCATTTTTTGAGGGATTTCATAACACAGAAGCGAAGCAGGCGCGCAGCCAGGGAGGGGGCTCGGGGGGCTCGAGCCCCCTCCCTGACTGTGACAATGTGCCCTTTTGTCCAAATTAATGTTCCCGAATTTCTGTAATTTTATAAAATGTGTTTTAATGAAAAACAAAGTCAATTGGCACAATATTCTTGTAAAAAAGGAGCCAAAAACGTTGCTCATAATCAGTTTCCAAAATGAATCATGATCACATTGCCATGCAAAAAGTTGCTTTTGCCTGTTCCTAGGCTTATACAACTGAAGTCTCTCGAACGCATTCAGGCTGTAGAACTAGTGAAGGATTTTAAAGGTTTTTTTAGACATTAGCGAAAAGGCATTAGAAACTTTTCGTTTCATCTATCTTTAAAAGGCAAAAGCCCTTACTTTTAAACGCGATTTTGAAATCTATGTTCTCCGAATGGCCAACGATTTCTATTAACTGATAACTGACCTATGAACAGCCCGTGCAGTCAAAATTGCCCGACGAATAATACCCCGTCCCGTGCAAGGGAGTGCACGTTAAATATCCTTCAAAGTCCTAACGCTGCGTACGACGTCGCCTTTAACGGTTGCGTAGGGTGCCTATTCAGGTGTCGGCTCGTCACTTGACTGTGGTTCTAAAATACGACGCCCGTCGCCAATAGCCCTCGTGTAGCTCTATTGCGACGATAATTCAAACCTAACCTAACCGAATGCGGCCAAACGGCAAAAAATTAGGAAAACTCAACCTGCTGAAACTGATGAATCATATTACAGAATTTATTTATTCCATACATAGACCAAATAATTAGTTAGTAGGAGGTTTGAAGGTAAAGTATAGCTATTTCATTAAAAAAATGTTCAGTATTTACTTCAATGTAACTGTAATAAGGCTATTTTTGATGATATAAGTAGGGCACTAAGTAAAATAAATGGGCATTTGCACCAAGTAAAATAAATGGGACCGAATTTTGTAATTTGATAAATAATAACAAGAGTTTGTGTAGTGCTACTTTGCTATATCATTCTTTATTTGTGAATTTCAATAAACCGGAAAAGATGTTACTTGTATTATATCCATTTCTATTTTGTAGGCCACAAAATAAATCACTTTCAGGCAAACAATTACATGCATTTATTTTGAATCATTAGTGATCGCTAAATAATAATAAAAAGAAAAAGAAGAAACTCCTTATCGTTTATAAATTTTTTAATTTGAAACATGCTTTTAAATTTTAATGTATCTCTTTGGACGAGGGTTTGTTATTAACAATTGACGGAAATGGCAACTTTTAAAATTTTGTTTTGTCCCATAGCTTCTGGAATTCGTTGGATTTCTAGGTAGATGAACGAATTTGTAACTAACCTAACTTATCCCTTTCCGACCGGGCTCGCACGATCGTGCGGATATTAAAGAGAATGTTCACGCTCCTCAAAACTTTCCATACCGAAATAACTGACTTGTACCATTCGTTATTTGAATTTAAAAAAATACTTTGTTTTTAAGGAGTTTCTGGCATTGATGCTTTTTAACGCATTTTTTTTTCGATAAAACTCCAAATTTAGTTTCATAATTTTAAATCAGAGCCACCTGCCTGCTGGTCGAAAAGGGTTAGATAGACATATTTTTAAAAAATCGCTGTCAAAAATTTCGGAATCGTATGTCAAAAAATGACACAGATATCAGAGAATTGATTTTAAATATTGTACTCCTTTTCACCCAATTTCACAAATGTTAATTTTTTTGTTTTTGATAGTTTTCCCTACTTTTCCAATTCCAGTGTAAGAACTATTTTTGGGCCAATTTTCAGAATTAATGCAATTTTAGTTACCTCTGGAAATCTTTATCAACCTCTCACTCACTTAAAATTTTTTTTCAGCAGTCTTGTTTGTAAAACATGATTGTAAATTTAGTACTTAATTTAAAAAAATAATACTTAATTAAAAAAAAATTTATTCGGGTAAAAGTGCCCTTCTAAAGTTGAGCCCCCACCTTGAAAAAGTCCTGGCTGCGCGCCTGAAGCGAAGCTTGTCAGGATATATTGTACTTTTTGAAACTTGCAATACTTTCCTATTTTCAGAAGCTTTTGAGTCGTAACACATTCTAAAACCTAGTAAATAAAAATTACAGTGATGATAGTGATAATTTGTGTTTTTGTGTGTGTTTGGGTTAAATCTTTTCAACAATAGAATCTTGCATAAAAAGTATAATTTGTTTGGGTTTTAAATGTACGTACGTATATTTAATTTTTTAAATGCTTGTTTACATAAAAAACTCATTTAGATTCTAATGTTAACATTAACATTCGTATATTAGTACATAAAACATGTATATGTTTTATGCAATCAAGTTATATTAATTGTCTTTATAATAATTTATTTAATAATAGAAAATGTAAGCAATTACTAAATGAAAGTAAATAATAAAAAAATAATTAAAATATAATTGGTTTCTTCAGTTTTGGGGAATTACTTCACAATTTTTCTTATCTGATGCTCGGATGTGTTTAGTAAAATTAAATTTTTTTTAAAATCCATACATGAAATTTTAACTCAATTGATGGTGTCGCCATCTATTGAGGTTTTATTATACTATTTGCTTGTTTAGCAGTTCTCATCTTATTAAGTTCGGTTCTCCTAATAGAGCACCGATTTTTAGTTGATTTGTAGCTACAATATTCGATTATTCATAAAAAATTCTCATTATAGATGGACCCAGTAAACTTTTTTGTTTAAATTGTTAATAGTAATTATTTAATGTTATTGTTCGTTTTGGGTATTTTACTTGTATTGGTTACACTTCCACATTTTTTTTTTACAATCTATTTTCATAGAATAATACTTTTTAAATTGCAAACTTAGATTATTTAGATTTTGTCAAAAGTATTGTGTTATCATCCCAAAATCAAAAAAAAAATATTTTGTAGATATTTTACAGGATTTCATCCGATAAAAGAAATGATAAAAACCTGTAAAATATTACAGAGAATATCTCATTTAAAGGCAAGCGTTTCCCATTTGCCTCTATGGACAATTTATGTGCTGCTTCGGTAAACGTCTTACTTCGCTTCAGTTCCATTTCCACCGATTCGTTGTTCTAAAAATTTATATGTTTACATACATCATTAGAATCGGCGTGATATTTCTGTAAATCAATCCTGTTTGCAATCTCTTCATCGTAGTAAGGCAAGATTGGAAGCAATTCTAAAATAAAAAAGAACAATATTCCTCTGCCATTCGAAATTCGCTGCTCCGCTATCAGCCAATAAAAACTCGCTCGTTTGAAATTTATTGGAAACGAGATTGCCGCGGGATTGCAGCAAATGTTTCTTAGAACATTCGAACAAAAAGTTCCTTCTGCCAAACAGCTGGAAAAGTTTTATAAAAAAGTTCGTTTTTTATTTTTTTGGAGAAAAGTATTTTGACAAAAAGTTTTGCGTGTTGGATGCAAAAACTACGTTAGTCTGTTGAGTAGTTCCGTTAATACAGGACGTTTGTTTCGAGTGTTGAGTGCAGAAATAGAGGAGGAGTTATTACGTTTTTTCTCCCTCCTGAAAAATTTGAAATTTGTGACTGACGTTGTTTCTGCACTCGCCGATTCAATTACTATTAATGGTCACTATGGACCGAAGTCTATAGAGGGATATACATAAATGTAGATAATTGCGTTCACCTATGGCATCCCTGCATGCTTTTTATTTATTATTATTGGACAGGCGATAATGGGTCAAGAGTTTAACAGCCTTATTTTAGACTAATGTTTACTTACCCAACCAAACTCACTTTTGTTTAATATGTACTAAATTTGATTTATACAGGGTGAGGCAAACAAAAGTGGCCTAGAGATAAGAATACGACAGAAATGTTGCCAAGTCTAAAAACAATACAAAAACAGGTTTGCTATTTGAAGCTATTGATCGCTTCAATATCAGTCCCAAACAAACGCTTGGCGAATGATTTTCCGGCAACTACGCTACGGTTTTAGAAGCTAGTTGAAATGAAATATAAACAAGGTTTGTAGAGCTGATAAAGGAAAGTTCCCACTGGTGATTATTTCGGTCGTTATTTATCCTAGAAAATCGGACCTTTTTGTTTTTGGTAATACAATACATTCTAATTTGATTGCAAGACACAAAATTTGTGTTATGGGACGTCCTCATACAATACGAACTAAGATCTGAACTTGCCTCTAGTCTATGAGTCTAATGTGAAACTAATCCGATCCAACCAATGCAAAAAAACTGGTTTCAGGCGTCTTCAAGAGGTTTTTTTCGCCAAGCATTTCAATGTATCCTTATCTCTAGACAAGACCGGGACCACTTTTGTTTGCCTCACACTGTATATTCTCCAAATTACTGCCTTTTCAAACTTTGCAAGGGCGCAGTTAGAATGAAGCCCCAGATGAAGAACAAGTCCTTTTATCAGCGCGTTATATTTTCCTCATTCTTGAAAAAATAAGGGTTTATATCTCAATTCATGAGTCTTCGATGGGGGCGGTGAATATCAGAGTAAGGCGGGGAGGGTTGGTTTATTGAAACATTTCGAAATCGTTTTCAGAATTTCATATGGCCCCGTTTGTAGTTAACCCTTTTTCCCCATGAAATTTTTTGGTGGACTTTTATTTTGGCGGTTTGGTGCGCAGTTTTATTTAGGATTTTTTTTTCTTTTGTATATGCTGCCAGCTAAAGAGTAGATGAAATAACACTGTAAGAAATCTTTTAAGAGGGATTGTCAGTCCCATAAAGCTAATGCATTAGTTTAGGAATCACAACTTGCGCAGAAGTATTGCTTTGTCACGTTAGCCTTTTTTGCCCAGGTATGGAAATCAACATAATATTTGCGTTTCAAATTTGTTTCATTTCGATGTTATCTAATTTTTAATTATATATTTTTGGAGTTTTAAAATGCCCCAAATGCTCAGCAGATGGCGACAACACTTTGATACTTTATCATTTAATGATTAATTAACCGGATGTTATTTTCTTTTCAATTTTGTGTTAAATTAATGTCATGATTATTAACATACCTTTTGAAAATGGGATAACATCGCAAAGCAATTCTTTTGCAAAATTTGTGATTTCAAAACTAATGCATTAGCTCTATGGGACTTGCATTACCTTTGAATTATAAAGAAAAAGTTTTCACGTGATATTTATGTAACTAAAATCAATAATATAGATGAAAATTAATACAATAAAAATGCTTAAAAAATACTTTTATGGAGATTTTGATATGGAAAGGGTAGCAGATGCGCCATATGTCTTTAACGATTTTTATTTAAATAAAACTTCTAAAGGATTATATCACATGTCGCTCATAGCCTCTCACTTAAATTATTTCTACAACTTTAAACCAATTATTCGAAGGGTGGCTGATAATTTGAATTTCAGAAAAAAAATCCACTCGGCCGTCTGTTACTTATTGTGTTTGTTTTATGTCATGTCTAGTATTTATTTATTATTATTATTATTATTATTATTATTTTTTTTTTGGGGGGGGGTCCAAAAAATTACTAGATCCAACAGAGGCGAGTAGTAAAAAGTTAGTGGTTATAAAAGTTTATATGTTGCATATAAACTCACGTAAAACTAACTTTTCAACATAAGTTGTATGGAAAAAACACACTTGATAAACAAACATGTTATTAAGTCCCAATTGCTTCAGAAAATTTGAGTTCTAATGTAGCTCCCTCATTGGTTTGATTTACAAAGTACTGCCAGTTGATTATGCAACACTCTGTTCATATCTTAGTGATATATTTGAACCCATCAACAAAGACTTTATAAATACCTTTAACACTTTCTTTCCAAAATAAAAACATTAACTGAGTTTTTTTTAAATTCAATTTTTGTGCAAATAAAGTTGCCTTGCGTAACTTGTTTAGGACTAGGGCCTTCATTTTGTTTATCAAGATAAACTCTCATACCAATCGTTGTTACTGGGTTAATAATACACAGCACTTTCAATAGCAAAGAAAACACACGACTGATCTTGTTAAATGAACTCTTTAATAATCTTTTTTTGTCAGTTTTATAATAATTTGATTTCTTCTGGCAATGCAACAACAACTATAATACACTTTGTTTCGTACAATTTCTACAACAGAATTGATCCAATCTAGTATTTTTTTCTCCTTTTTTGTGCGGAAAAGCTCTAAATTAATTAGCGAAGACTGTTCTGGTTAGAACTTGGGCGATGTTTCGTTGCATTGCTATTCATGGTGTTACCTTTCACTATATAGATAAAATCTTTTACTTTAACTTAAACTTTGGCATAACATTGCTACAAGTTTTCTCTGTAAAAACTCTTCATTATAACTTGATTTTTTTCATAGCTTTTTGAATTTGGTGGTTATTCTGCCTTGACTTATAGGTAGAAAAAATGTCAAGCATTTTTAATGCGTAGACCAAAGTTGTCCCAATCGAATGTAAATGGCAGTATCTTCACAATTAACATTGCTGTACTCTAAAGGGTTAGCGCCCAGCTATTCACGTATTACTGCCGGTCAAACTTTAGATAGGAGATTTTCATTTTATCATAGCTTCCTGAAAAAATAATTGGCTGTTGACAACAAGATCTATAGTAGTCCGATTTGGCATTTAAGTAGGAAAACGGGTAATGTCTAATGTTGTATCTTAAGATTTTGGTTTACTTATCTACTAAAGTACAGAATTGTGAGTCATGTTTGCTCTATAAAATAAATTTTACTCATTATACATTGTTTTCTTTCCCCTAATCTATTTAAATTTTTACTTTGTAGAATTGAAGTTGTAAAGTCATGAGTTTCTATATTTGACAAAATTCTCCTTTACAATATTTACCAAACATTCATGGCTGCTAACAAATAGTCGCAAAAAATAATAACAATACATAATTAATTTGAAAAAGATTTGAATTTTTCTGAACTGATTTGAGTTGTTATTTACAAAAATTTACATCAAAATAAAATTGTCAACTCCCTATTTTCACTGCACAGAACCATTAATCCGAACATCGAGGGCATAAGTTTTTCCGGAAAAAAGAATTTTATGGATTATGGATTTAAGTAAATTTTTTTAAAGAAATTCCGAAAATCAGATTTAGTTTAAGAGAACTACGTGATCGGATAGTCGAAATACAAACAAAAAAATATTCGAACGTTTCCAAAAATTTTCGGACTGTTGCCAAAATTCAAAAGCGTCCCAATTATAGATTCTGGGTTATGGGTGTCTAGATTAGCGGTTCTGTACTGTATAAGGTATGCTTTATATTCAATTCAGCTAATTTGATTGTGATTTTCAGTTTAAGCTTAATTTTAATTTTCAGGATCCTCACGGACGGATATAAATTTCTCTCGACTCCCCTAGATTATTGTCTGAAAAAAAAAAAAAAACTCGTCATGACTTTACAACGTCTAGCATTGGACTACCCCTGGCACTAGACGCGTTCACATAATCCATCGAATCCATGGAATGAAGAACCAACTCCGCAATTTTTCCCTCTTGGGGATTTTCGACCGGGCAGAACCGGAATTGCAGGGTTCGTTAAGGGATTTTGCAAACCCTCAAATAAAGAACGGTTTGATGTTCCATTCCATGGATTCGACCACAGACTATCATTTCGGTTAGAAATCCTGCTCTACCACTTTTTCCCCTAATGGAGGGTTTTACTTTCCATGGATTCGATATGGCTCGTGTAAACGCGCCTATTGGGGACACTAAAGGGGGTTATTACAGATCCTGATGCTCTTGTGGACGGGGTGAGTGATGGCAGGCAAACTTAATTTTCATCTAAATCTACTGCTGATGTTCACGTCCTGTGGTTCTAACTACTAACTCTCGTTGGAATAAAACGACGATACTCAATA
This sequence comes from Hylyphantes graminicola, assembly GCA_023701765.1. Taxonomy (NCBI): domain Eukaryota; kingdom Metazoa; phylum Arthropoda; class Arachnida; order Araneae; family Linyphiidae; genus Hylyphantes; species Hylyphantes graminicola. The sequence goes on along the minus strand of CM043119.1, from coordinate 6,766,248 downwards.
GCGTTGATCACGGTGGCTGTTAAAAACATACTTTTACAACGAAATATTACTTGTTTTTTCCTTCATTATTTCGCATTGTTTGAATAATTATAACACTCTTCTTCAATTCCCTCCATTGAATAGTTTTTTTTTTTTTGGTATCTCTCATTATATTAATTTTGTTAGTTTTTGCATGGGATAGTAGTCATATATGAGACATCAAAGCAGTTGGGCTGATTTAAAATATTAGAAATTCTTTGATTTTATTTTATCAGATTTTCTATACAGGACAGAAATCTGATGTTTAAACTTAATTCAATACTAAAAATACAGTTAGTTATCCATATGCAAAAACCAGCAATTTTACTAAACACCCATGTAAAAGAAAGCGAATGCTAGATTGTAATTTTTTACTATTTGTCCATTCGAAATAAGGGAATTTCAAGTATATTAGCTTGTGATAAAGTATCCAGCACTGGTGTTTTTCATGCTTTAAATTGGCATTTTGCGTTCCACCAAGGTAATTGGCTTGTGGTGGTGGCTCTAAAATAGGACAGTACTTTTGGAATATATTGTATATGGAGGGAAATTTTTTAAAAAGTTAAGGGGATTTTTGATCTTTTAGTTTCATCAAACCTTCTATTCTTTGCAAAAAAGGTTTATATTTTTTTTATGGTAAAACATTCTGCTATTTCGGCTTCTTGAAAAATTTCAGAATTTCACACTCAAACAATGGGCCTTGACGGGCTTGAGCGATGATTAATATAATTTGCATAAAATTTCTTCTCTCTCGCACACAACTTGCAACGTTTTCAATGGTATACAAAACAAAAACACCCGACATTTTAATCCATTCCGGCTGAGTAGTCACACTGTTGGCGAGAAATTGTGAACAGTATCCGTGATTCATAGATTCCAACACCACCAAAGTATCATACAAAATCAAAGTATCAAACAAAAGAATTTCACACTCAAACAACGGGCCTGGGCAGGATTTAGCCTCTTGACGACCAATATAATTTGCACAGAAAATTTCTTCTCTCTCGCACACAACTTGCAACATTTTCAATGGTATTAAAAAAAACACCCGCCATTAATCCATTCCGGCTGAGTAGTCATACTGTTGGCGAGAAATTGCGAAATGTATCCATGATTCAGAGATTCCAACACCACCAAAGTATCATACAAAATAGTTTTTCCTAGAAGTTTCAAGAGCGTGCCCTCGCCGCCATGAGGGGGCTGTGTATGCTCTCCAGGGGCACCATTCTTCCTGCTAATAACGCCTCTTTCTGAGGGGTGTGGTAGTGGCGCTGGCGGTTTCTTCTCGCCGCCAAAACGGCCACGCATACCACCACGCCCATGGCACCCACGATGCCGAGCGACACCCCGACTGCCACGTTGCTGGTGCGGTGCACCCCTTGCATCGCGAAGGACTCGTCTCGGGTGCTGACCCGGGTGCACGAAAACTGCACCCCTTGCGTGCCGATGCACATCAGGTACGGGGTGCCCGGTAGTAAGTGGTTGATGGTGTAGGACCTGAAGAACTGGTTCACGGTGACCGATCTGTACCGGTCTTTCTGCTGCGTGTCCTCGCGTCTGTACTTGATCTCGTACTCCGGGAAGGCGTTTCGAGCCGTCCCGTTCCACACCACAGTCACGAAGGTGGAGGCGACGCCCAAGGGAAACAGGTGGATGTCTATGTCCTCGACAACGAGGCGCGACGAGGACGAGGCCTCACCCTCGGTGTTCGAGGCCACGCACACGTACACACCGGAGTCCCCCGGTTGGATGTGGTGCAGCTCTAGCGCGCCCCCTTTCATCTTGACCCTGGTCTGGTTCAGCCCCGGGGGCAGCACCCAGCGTAGGGCTGGGGTCGGTAGTCCGTTCGCCCGGCACTGGAACACGTACGAGTCCCCTACTCGCTTGTCCACTGTGGAGTTGCGCTCGCCCACCAGCGAGGGCGCGCACTGTTCGGGGATATCTGACGCGTTGAGGCTGGACACGAGCGGACCACCGCGGCACTGGAGCCTGTCCCCCTGGAGTATTCTGACCCTGCCCTTGCTGGCATTTGTGACGATATCGTGCACCCACTTCACGTTGCAGTCGCACACAAAGGGATTGTCGTGCAGCGACACCTGGATGGGTTGAGCGGAGGCCGTGACTATGTCCTCGCTCAGCGCGCTGAGGGCGTTTCCGTGCAGGGACAGCAGCCTGAGGCTGGGGACGTTGACCAGGGCGTGCGGGTCCACGAAACTCAGTCTCGCATTGTGGTGCAGGTGCAACGCCACCAGCCTGGGCAGCCCAGTGAAGGCCCCCTCGTCCACCAGTTCCAGTTCCTCGACATTCTCCACCGAGCACTCTTCGAGGGCGGGCAACTTGACGAAGTCCCCCGCGTTGAGCTGGGAGAAGGCGTTCCCCCCGAGTTTCAGGACGTTCAGACTGCCCAGGACTTTGAAAGACGTCGACGGGACCTTGATCAACTGATTGTCCTCCAGAGACAGAAGGGTGAGGTTGGTGAGGCCGTCGAAAGCGTGGTCGCTCACCCCTCGTATCCTGTTCCCGTTGAGCCACAGTTGTCGCAGGCTGCGCAGGCTAGAGAAGCACCCGCCGTTCACGTAGGCGATGTGGTTGTCCTCGAGCCTTAACTCATCCAACGACTCCAGGTCTTTGAACCACTCCGGGAAGACGGCGCTCAGCTGGTTGTGCGACAGCAGCAGGACACGGAGCCGGGGCAGACCTTCGAAGACGCGCTCCTCGGCGAACCGGAGCTGCCCGTGACGCAAATCCAACACCTAGAGAACGAAGAAATATATTTGAGACGTAATCAAGCATAGAGCGTTAGATGACTACCTAAGATTAAAAGGGAGAAACGTTAAAGGAGCCTAAGACTCTTCAGTTGGGATGTTTAAAGTTTTTAGATGTTTGATAGTCTTGATGACTTGGCTATATACTTATAAGAGAAGAAAATAATAACGTAATTAGAACGCAAATATGAAAGTTTAAAATGATGTAAAAAAAACCTTTTAGCTGTTTCGGAATTTGGAGTACTGTCCGCAGTGCTCAAAATCCATAAAGGAATGAAAACAATAAATTTTTCAGCGCTACTAAATAAAAATACAAAACGAACATTGAAAGCCAATGTTGCCTAAAAGTAACTACAAAGACAAATATAAAAATTAGACAGCCGGAAACCCATGAATTAAATGATAGTGGTCTAGACACTAGAGAATTTCGGAGTACTATCCATGCAATTTACTAACTTTATAACTGAGAATGTTATATGCTTCCTAATTTTTTTTATCACATTTACATACCTTTTTCTAAAATTTCGAGTGCTCAGCTTTTCATGCCTTAAAAGAAACATGAAACATTTGACTCATCTAAGAAGCATTCGAAAATTGCAAATTTGATCTCAAACGTATTTTAATGTGGTCGATCTTATGTGACGTCTGCAAGTAACTTTTAACATAACTTAACAAGACTTTTATGGAGTATATTTAGGAGGTATTAAGTTGTCTCACTCACCTCGAGGCACGGCACGCCTCTGAACACCCCATTGAAGACGGTCCTGAAGTCGCAGCGGGACAGGTTGAGCACTCTGAGCCGCGACAGATCATGGAACACCGACCCTCTCCCCAGCTGCTTCACCGGGTTGCGGGACAGATCCAGCTCCTCCAAGTCCGACAGCTGGTCGAGCTGGCCGAAGAGGTCTGTCAGCTGGTTGCCGGACAGCTGGAGAGACCGGGTGCTGGTCGGGAAGTCGGAGCTGGTCGGGACTGAGGTCAGGCCGAGGTCGGAGCAGTTGAGGGTCGTCGGGTCGGGGCAGGAGCAAGGGGTCGGGCAGGGCAGCACCAGCGGAAGCGAGATGAGCAGTAGGAGCAAGTGAGGTCTCATGTCGGAGTGTGCTCCATGTTCTTGGTGGTGGCTAAACCATGGTTGAGGGATCTGTTGAGAAAATTGTCGTTAGAAAGGACATTTATTGAGCAATTCAATCCATAAATAAATACAGGCAACCGACGAAATACAAATAAGACACAAGTATGTATAACAGAAAACTTAACAAGAGAATAAAACGAAAAGAGGAATGATTAGTAACACAACATCCAACAGTTACTAATGACAGTAGGCGGACACACTAATAGTTAAGGAATCTGTTGACGAAAATTTACTGATAAGAAACTTTAGGAAGGCTACAGAAAGAGCCAGACGGCACAAATAATACAGTAGTATAAAAGTAAAAGTAATCCATCTCTACCTTAGGAATCCTTTTGATACACAATGCGTTGCAAAAGGCTTGTAACATATGTGACAAATGGATACTGAACACACTAAAACTGGATGCATATCACAAAAATAACTTATGGTTGATGTGCTAGTTGCTAATAAAATATAAATAAGAAAAATAATTGAATGAAAGATTTGTGTAGACGTTTTTAACCTCTCCTTTAAATAATAACGACATTGTTCTTAAATCTTTAATCGATTTAAAATATTTTTCATTTTAAGATACCGAATTCTTGCACAGTGTCGCGTCACTTGACTGTGGCTCTAAAATACGACTCCCTTAACCTAATTTGCACAGTACATATAGTTGTAAATCTTAAAGAAAAATCCCGAATGTGACATCATTTTAAATTTTTGTTTTTCTCTGTTTGAAACACTATTTAACAAGTCAAGTGTTTTTAATAGCAACTCAGGGAAATGCGATTAAAAACACTTGACTCTTTCGCCAATACTTTACAGTTTTTTCACTAAATAAGATTAATTATAAATATGACATGCGTTTTTTCTTTAAAAAAATGTGTGGGAGTTAGAATTGAAATTTGTTTGACGGCAATTGTTGATAATCATCTTGTAGTTAATCACCTAAATCTAAACTATGTAATTATTTATCGATTTATTTTGCCTTTTCTAGATGCGCATTCTCATACGTTGCCCCGTGTATAACTCCTTACGAATTTTCTTTCTTTAAATTTAATTATTTATTTGTGAATTTCTTTTTTCCCCGTTCAATTAAACATCCCAAAGAGAGAACTAAACATTAGATTAGGTTGATCCTTTGGGTCTCAAACTAAAGACCCTTAAACAAAGCTGCGAAAACAAGATAAAAGGAAGCAACCAAACAATTAAAATTAGGCAGTCAATGCAGTACAGGGCAACAGAAAAGGAATTGTTCGTAAGAGTTATGTTAAAAAATATTAAGTGGTACAAAGGTAAAATAACTTTACTTAATAATTTTTTTTTGCCCTTTAAATTACGAAAAATGTTTATTCTTAACAAGCCAATTATAACTGAAAAGCAACTATTGCAGAACTCCCAGGAGCAAAATTAACGTGCTAAGCAAATTACCAAAATGCATTTATTTTTACTATATCTAAATGATTAATTATCAATTAGGCATGTTGATTTGAAATATAATAAGCAAATATTATTCAAGCAATTTGATTAATTTAAGTGTTATAACTTTTATAAAGCAGAGTGTTGTTGAGATAAAAATAATTTGTTCAACCTGTTAATTTTGAAATTGGTGTCAAATTCTTTGTTTCATACAGACGAGTGCTATGAGCTTCTGAAATTGCAGTAAAATGATGCTTTTTGTAAAACATTATGACGTAAAGTTAAAAAAAAAAAGATTATTTATTAATCAACTTACACTTAAGCTTTATTTAAAATTTTACTATAATTACTCCATACGTTAAAGAATCATTGCATAAAAATATGTTAAAATAAATTCTATTGATTAAAATCGAAGGTTTATCTTCAAGTTATGTATTAATGCTTTAATTAATCCTTTCTTTCAAGTAAATTATTATTTTTTTAAATGTCTTTTTAATTCAATTTTACAAAAATACCAGTTTATTAATATAATAATTAGTAATTTACAAATAAATAAATAAATCTTATAAAAGGCAAAAATGATTAGAGGATTATTTCCCTTTAAACTACGTAAAGTTGTTTTCTCGTAACAAGCGTACTATAAAGGAAAAACAACTTTTACAGAACAGCCCGGAGCGAAGTTAACGTGCTGTGAGACCCGATGGGAATTACGTGTAAACAACTATACAGCTTATTCTCCTAAGACCCTAGAAAAATCCCATATAATTTTTTTATGTAAATATAAAATTTTCAAATAAATTAATATATATTTAAAAACATGTTTTGCTAGAAATTGGTAAAAATTTAATGTCTAATATTTGCTGAGGAGCAAAACAATGCAATAGAATTTGAGTTCTTTTGACATAAAAAAAAACAAATTTTTGTGCTTTTGATAAACGAACACGCTTTGTCAGTGTGTTTGTAATTAATAGTTTATTCTAACATTTTTTTATTGCATCTTTTAAAATGTTCTACTGAAAAGCTTTTTTTCAATGTGTTTTTTTAATTATTAGTTCATTTAAATATTTTTAATGGAAAATGCTTTCTAAAGTCGAAGAGCTTAGTGGAAGGACGTGTTAAGTGACAAAAAGGTGAAAACAAGAAAATGAGTTCAAAAATTTTAATTTGCACTTAGATATGTTGAAAACTGCACTTACAAAATAGGTAAAAATATATTTACATTAAAGTTTATGAAAATGGGGAAACTTGTTATCTTTAAGGGATGAAATAACTCATTCATCGGACACAAAAATATCATTTTTTTTAAATGTCATTTGGCACGTATTTCTTTTAAGTTCTTCAATTTAAATCTGCGTAAAACTTACTTTAAAAACAAACAACAGCTCCCAAATAGTCTCGGTCCTCATGCTACTTTTTTTACATAACAAAAATAAGTTAAACGACAACAAAGAGTAGTGAACAATTGAATGTATCTATTTCATTAAGCATCCAATTTCTATGCCTTTATGGGAAAACTTCCATTATTATGATGATCCCTATTCTATTAATTGGATTAGTTACCGTTCCTGTTAATCAGATTCAACAAAGCTTCGGAAACTAAACTAATTCTAAACACAAGGGAACTGCAGAATTAGTTGGGTCAGGAGGTAGTTTACAATGGGACATTATGCATTTGGTGTATGGGTTTAGCATTGAATATCATTATTGAGTATACTAAGACCTGTCTGTTAGTCCAGTCAACAACACAGGCTCTTTATACTCGAAAAGTAATTTTAAAATATCTTAAAAGTTTTTACTTTTTAGTGAAAGTCTTTTGTTTTTGTTGTATAATGTTCGGTGTCACATCTATGCAACAAAATAAAAACAAATGCAGTAGAATATTTGTTTAAAAATTGATATCATTTTAAATATTTTTATTTATGTTTATATTAATTTATTTTTAAAAAGTCTAGTTTATTCAAAAAATGTTCTGAAAATGGACTTAATACATACCTTCATTCCGATTAATATGAGTACAAACGTTAAATCCCCACAATAAAAAACTTGAATACAGAATCTTTTTTATAAAAATAATTTAGGTAGTTATTAAATTTATTCATAATTGACTGCATTTATCTCGATTTATTTAAAACTCACAATGTTTTTAAATTTTACACACACTAATGTATAATATTGTATGTGTGAATTGGGACTTCAGAAAAAATCATTCGTTTTCATAAAGTCCCAAATTTCATTGCATTCATGCAAAAAACCTCAATATATTTCAAAATATCTTAATAAATCGTTTTGTTTTGCAAATTGAGACCCTAAAAAGTCCTTAGTTTATCACTTACATAATGTCTACAATATGCATTTTATACAACACCCTTCTTTTAAAAGAATTCCTGTCCAAATTTACCCAGATGCTAGTTGGGCGCAAATTTCATTGCATTCATACATAAATCTCGCACTGTCTTTCAATTTTATAATATTCTACCTAAAATCTATTCGTTTGTATTTGATTAGTTAATCATTATTTTTATAAAGTCACAAATTTCATGGCATTCGTGCGAAAAACCACAATTTATTTCAATCTTATATTTTAGTTACCCCAACGAAATTCTACTGTTACGAAAATGTGTACCTTGAAAAAAAATCCTTTGCTCCAATACGGTCGCAAACTCTGCCGCCAAATACACATTGCAGATTAGATTAACACCCTTTAAATCCGCTCGAAAACAACACATTTTTTTTCATCCAAAATCCCGTCAACACTGACCTAGTTGCGAGTCTGGCGCCCGCCAATCCACACATCCGGGGGGCAACTGTCCGGCCCCCGGACCCAAAAAGCGCTCCGCACCTGCTCGCCAGCACTCCTTTCCCGAACACACACCTGCCGCAGACGATACTTCTCTTCGGCACACCTGTCGAGGGGGATGGAGAAGAGAGAAAGATGCTCAAGAGCAAGAGAAAGGATGCTCGTCTCCGACGACCCTCTCGGATCGTCTGATGGTTGGGGACGGAGTGGTATTAGGGGGGGGGGATTGGGGCATGCGCAGTGGTGAGAAGAGGATTCAATTCGATTTGGGATATTGGATATGATGTGTGTGTTTTTTTAAAGGGGTTGTGTGGGCATTGGAAATCGGAGAGTATTTGACAATGTTTCTATCTTTTTTTAATTACTAAAAACATAGACAATTAAAAGTAGGTTTTGTTTTTATATATTGTATATTCCGTTCTTGTTCTTCTGCCGTACCATGATCAATACAGTTAAAATATTTAGGTGCAAGTTTAGACTGGAATCCAGGAACTTTTTAGATAGCATCACTATTTTTAAGGTTGATTTACCAATTTTTTTGTGGGTTAATGTCATCATTTTACCATAAAATTCGTAAATCCTCTCTACAATTGAATCGGTGAGTGCAGAAACAACGTCACAAATTTCAAATTTTTCAGGAGGGAGAAAAAACGTAATAACTCCTCCTCTATTTCTGCACTCAACACTCGAAACAAACGTCCTAACAAACGTATTTACGGAACTACTCAACAGACTAACGTAGTTTTTGCACCCAACACGCATCTTGCCTTTCTAAGCTTATTTTCATTGAAAACGAGTTTTTGGATTTTTTTTTGACTGAAGTGGTCTCACCGATTCAATTAGTGGCGGCAACTGAGAATTTCAGGATTCCGTTGAAATCTGACGCTTAACTTTTAAACCGTGTACTGAATTTATAAGGACAGAGAAGCTTCCCGTGATGTCCCGCTAGCCTTCTTATTCAAAGTGCAGGCTCTTCCTTGAATTTGTACAAACTGCGCATTTTGAAAATAGTTTCTTTTATTTCAGCAATGGCACTACGCGTTTTTATAAACAAATGTAACTAGAAATAAAGTATACGTCTGAACGTCTGAACTGTGTACCTACCAAATTAATAATGATAATTACAAAAAAAAAAGATTCATTGCACTAGCAAGCAAAAGTAATTTTCTTAAAAGCTTTTTTTAAAATTTTAATCCTTAGTGAAAAGATGTAGCCAAATATTTGAGTTACGTGCGAATTTTTATAAAATGTTTATTTCGGGGGTTCCAAACCGCGTATGTGTGTGCTGAAAGAACTTATTTACAAAACCGCTACATTCTGTCAAAACTGTAAACCTTCGAAAACATTTTTACTTTCTTACAACCTGTCTCTCTTTGTACCTAACTCTATTCAATAACAAAAAACCCAACCCTTCATTTATGTAAACCCAATAACTCCGGGCCCGAAATTGTTATTCCTGTCTCGTCGCCCAAGAAAAGCATGGAAAACACGTCTCTGTCCCTCCAGGGAACAAAACGACGCTAATAATCTTCTCGGATCAGCGGAGAAACAAAAACGTTGTTTTCCCCTTCTAATAGAAGCCCCGGGGCCAGAGCGGCGTCAGCCTGCCCCAATCAATCGGAAAAAGGGTTTGGGAAAGGGAATTCGAACATGAGAGTTGTTGTAGGTGAAGAGTTCCTCCTGGTCCTTGTTTATTTTTGGCAGTATCAGGGGTACAAGGTACGGTAGGGTAGACTAACCAGGGGGTAAATGAACGTTTAAGGCGCTGCGTTCGCCAGTGAATAAACACCAGGACATAATGACCAGGACGACCAACCATATGTCAGATAGCTTCCTACTAGAAGTCAGTGTTGCCAATCCATCTAGTGGAATGATTTTCAATACTTATTTTTTAATTATATTTACCAAATGATTATTCACTGGGGCCTGTTCACTCACTGGTAAGTCTACCCTACATATATTTTACGGCTTGTGTGCTTGATCAGAGACCCGCTTATATAAGCCTTCGTCAAATAAGACACATAAAGAATTTTTACTTTCACAGAGAAAGGAAATTACAACCAGGGTGAAGGCGGGAATCAAACTCGAAACCGCACCCGTTACAGCTCGCAGACTGCTAGCGTAATGGTAAAAAACCAATTGACCATCCGCGCTCCCTTGGTAGTATTATACTTATCTTCTTTAGATCAATAAGTTGTACATTGTTAAAAAGTTTGGCGCAACATTATACTGGGATTCTGAAACTTTCTAGCTACCACCACTATTTGGAGCGCGAATTTAAAACTTTTGCTTTTAAAACCACAACTTTGACACACCAAAAAAATAGTTTAAAATTTGCTCTCCAAACAGTGGTGACTGCAATAAAGTTACAGGATTCCGTTTTAACAGTGTCATAAAATGGCCTAGGTTTTTTTTATGCTTTAATGCTCAATAAAGTTCTTGTAGTAATGACAGACAGAAGAATAAACACAAGTTACATAACTAAATTAGGAATGTCCTCGTTTATTTGATATTCATTGACTTGCCGTCAAATGGGATAATTTTTGCCCCAAGAGCGTAACTTAGACAAAAGCTTTTCAAGCTAATAAATTTTCATTTAATACTTTTGAAAAATTAGTTTGCCTTTTTCAATTAGTGGCAACTTTGTCTTGACCACCGAATAAAAAAATAGTTTAGAAGAAAGTCAGTGTTCTAGAGTTTTATGTTGGATCCAGTTACCCCATTTGAGAATATCTTCATTAAATAGAGAAGTTCTAAAACACTTAAAATGGCTTAGTTTCGTGTTGCTTTAATACTCAATTATTATAATAAGGATCGACAAAGGGGGAAAACGTACGGAAGATAGGCCTCAATGCCATACCATATACTAACCAAAAGAAAATTAATTTTTTAAATGTGGCGGTTACAACCGAAGATGAAGGAAGAGTATACAGTCAGATAAACGGACTGTCATACATTCACACAGACGAAAAAAATTAAGATAAAGTTCTATGATGTTATTCCCGAAACAAAAGTAAAATTCGGAGTATTAGACGTTTGTTAGGACAGACAGCCTGGTCGAAATCTTCAAGTTGCCTTCCTTCACCCAAATTTCAATTTTGTTTTTCTTTCGAATTAAAAATGGTTAGGTTTGAATTATTGACGATGGGTTATGTTTGAATTATTTAAATTATTTCATTAGTGTCGAGCCGACACCTGAATTGGGAACCAACGCATCCGTTAAAAGCGACATTGTACTCAGTGTTAGGACTTTGAAGGATATTTGACGCGCGTTTCCTTACACAGTGTATTATTCGCCGGACATTTTTGGACGGCACGGGCCGTTCACAGGCCGGCAGTTTATTTTGGCGATGCCCGGACCCGAAGCTGGGCCCTTTCGCATGCTAGGCGAGTGCCTAACCGACTGAAAAGGAATGAAAAGATTTTATTCAGTTAAACAAAACCAACAGGTAAAAGTAAAGAAAAGTTTTTATTTAATATCCCCCCTAGCACCGGCCATCTGGGAATGATGCGTGCCAAATAAAGTTTTCGAATCTCTTCCGTCCCCTACGTGATCCAACAAGGGAATTACCGCGGACCATTACTGAGGGATGTTGTCGCCGGAAGAACACGGATTAGAGCAGGGATCGGCTGCTCGCACGGAATAACAAATGAGAGAAGTGTGTGGAAGTATCCGACTCTCTGGAGGGACCAGGGTTCGCCCTAGGACACACATGGGGCTCTAAGCTTTGTTTACTTACTGTATGTGTGAAAACTTAAGGATAGGCTTTGAATTTTACCCTATATGGGGCAAGCGAGATGTGTTTTGAAAAGCTTTAAGGAAAAAAAGGCATGATAAAACCACCTTAAGCATGATACAAGCCAAGCCTAAATCACACATGGGGTCTAAGCTTTATTTATTGTGTGCATGTAAGAAAACTAACTGAGAAACTTTGAATTTCACCTTGCTTGAGTTTGCAATCGATATGTGTTCGAAAGCTATAGGGAGAAATAGCACACGATTTTGATCAAACTGCTTTGTGCAAGTAACCTTCAGCATTTTCAACAATTAATTAAACCCTTTTTGACTTGTAATAATATTTTTTTGTACTTTTTAATTAACTTTAAGCCACAAAAGCTCTTCGTGATGTCATAGTCGTCCGGTTCGGATTATCGGCTTTTCTGAAGGCTAAGTCCACACTACGACAACAAAAAGGACAAGAAATGTGAGCGCATGGAAATGCATATGTACAATTTGTACCATTCGAGGTAGGTGCGCGCGCATGTCTGACCAAAATATCTATGCACCAAATTATATATGGATTTCTAAGCGCACGCATTTTGTCAGTTTTTATTGTCGTAGTGTGGACATAGCAGAAGGAAAAGTACGAAACCTATTACCTTTGCTAAACATTTGTCGGAACGTCTCTTCGATTTGTCAAACCTAGTTACAAGGTTTATGCTCGGATTAACTTTCTGCAATATGCCTGCTATTCCTAAAAATATTAGTGTGTGACAACTATTAATTAAGGATACTCATATTCTATAATGTACAAAGATTTATGGGCCGGCTCTTTTATTATCGATTTCGTTCAATTCCATTTACCATTATCAAAAGTTACCAATGGAGGGGCTGGATCCTAAATCTTAGTTATATTTTGGAAAATGTAAGTTTTGCAGCTACACTCTTAAAATAGGCTGTAAGATATTGTTTTAAGAGTGTTTGCTCTAAGGAAGATAAACTTACATAAAATACGTTGGAACACCAAAGTTTATTGTGAGAGAATTCGTATTACTGTAACCGGAAAATTGTCTATTTTGGTTCTTTTGGAACTTCTTGTTGTTCTTACCGAACTAGTTGCTGTAAGAAATATATTGAGTCTCACCCACTTCGATTTTCTTCAAGAAAAAAAAGTTTCTTGGCCGTCTCATTTGTTTTTCTTGCAAGATCAATCTATGAAACAATATGTGAGAATAATAAAAGTATGAATCTAGATGGGAATTCACATTTCACTGAGTTATTTTGGCGTCTTTAAAAAAAAGTATCTTCTACAAAAATATAAATGTTAGACAAACGTTAAGTTTAACTAGAAATCTTAATACACTGGTGGACAATTGCTATGGACGCGACAGTTTTTCCAATGGCGCACTCGTAAAAATTGTCGTAAGTGAAAATCCAAAATTCATCTCCATTTCGGAGATCCATGGATATGGAATTACATTTCTCTTTCAATAAAAGCTTCTTTTTATCCCTCTGATTTCTCTTTTAGTAAGTTTTGCGTACATTACTCATGTTCGAACGTATTGGGGATCCTATAGTATTAAGTGTGTTGATTTGGAAAGCTTTTATACTAAGTTATATTGTAAAAACCGTATCGTCCTTTGCAATTGTCCGACAGTGTAGTTTTGTATTACATTTCTGTATAACTTATTCAGTAATTCATTGGACATTTACCCGCATACTAAAAACAAATTCACCTTATATACTATATCTCTACTGTATTTTTTCGCTGAGACTAAAATAAAACCATCGCAATTTCTACTTCCTAAAAAAACACCCATATCGCTATCTTAACCAGTCAGCTATTTTATACACTCCTATTTTCTTGAGTTTATTTTTTAGCGTCTTTAAAATAAAGAATACTTTACAAAAAGATAAATGTTGGACAAACGTTAAGTTTTACTAGAAATCTTTATAGTTTTGTATTGCGTTTCTGTAACTTATTCAGTAATTCATTGTCCATTTACCCTCATTCTAAAAACAAATTCAACGTATGTACTATATCTTTACTGTACTTTTTCGCTGAGACCAAAATAAAACAGCCACAATTTCTACTTCTTACAAAAAACCATTTCACTATCTTAACCAGCCAACTAGTTTATGAGGCCCCTATTTTTCTCATCAAATATTCATGAGTTTTAAACTGTTCCGAGTCAGCTATTTTCCCAGAAATGTTCTCTATAATACCAGGACGTGATCTCATGCTAATAAAATTTCCCATAAGCGGGATCTGCTGTGGATAAAATGCAGAATGGGTCGACTACGCTTGAATAAAGTTCTCGTCGATTCATCCCTTTGATCTTTCATGTGTATTTTAAGAGTTGAAGGGATGGGGGAAGTTTTAAAGTGTAGAGCACCGTTGTATTAGAAGTCTTTGATAAAAAAAATGTAATTTCACTCGGCAATGTAGCTTTAAAATAAATATTTGAACTCGAAAAAGGCTTGACCGCCAATTGTGCAGCCCCATTATGCACAAAATATTATACTTTACAAAATGACTTTAAAACCCAGAAATTAAGCTCTTTTTAGTTTCTAAGTCTTAGGTTTTTAGTCAAAATTCTAGGGCGTGTATTTGCTATGCCTCTTCTCTTAATTAAATAAAGATTATAGACACAGTTAACGTTACTATATCCACTATAAGCAGTTCCGAGTTAGCAGTTTTCCAGAAATGTACTCTATAATACTAGGACGTGATCTCATGCTAATAAAATTTCCCATAAGCGGGATCTGCTGTGGATAAAATGCAGAATGGGTCGACTACGCTTGAATAAAGTTCTCGTCGATTTATCCCTTTGATCTTTCATGTGTATTTTAAGAGTTGAAGAGATGGGGGAGGTTTTAAAGTGTAAAGTACCGTTGTATTAGAAGTCTTTGATAAAAAAATGCAATTTCACTCGTTAATGTAGCTTTAAAATAAATATTTGAACTCCAAAAAGGCTTGACCGCCAATTTTGCAGCCCCATTAGAGAAAAAAATTCAAGAAAGCAAGGTAAAATGCACAAAATATTATACCTTACAAAATGACTTTAAAACCCAGAAATTACGCTTTTTAGTTTCTACGCCAAAACCCACCTTTAGTTTGCAGCATTAAAATGTTCTGCGCGGAGGGATCGCGCGTAAACAAACTGAATTCTGCACCTCTGATTGGTCGCTTCCACGCTATAACGTCCGCCCTGGTATTCGTTCGCCTTGTTACGTCAGAATCGAGGAAATAATAATTAATATTACACTCTAACTGAAGCAAAAACAAATAAAAATATGTCTTGAAATAACGAATAATGTTATTTATTGAATGTGAAAATCCTTTTTTTATTCGATTCTCGCTCTCGGAAGTTAGAACTATTTACCCTTTTCCCCGTAGAACATTTCTATACTGCATACTTAAACTGTGGTGGAGGTGTAAGTCTTAGGTTTTTAGTCCAAATTCTGAGGCGTACACTGTAAAAAATTTGGCTTGAATTTACTAACGATTAATTAGTAACTTTACAGGTTTTCACCATTTACTAGAAAATCATCTGTAAACTAAAGAAACTACTGTAGTAATACTAAACAATACTAAGTAAATTGATGTAACGCTTACAGCGCCCCCTGGCTATCTTTTCTAGAGATTATGACGAATCGATATCGCAACGATAAAAAACCTAAAAACGTGTTTTTTTTTTATTTTAGTATATAAAAACTACGTTAAATTATTTCGAAAACTTCATATCCGAAAAAAAAAATGAATCTTAAAATTTCTTAATCAATAACATAAAACGCCTTTAACGATCAAGATTTTAACCTCTTTATTTACACGCAACCAAAATGCAAGTCCCCGATAGCAGAGAGGACTAACGCGCTGTTCCACGGATCCCGATAATCTCGGGTTCTGTCCTCGGGAAGTTCGAAATAAAACCTGACTAACAGAAAAATTAGTGGCGCCCTCTGGTTTTAAACTTTTGTAACCAGTTTACTACCAGTTTCTTTGTAAACATACAAGAAAATCCCCTGTAAAATCTACTAATTTTTCTTAGTATAACTTACTAAGCTTTAATTAGTAATATATACACCTATTTCTTATGTAACACTACTAAAAAAACTTATGGAAGCTGAGTTTCCTAGAGAATTCTTAGTAACCTTACAGATATTTTTTTAGAGTGTATATTTGCTGTGCCTCTTCCCTTAATTAAATGAAGATTATAAATCGACACTCTTAATCGTTACTATATCCACTATTAAACTGTTCCGAGTCAGCTATTTTCCCAGAAATGTTCTCTATAATACCAGGACGTGATCTCCTGCTAATAAAATTTCCCATAACCGGGATCTGCTGCGGATAAAATGCAGAATGGGTCGACTACGCTTGAATAAAGTTCTCGTCGATTTATCCCTTTGATCTTTCATGTGTATTTTAAGAGTTGAGGAGATGGGGGAGGTTTTAAAGTGAAAAGTACCGTTGCAATATAAGTTTTTGATTTTAAAAAATGTAATTTCACTCGGCAATGTAGCTTTAAAATAAATATTTGAACTCCATAAAAGGCTTGACTGCCAATTTTGCAGCCTCATTAGAGAAAAAAAATCCAAGAACGCAAGGTAAAATGCACAAAATCTTATACCCTACAAAGTGACTTTAAAACTCAGAAATTACGTTTTTTAGTTTCTAAATCTTAGGTTTTTAGTCGATTTGCTGTGCCTCTTTTAATTAAATAAATATTATAAATAGACACTCTTAATCGTTACTATATCCACTATTAAACAGTTCCGAGTAAGCTATTTTCTAGAAATGTTCTCTATAATACTAGGACGTGATCTCCTGCTAATAAAATTTCCCATAAGCGGGATCTGCTGCGGATAAAATGCAGAATGGCTCGACTGCGCTTGAATAAAGTTCTCGTCGATTTATCCCTTTGATCTTTCATGTGTATTTTAAGAGTTAAAGAGATGGGGGAGGTTTCAAAGCGTAGAGTACCGTTGTAATAGAAGTCTTTGGTAAAAAAAAAATTTAATTTCACTCTGCAATGTAGCTTTAAAATAAATATTTGAACTCCATAAAAGGCTTGACCGCCAATTTTGCAGCCCCATTAGAGAAAAAAAATACAAGAAAGCAAGTTAAAATGCACGAAATATTATTCCTTACAAAATGACTTTAAAACCCAGAAATTACGGTTTTTAGTTTCTAAGTCTTAAGTTTTTCGTCAAAATTCTCAGGCTAATGAAATTTCCCATAAGCGGGATCTGCTGTGGATAAAATGCAGAACCGTCGAATAAAGTTCTCGTTAATCTATCGCTTTGATCTTTCATGTGTATTTTAAGAGTTGAAAAATTGGGAGAGGTTTTACAACGTAGGAAATCTTTGAAAAAAATTCGTTGTTTCACTCGATGATGTAGCTTTAAAATAAATATCTGAACTCCAAAAAGGCGAAGTAAAATACACAAATATTATACCTCACTAATTGCGTATAAAACCCATTTTCGCCATAATGCCGATCGTTTTCGTCAAAACCAATATTATCACCAAACACGATGTACAAGTATAATTAATAAACTATACTCTCTATACTTTGGGTGCCAGTTCAGGTAGGATAGATAAATCCTCAATTGACAAACCCTCAAAACGACGAGCTATTATCTGTGTCACTAACTATTATCTGTGTCACTCCTTTAAATAAAGTATAAATAGACATCCAAAATACCATATCCACTTGGGAGACTCTTAGGGACATTTTTTGTTTTATATCCGAACCGATACGATGGATCGATATTTCTAATTGCACTCTTTGTCTGCTAACAAGAGATCCTTGCAACAAAAGGGCTGTGCTACCGAGACCGGGTTTCATTCACTATTGTGCGACTCGGGAAAAAAGATTTATTTCATTTATACAAATGATGGATTGAGGACAATGACAGAGAGGGAACTTGGAACGGATTTTTATAAAACTTCTTATTGTGTCATATATCCAGTTTGGTATTAGTATATGGTTCAATTAAATTGGGTTAGATTTCGAAAGTACTTTGTTTTAGAGAAAGCGATGTGTTTTTTAAAAGTAGAAATTACCAATATGTTTTAAGGTATCCGACTACGTTTGACACTTATTTTTTTAATTAAATTTTAATACTTATATCTTATGTATTTTTTTGTTCACCAACACAACTAGTAATAATAACAAGTCACAATTTTTATTTTAAATAAATATATTCTGTGTAATTTAAGATTTTGTAAGCAAATTGTGATGTTTTTTGCCTTTACTATAGACTTTATAACTAAAAAAATATTTAAGATTTTTTTAAAATAATAATTAATTAATAAATCTTAGTTTGATACCTAGGGAATAGACTACAATCTTAGATATTTATTGTACCAATAAAAAGAAATGAGTTGTCGAAGCTAAGTTAAAGATTTTTATGTACTTTCTTTCTACCATTTATGATAGTAAGTGTTATAATTTTTATAATATTGCTTGAAATTACTAGTCTGTAGTCTATTCCCTAGATAATAGTGTAACAAATATGCACACAAAATTTGAAAACATTCAGTTACGTACTTTTTGAGAAATATGGTTTGTCAAGAAGAAAATGTTCAAAGTTTTCATTTTGCAGAAAATCAATTTAAAGTTTGAGGTTACATTCAAACAGCAGGAAAGCCTTCTTTTTGGTACATAAGACATTCTTCATCTTCAAGTTTCATATTGTTAATTTATCTTGTAGATCGCAATTTTCTACTAGTGGTCTTTTCTAAAGGATTTGAATGCCGTTTTCGTATAATGGAGTATTAATGGAGTACCAATGGAGTTATAAAATATTTGCCGCACAAACAAAATAAAGAGAGTTTTAGAATCTTAAAGAGTGGTGCTTTATTTTAAGATTATAAAAAAAAATTATGTTTTTTGCCGAAAAATACGATTTAAACGTAGTCGGATACCTTAATTACTTTTTGCATTTCTGTATTACTTATATTTGTATGCCAATGTACAAATGTCTAGATGTATTTGTATAAATACTTTGATAACTTTATTTTAAAAAAATACATCCTTCTATCCGTCTTTTAGTATCTAAGTTATAGGAAAGAAATATTGTTTAAGTTCTTTTAGAATTTCTATTATTAACTTTAAATTAGAATTTAAATGTTTGCATGTGTTTCTGAGCAATCAATTTATTTAGGTACCTCGAATAAAACTTTTCTATCTTTAATTTGAACCCTTTTTTGTGATTTTAGTGACTTCTTCTCATATGTTTTTATTTTGCGTTCCAAATTTTTTAAATCAAGAATAATGGTTTTACACAGTAATGCAACCTCCGATTTTTTTTATGTAAGTCCTATCCTTAGTAAAAAAAATGCAAAAGTCTAAATGTGGTATCGAACGGTGGGTTTCCCTGCATGCTTCTCTTTACAAGCTCTATCAGTAGGTATGATGCACAGATAAAAGCACCTGGGGAAACCTTCCTGATGCTTTCCTTTCGGCATAGGTCTTTCTCCTTCTAAGGTGCAGAGGTACAAAAAGAGAGATGGATCGTTCTTTTGTTCTCGACGGTAATCTGTTGGAGTTTGAGGGAAGTTATTCCAGGGGGGGGGGGCATTCCTCTTGAGGGGGGTGTAACTGAAGAAGAGAACAACTGTCGGAAGATCGTCCATCAAGGGCCCCGAAAACCCCGTAGAGTTAAGAATAAGATGAAGTTGATGCTGTGCTAACAAAGCAATACAAAATCCAGTTTACCAAATGAAGCCATCAATCGCTTTGTAGTAAACCCAAACAAACACTTTGGCGAAATATTTGGCGAGATTCCTCATTGAGTTTGCGTAGGCTTATTACATCGACTTGGCAATTTCTGACTCGCTAATAAAAAACTATTGCAACGCATTTATCTTACCTGTGAAGGAAATTATTACTATCTTGTATAATTTCAGATCTCGTGTAACAGCATACAACTGCGCAAATAGTCAGTATTTTTTTTTCATTAAGAGTTTTCAAGTAATAAAATTATACATTTCCGCTTGAATTAGGGGGCTGGGGAGCCCAGTCGGTTAGGCATTCGCCTTGCTTGCGGAAGGTCCCATGTTTGGATCCGGGCATAGCCAAAATAACTGCCGACCTATAAATGGCTCGTACTGCCTGAACTGTCCGACGAATAATACCCGTGTATAGGGAATGTACGTTAAATATCCTCCTAAGTCTCGACGCTGCATACGATGTCACATTTAATGGTTGCTTTGGGTGCCCATTCAGATGTCGGCTAGTCACCTGACTGTGGTTCTAGATTAAGACGTCCGTCTCCAAATGCTCCCGTGTCGCTCTAGTGTGACGATAATTTAAACTAAACTAATCCGAACAAAATGCTTACAAAGAAGTATCCGGCTCCTTTCAACGGTGGAGTTTGCATAGACTTATTACATCGTATTGGCGATTTTTGACTCGCTAATAAAGACTAATTACAACGCATTTATCTTACCTGTGAAAGAAATTACTTCCATCTTGTATAAATTCAGATCTCGTGCAACAGCATACAACTGCGCCAATAGTTAATCTGTGGCTTTTCATTAACACTTTTCAAGGTATAAAATGATACATTTCCGCTTGAATTAGCCATAGAGTTACGAAAGAGAATAGAGAGGCCCATGTATGTGCGCAGTAGCGCACAAAAGAAGCAGGCTAGAGAGGTGCCTCTTGGGATACCTCATTGCCAGTTTCGATTACTATGTTATGCGCAGTAGCTCAAAAAACAGCTAAAGTGGTGCATCTTAGGATACCTCAGTGCCGGTATGCTATGCGCAGTAGCTAGAAAAGCCTGACAGCAGTTTCAAACCCACTTGAACTGATAGACCACTCTCCTCCTCCGTCCCTTAAGGGGGTTCAGTACCCCAAAATCGGTGAAAAAATCAAAACAAAAATTATTGGCTTAAAACACTATCACAACCTTAATTAATAATGTCACAAAGTATCAAGATGATTGAAAAAATATTTTTGACATTAAAAACCATTTTAATGTCATGGCTTCGTAAGGAAATGTGTTAACAATGAAAACTTAACGCGTTTTTCTCAGAACTTGCTTTTTTGAACTTCGATGTACCTTTTCTCAAAAACTTTGCTATGTTTTCTCGTAAACTTTTTTTTAGTGAAAAAAAATTTATGGGGCAAAAAAGTGAACAATTTTCATGATTTTTTGGGTACTTTAAAACTTATTTTATTTAAAAAAAAATCTAACAGTTATTTAAAAAAAAAAAAAAAACTTTTAACCTCAGATTAATGTATAAGGTTGGTATAACACACACAGAAAATTTTAAGATGATCTGATCAGTAGTTATTGTGATAAGGTACATTGCAATTGGCCAAAAAAATTCCCATTTCATTATCTTAACCAGCCAACTAATTTATGAGGCCCCTATTTTTCCTGGGTTTATTTTTTAGCGTCTTTAGAATAAAGTATACTTTACAAAAACATATAAATGTTGGATAAACGTTTAGTTTAACTAAAAAGCCGCCAACATTACCGATATACAACATACCGAACCCCCTCAAAGGAATTAGTAGTGTGTTAGTAGTTAGTTGGGGTTAAATAGGGTTGCTTGGCGACTTTCTGCCGCCTTCACTTTTTTTTTCGCCAAGCATCGTCATCTTCTTCTTTACTCTATGGAAATCCCCGACGGGTCTTCGGGAACTATCACTGCAACTGTCACGGGATCTTTATTCGAGTCGTTTGGAAAAAGAACTATCTTTTTGTGTTTTCTTTTCTTTATACCGAGGAAGTTCGGGTGGGAAGATTTCTCGGAGATGTCCGGATTTGGTGAAGTTTTTTTTTTTTTTGTTATTCGAATGGTGTGAAATAGGCTTAGACGAGAGAAAAATGCATCTATACCTAGTTGCAAGAACTTATTTGAAAAAGAAAAAGGCTTAAGAGCCTCTTGTTCGGGCCGAAAGATAAAAAAAAATATGCAATGTGTTTCGTTGACAATTCGTGTTGTTCGCAGAAAAATGAGGTACTATCGGTAAAATTCGCAATTTTTAGAAGAATCTTCTAAGGATTTTCGTTTCCTTTGAAATTTCCGACAAAGTTAAGTATTCTGCGTATCATTTATCTATCACGTTTGTATCATTTCATGTGTGACGTTATTTTTTTTGAAGATTTCGTAATTTTGCCAATTTTAGTAACTCTCAACTCAGAACAAGAGGGATTCGTAACATAAAATGTCTCGTATAACTCCTTCCATACAAAATTCATTCGTCGATAAAAAGTGCCTAACACAGTATTTTGTTTAACATTAAACTTTTAAATGTCAAAATTAATCTGAATTATGTTTAAGTGAGCATTGAAAATTATCGGAACCATTAAAGTAAAATCTCATTAAGTCAACCTATTTTTCTCTAACAGAATCTAAAAGAAGAGAAAAGTCAATTACTTCAACAACTCTTTATTTATTCCCTTATAAATGTCGTCAATAAGTTTAAAAACCTCGAAATCACTCAGGGTTAAGTGGGCGTCGCTATTCGCAACTCTTGAACTGTTGATAGCGGGGGACATATTCTTTCCTGGCTCTCTCGAAATTGACTTGAATCCATCTGTCACGAGGCACGTTAAATTATCGCGAGTCACGAGGCACGTTAAATTGTCCATCAACATATTTCAGGAAGTAAGAGACACAGTATTTCTCTTCACACATTCACTGCGGCTAATGTCATATTTTATGGTGCGAATGATTTCAAAAGCAGGTTTCAAAGAGCAAAGTTTTTTTTCTTGCCTTAAGCGATTCCATAAATTTCCCGCGTAGCAGACCTCATTAAGCTAACCTATTTTTCCCTAACCGAATCTAAAAGATGAAAGTCAATTACTTCAACGACTGTCTATTTATTACCTTATAAATATCGTCAATAAGCTTAAAAACCTTAAAATCACTCAGGGTTAAGTGGGCGTCGTTATTCGCAACTCTTGAACTGTTGATAGCGGGGGGCATATTCTTTCCTGGCTCTCTCGAAAGTGACAGGGGCGAGGGGGGGATATGAAGTTTGGGCGAAGGGGGGGGGGTCGTTTGAGTTATCGTTTGCGCCAACGGCTGTCGCCCGTGCAGCCGATATCGGCTGTCGGACGTCATCTTTTTGCAATTTGTCATCCCACTCTAGGGGGCGATGTCATCGGTGTTTCAGAGATTGCAAACGATTTTCTTTCCCAAATCGCCTGATCACTCCTTGGTCGGGAATTTTGTGGGCGGGGGTTGGAGTCAGTTTGAGAGATTCATCTTGTTTGATGAGGTGTCTTTGTTATTCATGGAGACATTATTATGTTGATTTTTTTTGCTGTGGAAAATTGTTTATGTTTATTTAGAATGAGTTTATTTAGTATATTCTTAATTACTTTTAATGAAAAAAATTGTGTTGTTTTTTCGGTTGTGTTAATGTTTTCAATGGAATTTCTTAAACCTGTTTACCCGTATACACATTAAAGTAGATTGAAAGAAGAAAAAAATTAAGGTCAGAAAGCGAAAATAAGTCTTTATTTTAATTTATCTAAATTAATAATTTATAAGACTAATTTAGACCTGAGTATTGAATACGTAAACAAATTATACGAAAAATGAATTATAACCCCATGAGGGATAAGCAAAATGGTTGAACTCTAAACTTATTTTCAATTAATGAGGTTGAAACTAAAATTTTTATAGGTTTATAAATAACTCTTCCATATGTTTATTTAAAAAAAAACTAAAAAAAATTAATTTTTGTGTGTAGCTGTAAAACTTGACAGTTAGGCGACGATTTTATACATCGGTATTCCTCAGAGAATTAAAAAAAAACTGAGTTTAAACCAAGTTTGGAAAATGAAAATTGAACTGCTAAATATAAAAAAAAATCAAGTATTCAGTAAGAAAAATGTTCATTTTACTTCTTCAAGTAAAATGTTTAAGTGGAGTCGGATGGATGTTGGGATAAAAATTTCGATTTTCTGTTTTTCTTTTATTTTTAATCTGCATATTTATAGCTTTAATTTAAGATCAAGGTTACCGATTTTTGTTTAGTGGCTTTTTTACAAACATTTTTCAGAAATTCTGCATATCAGTTCTTACTTTTCTTTTGGGTTTCCTGAAATGATATATAATGTTTTTCAACAAGCAGGGAATTTTTTTTCAAGAACTATAAAATATATCAACATGTTTTGTTTTATCATCTCTTCTCCATTTATAGCTAAATCGGATTTTTTGGGTTTTTTAATACATATTTTAAAAAAACACTGTAAAAGTATTTTTTAAATGAAATATCCTCAGTTTCAATCAAAAAGCTATATGTAAGGGACAAACTATGTAAAAAACTCATAATGATATCTCATATAGTTCCTGAGAAAAAGGGTCCTAAAGTTAGTAAAATGAACCTTTGCGAGATAGAACCATCCAACTGGCCTTAAAGGAAGATACCAACTGAAAAATTCTCCAGTAGAGATCGGAGATCTAATAATAATATTTGAGGCATCGACGCGAAACGTCTTTTCTGCTTATCGAAGAAGTCCTTAAAAGAGTGGAACATTTGTATTATAGAGATATTCATGAGGTTGTTCTAAAAATAAATGGGGGATTCCCCAGTGGACTTGAATTTTTTTGCAATTAGCGATTATTTAGAAACTTTTACCTTAGGTTGGCTTTACTGCTAGCAAACTCCATTCGTAGTAAAACGAGTTTTACAGAGATGGTTTTTCAAAGATCAACCGATTTATTTAAACATTCTGTCGAGAATTGGAACTAAACCCTGCAAAATAGGAACACATACGGAAATTTGCGGTGTTAAGTGCTTATCCAATACAATGTTGTTGATTACGAAAAAAAAATTATGACTAGTTTTCAATTGGTATATTTACAGAGAAATTAGCCTTTGAATGCTTTAAAGTAAAAGTGAAACCTCTAAGAGCGACCATCCGCCGGTTCCCTTATAAATCGGTCGTAAACGGAGGTTCGTCGCTCCTAGAGTATAAAAAGTGAATTAGCTAGAAATTTGAAATGTCATTTTACAAGGTATTATTAACCATTACAAAATTACAAAAATCTATTTATCATTACGTTTATTTATTAATTCGCAAATAATGTACACAAAATTATACTAACTTACTTTTGAACAAACTGTAGTATGTAAAAAAATAAATACTATACTAGCTTATCTTACCAAACTAGTGTTAGCTTATTACACCTTTTTAATGTAAGAAGAAATTTCTGACTGTTTTTTTCTAAATTATCTCTTTTCTAATTTATTTTTTAAATCGAAAAAAAAAAAAACGTCGTGTTAGAAAAATATATTTTTTTCATGAAATCTGATCTGGAACCGGTCGTTTGGGGAGTGAAATCTGGTATCTCCCAGAGTGGTTTTTAACATTGAATACCATAGGAAGGGGGGGGGGGGGATCGGTGCCTTAAAAAATTGGTCGTAAGTAGCAGTGGTCGTTTAATGGAGGTGGTCGGCCGTGGAGTTTTCACTGTATTTTGCTTGTTTCGACTGTACCAATCGAGAAATTTTATGTTCGCAAATAAATATAATTCGAAAGAATAAAAAATATAAATTTTCTTATTTGTCTTTTATAAGTATAAATAAATATCCACCATTATTTTAATCCTCGCATCCTTCGAAGCCCCTGAACGCTTTCCCGGGAGCTTTTATCATTAAAAATAACCTGCCGACGGTGAAAATGATTGAATTTCTAAATCTCCAGAATTTGAAAGAGGGGTCTTTTAATAAGATTTCGAAATTTCGCTTTTTTTTTCGTTCCTTGCGCCTGAAATAACTTTTTAAATTTTCGAAATCCTATTTAAAACTTGCGCTTCTTTCCTGCGAAGGTAAACGAACACACACGGGGATTTCTTTCCATGGAGAAAAAGTTTTTTTTTCTTTTCTATGTCGGTTCTGGCGGTTTGAGATGGAAAAATGTCGCGATTCGCTTGTTTCACGTGACGTAAATAAGTTATGTTTTCATTCCTGCGTTTCATTGGTAGTTTGGCACTGTAAACACCTTTTACTACTTTGATTAAACAATCGGAAAATATTTTCCTTCTTATAGAACTGTTGCTACTTTCAAGACTCAAAACATGACCATACAGCTACGTTAAGTGAGATTAGCGAAGAGGCTTATATTATGATTTGTGGGTCAAGTTATAATGCTGATAATTGAGCTAGTACCCAACGCAACAGCGACGTTGCACGCGGCATTAGGTGTTTGAACGACTCGACAATTTTAACTTGCGCATATCCAAGGTGTTAATATCAAAGTCCCGTATTCATGGTTTGATGTTTGGAAACAAACCTGCCCGTTGATGATTGGCCCGAAAGCTCGCGTCCACAGTCACTTCCGGTTTCATACTTTCGTTTCTGCTGTAGCGAATGCACGAGAGGAGTTTGTTTATTTATATATTTTAGTTTCGGTCTTTTTATGTTTTCATATAAAATTTTTGAAAATGTCTAGCGACTACTTTTAAAAAGTTGGACTTTTTGACGTCGATCAGGTATACCGAAAAGCTAAAAATCGGATCCATTGATCTACCTGATCCTTTAGAAATTGGTGTGAGGGATAGTGTTTTTTCGGATGATACGAGAGGCCCGATTTAACTTTTGGAGACATATATTTGTACCTTGTAGAAACCACTTGCCACTCCTTTTTGTTTATTAAACAAGTGACAAGTAATATTCATTTTATTAACCTTGTTATTCCCAATGATTTCATTTGGAATCACCAGTGAAAAAAGTATAGGTAATAATAAAAATATCAATTTCAGATAAACAGTACGATCTTAACAGATTAGTTAAAACTAAGCTTTGATTTAATACCATTTATGACAAAGCATTGCTCACTTTTAAAAGCTTATAGTGGTTGCAAACTTCGTTGTCGACTACAAGAAATACACAAAATCTTTTCGAAGGTGACAGACGGTCCATGAAAAAACCACAATCCAACCCCTGAGACCCTATTTGTTGTTTCAAAGTCATGTTTTTTAAGCTGTACGCCACCAACTAGACAAGAGCTAACTTTTATTACAAGATTTGGCACATGTACATGCCTATTTTAAAACCCAAGCCTGTTTCCCTGCGAAAAGCTGGTCCTTTGACGAGGCCGGATCAAATGACACATTCTGGGGACATGTGGCGCTAAAACTTTGGATGTTTTCTATTTCTAGAGCCTGAAACCTTTCTTTTGATACCAAACACAATCAATTTGAGTTAGTATTTAAGCATCCAGCTGAAATTTTGGTTTTTATTCATGGCCTGTGTTAAATCTCACAAGGGTACCCAAACCTCACTGGGGACATATTTTGCCCAAACTATTGTGGTATTAATGTTCTCTAGGCACAGACGAATCTTTTGATGTGTCACACTGTCAACTTCTGTGATTATTTAGGCACACAGATCAAAATGTGGCTTTCGGTGCTTGACAAGGCCTCGTTCCATGTAAAAACCACACTCCAACCCCTGAGACCCTATTTGTTGTTTCAAAGTCTTGTTTTTTGAGCTGTACACCACCACCCAGACAAAAGCTAACTTTTAATACAAGATTTGGCAGATGTACATGCCTATTTTAAAACCCAAGCCAGTTTCCATGCGAAAAAACCAGTCCTTCAACGAGGCCATGTAAAATGACACATTTGCTCCCAAAACATTCTGGGGACATGCGGTGCCAAACCTTTTGACGTTTTCTATTTCTAGACATAAAAACCTTTCTTTTGATACCAAACACAATCAATTTGAGTTAGTATTTAAGCTTCCAGCTGAAATTTTGGTTTTTCTTCAAGGCCTGTGTTAAATCTCACAAGGGGACCCAAACCTCACTGGGGACATTTTTTGCCCAAACTGTTGTGGTATTAATGTTCTCTAGGCACAGACGAATCTTTTGATGTGTCACACTGTCAACTTCTGTGATTATTTAGGCAAACAGATCAAAATGTGGCTTTCGGTGCTCGACAAGGCCTCGTTCCATGAAAAAACCACACTCCATCCCCTGAGACCCTATTTGTTGTTTCAAAGTCATGTTTTTTG
This sequence comes from Hylyphantes graminicola, assembly GCA_023701765.1. Lineage (NCBI taxonomy): Eukaryota > Metazoa > Arthropoda > Arachnida > Araneae > Linyphiidae > Hylyphantes > Hylyphantes graminicola. The sequence goes on along the minus strand of CM043119.1, from coordinate 6,738,410 downwards.
AGCTGTACACCACCACCTAGACAAGAGCTAACTTTTAATACAAGATTTGGCACCTGTACATGCCTATTTTAACACTCAAGCCTGTTTCCCTGCGAAAAGCCCTGTCCCTTGACGAGGCCGGGTTAAGTGACACATTTGTTCCCAAAACATTCTGGGGACATGTGGCGCCAAAACTTTGGATGTTTTCTATTTCTAGAGCCTGAAACCTTTCTTTTGATACCAAACACAATCAATTTGAGTTAGTTTTTAAGCATCCAGCTGAAATTTTGGTTTTTATTCATGTCCTGTGTTAAATCTTACAAGGACCCAAACCTGACTGGGGAGATATTTTGCCAAAACTGTTGTGGTATTACTTTTCTAGCAGAGACGGATCTTTTGATGTGTCACACTGTCAATTTCTGTGAGTATTTGGGCACCCAGATCAAAATGTGGCTTCCTTGTTTTACAGTCAAAAATTAGTTTTAAATATAATGATTCACTAGGAAATCGAAAATGGATTATTTATTTTTTTACAATATTGTATAAATAAAATATATTTAACTTCAATGAAGTGTTTGGAACAAATCACATTACTTAAAGTTGGAGACCGTTGGTAACGGCGAATCGTTTGAATATCTACGTCGCTCTAAAGCTTTGGGGAATTTATACACTTTAATTAATAAAAGGATATTGGTTCCTACTCTCATTGAGCATTGAGGAACACAGCAACAAGTGTCTATTCTGCTTTTATTTTTAACTTATGCTGATTTAAAGAAAACGAAAGTACATATGGCCGCTGGAAAATGCAAACAAACACAGCAAACCGGAAGTAGAGGTGGATCTCTTCCGGTAAAACGCAAACCGTAGCGCCCTCTCACCAACAACTCTCAGTGCAAACCATGATACAAAGCGCTATTTAATAATAGTATCTTTACATTATAGTTGATTATCAAAACCGAGTTTTTTGTTGAATATTTGTTTTACTGTTTAGTTGTTGGGCGAATACCTTTCTATCGAATATTTTTTAGTAAATACGACTTTTGTTATAGATAATAAAACAACTCCACATCATTTTTAGTGGTAATTTCTGCCATGAAATATCTTTTTTTTTTCACAAAAAGAAACATAATGTTTAAAATCACGCCACAATTAATTCATACATTGAAGTTTTTAATGAATATTCCTTATTTGATCTGGATATCTTATGAAGTATTTCTTTTACTTTTAAGTAGCTATTTGTTTTCTTTTTCTCTGATTCTCTTGCAACAAGCGAAATGAGCAACCTTTTAGTTCAAAACTGTTCATTACCCCGTGTTTGCAGCTACACTGTGAAAAAAAATCTGTAACCAAAACAAAAAAAAAATTGTAAAAAACTTTTCCTAGAAAATTTCTAGTAAATAATTACTAAAAATAGTGCTGTAAAAATACATAATATATTTTTGTTAGCATTACATGTATATTTCATGTAGAAAGATTACAGGACTATTTTATGTATCCCACACAAGTAATGTTTCTGTAACTATACAAGAAAATTTTATGGATACCACATTTTCCGTGCAATTGCAAAGAAAAACAAAATGTCTGCTTTCCCGGCGTGGAATAGAACCCGCGTGACAGGCGGGGTACTGACGACTATACACTGCGATCCAAAAGTTTAGACAATGACGTTTTTTAGCTGTAAAATTTAGAATTGGGATAGTAGAATTTCAAAATATCCCTATATATATTAAAGAAGTATTTTGAAATGCTATAATTGAAATATAATAGCTTGATATGCTATAACAATTTTTTTTTTCATGAAATAAAATTTTGTATGGTCCCAAAAGTTTAGACACAAATACGAGATTATGCTAATTTAAAGTACATAATTACCTAATTTTGCATTTTTATTGATGAATCATATATTTTTTATATGATAAATTAAAAAAAATACGATATCCGGTGAACTAGACAAATTTAATAACGATATTAGTACAATTTTACACCAAAAGGACAATATAGTCACTTTAAATCTTTATTCAAATCATATTTGCTTCAAATTTACAATTTAACATATCTAAATACGAACCCAATGGATACCAGCACATCACCTTAAAGTTTTGCCACGAATTCGTAGACTTATAGACGTTCATTGATCGATTTTCTTGATGAAAAGTGCAGTATTTCCCATATAAAATCACAAAATAGCAGCAGATTATTCTTTTTTGCACTTTAGTACAATGCAGAGATAGTCGCCTCTTCAAAAACACCAAAAAAAGTAGGAAATTTTATCGCAAGTTCACTCCACACAATTACGAAAGTTCCTTCTTCATACTAAAATTTGAAGTTTCTTGAGAAAAACCGGTTTCTTTGAACCGGTTACAATTTAACCGGTCTCCTTAGTGCTGTTTAAACACGTTCAGTTTAACCGAATATTCAAAAATATGCTTTTGAAAGCACCGGTTTTTCCCTCAAAAACTCTTGCATCAAGGGGTAGTTTGTAATGGTGTAGAGTGAATTTACTTTGGAATAACCGAATTTTTTTGGTGTTTTTGAAGAGGTGATTATCTCTGCATTGTACTAAAGTGCAAAAAAGAATAATCTGCTGCTATTTTGTGATTTTATATGGGAAATACTGCACTTTTCATCAAGAAAATTGATCAATGAACGTCTATAAGTCTACAAATTCGTGGCAAAACTTTAAGGTGATGTGCTGGTATTCATTGGGTTCGTATTTAGATATGTTAAATTGTAAATTTGAAGCAAATATGATTTGAATAAAGATTTAAAGTGACTATATTGTCTTTTTTGTGTAAAATTGTACTAATATCGTTATTAAATTTGTTTAGTTCACCGGATATCGTATTTTTTTTTAATTTATCATATAAAAAATATATGATTCATCAATAAAAATGCAAAATTAGGTCGTTGTGTACTTTAAATTAGCATAATCTCGTATTTGTGTCTAAACTTTTGGGACCATATAAAATTTTATTTTATGAAAAAAAAATTTGTTATAGCATATCAAGCTATTATATTTCAATTATAGCACTTCAAAATACTTCTTTAATATATATAGGGATATTTTGAAATTCTACTATCCCAATTCTAAATTTTACAGCTAAAAAACGTCATTGTCTAAACTTTTGGATCGCAGTGTACTACCGAGGAATAGCAGACTGCCGAAACCCGGGATCGAACCAGGAACCTTTAGATGTTCAGTCTAACGCTCTCCCAACTGTTCTATTTCGGCACATAGATCGTCAGGAAATGAGAAGTGAAATTCATTTGAAAAAAGCGACTAAGTTATAAATTTAAAATTGCGATTGGAGCCTTGAATCACGATCAAGGTCAAACTTTAGTGGCGATGAGCTTGCAACTTAATGTAGAAGAACGTGATTGGTTGAAAAACATTGCAAATACTAGAATTTTTTTTGTAACTGAAGAAATGAAGATTTCTGTTCAGAATTACAAAAACTTTTTTGTAAAATTGGTTATTTCTGTAACATTACTAAAAAAATTTCTGTATGTTTACAGTATTTTTTACTCAGTGTAAAGTAACGGTATTTTTTTAATAATTTCACCAACCAATGGTATGTTTTTATTTTCCTAAGAAATACAAAGTATCAACTCGTAAGTTCTTTATCGCTACAACGCCATTACCAAACAATTTATTTGGTTTCACAAAATGGCAATTTTCTGCGGGCACCACACATTTATACAAAACCAATATTTCGACAGACCTAATGCGACAATGAACGTTTTCCAATGGCACGAACCCTTGAATGACACGCTTAAACGGAATACGATTTTGTCGCCTCATTTCCGTCGCCAAGCATATTCCGGGGAACGATTTCATCTTCCATTCATCCAAAAACATGGAAAAGAAAATGGCGGATGTAAAAGAAGAAGTGTCTTCTTCCCTTTTTATTATTCTTTTTCTTCTTAAGATTATCATCTTACCTTCTTTTTTTCTTCTTCGGGATCCTTTTGGTTAGTAATCATTCTCCAGAATTTCCCGCCCTAAGAACCGGTCATGAGGTAAAGAAAAAAAAAAGTTTTTGGCGATGAAAGGGGTTGGCGTGGAATAAGAAAAATGGCCGCCAGATGCGGATAAAGAACAGAAAATGATGTTTTTCTTCTTCCATCTACTTCAGAAACTTTTTTTCCGAAACGGTAAAAAAAAAAAAAATAGAATGTGGGCTTGGCGAAGAGGATTAAAAAGAATTTTTCCTGGGCCTGGATTTCTTAGAAAAAATATTTGTGATGTTTATTTTATATATATGAAGTTAATACGTCGTTATTATTGGAAAGAATATTTTTTGGTTCTTTTCATAGATTTTTATTTTTCATTTTCTACGTTTGAACTAAGAAAGGACTAGTCGTAATCTGCTCAAATTATTTTAAGTTTTCTTTTAAATCCACGTATTGTTTTTTTACACTGAAACGAAAAACATTTATTAAATTTTACTAAATTTAGGTAGAATCAACTGAAATTTTTAATTGAAATGGAGACAAATAATAAAAACTATTGCTTTAAAAAAAATTTCACCAAAAATGCTTCTGTTGTATTTACCAAAAACAATTATTCTAACTATTGTAAACAAGTTATTCGTCATATTGTTTGCTATAAAAGGGATAAGATATATTTTTTAAAATAAATTTTATTATAATACTTGTTCCGTTTCAATGACGTGTCAATCGATTATTAACAATCTTAAATTCTTTTGTATGAAGCCTTACTCCCCCATTGAAAAGAGCACAAACATTAATATTATTCATATAGTTTCTAGAATTACTGCTTTTGTACTAGCTTGATTTTGTACTAGCTAAGGTGTAGGCTGCCTCATGTCACTTAATCGCGGTTAAAATTATACGTCCCGTAGCCATAAGTCAACTCACTGTGTTAAGGTATCCATGCTATCCATACCTAAGACAACTTTTTTTGTAACTTTCTTTTTTTTTCAAACTTTGTGAGAAAATCGGGCACATAAACTTATATAAAAATGCTTCACTGCAATAAAAAACGTATTAATTAATAAATTAATTAGCTATTAATTAATTTAAATGGGCCAAATCGTGTGCAACATTCCTAATTACTTGTTAAATGGTTAGTTTTAAAATATGATATTTTAATAATTTTATTTTTTAAAAGTGTGTAAAAAAATTAATATTTTTTACAGTTGTTTTAAAAAGTATAGCCACACATGGATTCATACTCTTTAAAATGCACTTAAATTTTTTCGATACAATCGATACATATTAATTTGAAATACACTGCTCAAAACAATTAGGGGAGCACTTTTTAATTCCAACTTTAACTTCACTCCCAACTTTTTAATTTTTATCCTATAAATCTAAAATTTGTTAAATAGGTTCACTATGTATTCGAAATGAAGTAGTAAAAAACAGGAGAAAAAATCTTAAGGTTTTAGTACTTAAATTTAAAGGGCGGAAATGGAATAATAACTTTTTAATAAATTATAACAATAATTATTTCAAAACTTTTTTTGTTAAAAATAGTTGAAATGTATTTTTAAACGTCTAAAAAATGCAAGCATGAAAAATTTAGGGTCAATTTATTGTCTAAAACTGTTTTAAAGTGAAATTTATTTTACCATATTTTTCATATTTTCATTAATATAAAAAAAATATTAAATTCTTCAAAATAAGTTATTCTTCCATCTAACAATGTATCTAACGATACATAAGTGGCGAATTTAACTTAGTCAGAAAAAAAAATCACAAGCTGATGATTCCCAATGGAATCATTGGGAGCGAAAGAGTTTAAAACATGAGTAGTTTACTGATGAAGGACTCTGGATCACAAGCACCTGTTTTAATGTTAAAAGGATAGGAAAAAGCACTCTGGATCACCCGCTGGATAGTGAAAAAAGCACTCTGGATCACCTGCCTGGTGAAAAAAGCACTCTGGATCACAAGCACCTGTTTTAATGTTAAAAGGATAGGAAAAAGCACTCTGGATCACCTGTCTGAACAGTAAAAAAGCACTCTGGATCACCTGCTGTTTTAATGTTAAAAGGATAGGAAAAATCACTCTGGATCACCCGATGGATAGTGAAAAAAGCACTCTGGATCACCTGCCGTTTTAACATGGAAAGGATAGGAAAAAGCACCAGAAGGAGAGTGAAAAACAGCACTCTGGATCACCTGCTGTTTTAACATTGCAAGGATAGGAGAAAAGCACTCTGGATCACCTGTCTGAACAGTAAAAAAGCACTCTGGATCACCTGGGCGTTGAAAGCACTAGCTGATCGACCCCCCCCCCCCAAGACTCTGTGGACCAGTGTGATGCACCTCCAAACAAGAACAGAAGCAGGTTCTTTTCGCGGAACCCTTGTAGTTGATCTGAAAGAGGTATTCCCTTCTCGCGTATTGAGGAAAAAAGTGGGGTAACGTCTTTGGGAAAAGCAGTCTGCAACCGAAGCACCTGTCTTAACATAGCAGGCGATGCATCTGAATGGCCCCCAAACAAGAAATATTTGTTTCATCAAGCACCTCCAAGACTCTGATCTCCGAAAAAGCAGTGGTTCGATTCCTTACCAACAAGACTCGGTTCAGGCGAAGCATCCCCAAACAAGAAGACTCTGTCTTAGGGAAGCACCTGAATCCCCAAACAAGAAGACTCTGTCTTAGGGAAGCACCTGAATTCGTGACAGACAAGAAATATTTGGCATAGCAGGCAAAGCACCTCCAAACAAGAAGACTCCGAAAAAAGCAGGCACTGCGGTTCTTTTCGCGGAACCCTTGTAGTTGATCTGAAAGAGTTATTCCCTACCGTATTGAGGGACTGTGGAAGAACAAGCGGGCGAAGCAGTGTGAAGACGGGGAAAAAAGCAGTCTGCAACCGAAGCGCCTAACATTAGCAGGCGATGCATCTGAATGGCCCCCAAACAAGAAATATTTGTTTCATCAGAAGCATACCTGAATCCCCAAACTCCCCTCGATTCCTAGGGGCTGGGGGGAGCCCAGCCGGTTAAGCACTCGCTTAGCATGCGGAAGGTCCCAGGTTCGGGTCCGGGCATCGCCAAAATAGCTGCCGACCTATAAACTAAAAATGTCCGGCGAATAATACCCCGTGTAAGGGAGTGCACGTTAAATATCCTTCAAAGTCCTAACGCTGCGTACGATGTCGCCCTTAACGGTTGCGTTGGGTGCCTATGCAGGTCTGGCTCGTCACCTGACTGTGGTTCTAAAATACGACGCCCGTCGCCAATAGCCCTCGTGTGACGATAATTCAAACCAAACCCCTCGATTCCTTACCAAAAGAACTGCAAGACTCGGTTCTTTTCGCGGAACAAGTAACCCTTGTAGTTGATCTGAAAGAGTTATTCCCTAGCGCCTTCTCTCGTATTGAGGAAAAAAAGGCCGTCAGTCAAGAGTTTCCCTAAACAATTTTCTTCCTTCAAGATTCCACAAGAATTGAAAAAAAAAGGTTGGCACGTTTATAGGAATGAAAATATTTAATAATTTTAAGATATTGTGAATAATAAAAACTAAAAAAAATGATATTTAACCAATTTTTTGGGTATTGCCACAACAACCATCCAAACTGTATTAGAATATTTTACGTTCAGAATAAGGTACAACGATTTTTTAAATCAAGTTTCATTGAAAATACATTAGCGTACTATTGTATAAATAAACTTAATATCGCACTACCAAAGTTCGTCTACTAATGGTTATTCCAGACTGTTTAAAGCAAAAAGTTAATAAAATATTGCAAGTAAAAATATATAAAGGTGTATGTTCGAACTCTCATCAACATAATTTTTCAGAAATTGAGCAGAAAACAAATTTACTCGTCTTTATTTCAGAATAGGATATATTTTGTAAAACAAATATGCTGAATTTTTTAAGTTTTTAGTAAATGTGTTACGGTATCAAATTTGCACACAAGTTATTGAAAATTTATGATAGCGAAACTTCGCTTAAAGCGAACTATATGGCAATAAAATTTAAAAAAAACCCGCTTACCGCAAGCCGTTGTCCAGCGAAAAATAAAACAGACAACTCAGAGGCGCTTTGTAACAAAAGTAACACTTGTTTGAAATCCAAATGTAACTAAATTATCGCATAACGGGCATTATTAAACGTCTTTTTTTCCTTGAAGCAAATCAACCGTATCGAATTACTGCCATTTCTATAGTCTTGAAAAAGACGATCGGATAAGAACAGCGCAATATTTGGAAAGGCAAGGGGAAAGAACTTCACAGTGAAGGCCGAGTATATTATTATTTTTCAGTCTCGAATCGAATTTTTACGCAATATGTCGAAATAACTTTATTTTTTAATCATTAGTACTACAACATGGTAGTGTTAAGGTAAGAGCCAGCCCCGGTGGTGCAATCGTTAGGACGCTAGCCTTTGGAGCTGGTGGGGTCGGGTTCGAATCCCGGTTAGGCATGGATGTTTGTGAACGTTGTTTGTCTAATTCCTTTCTGTTTCACACAATGCTTATAGAAATTATTTGTTAGACGGATTCATTACTGAAAAGAACTTATAACTTGATTTTATGTGGAATATTGTAAAGCTAGAAATAATAAGAAAGCCATAATTTTTGAGAATACATTTTTTTTATTGTCTTGATAAATACAGGTTACGCACAAAATCGGTGATGTCAAACAAATCATCAGAAATAAATCGTAAAAGAGTTTTGTTCTCTTGTACAAATTCGTACGATATTTGCTTCAAGTCCAGTTTTGATAACGCCAAATAGAGATCTTTAGTTTTGTCCAGGTGGTTTTTCAATAGTCCACAGAGAGATGCTTTCAATGCTTTTTCTGCACCACTTTTGTTGATGACTGTCTGGTAAGGATAAAGTTCGGCTTCTTTCAAAATCCAATATTTCAATTCATGTTTCAGCAAATATTCCATTAAAATATCGTTGATGAGTTTGCTGGTGTATTTCAGTCGAGCCCATTGGTGGTCTTCCATTGTTAGAATTCCAGGAATGAAGTATCTCTCGTAATTGTTTTGGATCCCACATCTTTGAAATGAAACATAACGTGTGTCGATTACGGCCAGAAAGAGTTCATTTTCCACCATTGAGAATGATTCGAAACTTGTAGGGAGGTCTACGAATGCAGGATTGTTCATAGAATTAGACAGCGAAACCCATAGATAAGGAGAAAGAACGATTGCGTTCTCGGAAGGGAGTAAATCTCCAGCAACGTTTCGTACAAACTGACATATATGAAGGTCGACTTTTCCATCATTCAAACTCACTACTAAAATCATGTCCTTTCCGAGATAAACACCATTTGCCGGTAGCTTTGTACAAGCTGCATTGTAAATATCTGCTTTTTTTAAAGCTCTTGCGGTATCAGCGAAGCTCAACGTCTTCTCCATCTTGCGTTGTGGCGAGAAATGACCCACTGCAAGCTGTATTCCAAGTTATAAATGATTGCATGTTATGACATGTCCAATTAGTAATTTAAGCGTAGCTTGCTTCTTCCAACCGGCATGTGGAATGTAAATTTTTTACAATAGCTCCGTTCGACAACACTTGAAAGTAGGCGATCTTGGTGGAGCTGGGTCTTTGGTTGAGAGACGCAGTAGCTTCGGTCATGCATTTCCACATATTTGTGAATAATTTACTGCAGACAGCAGTTACTGAATATTGTTCGGTGGAGCAGTCTCGGTCCAGGAACAGATAACCGTATTGTGGTTCACTCGACGACATGATGGCTGATGTCTGAGGGTGGCAGGAGTTTTTATAAGCAATATTGGACACTCCCATATTGCCCGGGATTGGCTAATAACTTGAAATTTTCCCGTGCAAATTGATGGAGAGTTCTCTCATTGGTGCACGGATCGCGTGTTTGTAGTTGCGTCACTGGTAATCCCCTACATTTATGCCATAAAAAATATAGGAAATAAAGCCCGCAACTCGTTGCTTGACGATGCTGCAACCGATATAAATTATATTCGAAACTATTTGAATTGTTTAAAATAAATTTTCGGACTACGGCACTTGGCCGAGTTCCGTAAGAGCAGAAAAAACTTGCTCGATTTCGAACGTCAAAAAACAAGGCCTGCCAATGTTCTCCTGGTTTGTGGGAGGGGTGTGTGTTTATGATAAAGCTGTTACGGCGTCCTCGATTGCGAGGTAGTTGGTTCTTAGCAAGTACTCCTCCAAAACCAATTTTCATTTTCCTATCTGCTAGCGCTATACGTGTAAGAGTGGAGGTGTCCATTATTAATAGTCTGTGAATACGCTTCGCGACTTGTCAATTTCAAGGGTTGCCTGGTGTTCCATATAACATAGCAAGGTAATTGTATCCGAAAGAGCGTCTTCAAACTTCAAATGTATTGATAGATCCCCAGTACGTGTGATATTGGTATGACCTTCATCGCTCGAATAATCTTGCGTTAGATTGAAGGCGTAAAAGCACAACCCCTTTTTATACTCATCGTGCGAAATATTAGTCTCCATTTGACCTAAGTCCTTAAACAATGAGAGATAATCACGTGCATACCAGTTATGCGTATACGATGGTGTGAATGCCGAGGATGGAATTTGATTTCCGTTTTCGGTTAAAGAAAGATGGGAGAGTTTAAAATGCTGGAAATTAAAAGGATTTTTTGTGACATCTCCATTATAAGCATCGTTTGAACATAGACCTATGATTATTCTTATAGGTAACGCACCATTAACAGCATTCGAAATGGTACAACTTTTTAGTGAAGGTGAAATGGTAAAGGTCTTTAGCTCGATTCTAGTAAACGGCATTTGAACCAGTTGCGATTCTAGTGCTTTTTCGTGGGCCACAAGCAGAGTTCATTCTAGAATTAAAAAAGGGCAGGGTGCTTTAAATATAAAAAGGGCACTTGCAAAAAGTTTAGGGCATCTAAAAGGCGATAAAATAGTTTTTTCGGATTTTTAGAAAATAGAAAATACACTCGCATACCAAATTAAATATTTATTAGTTTTCTACTCCATCACATACACTTTTTCCAAGTTTAGCAGAACTCCAATTATTTAAAGAAGTGCTGACTATAAGAATACCAGAAAAATTAAACTTGGCCTACCTGTTAATGTTCCTCTTTATTCAATGTCATGTCTAGTAATTTTTTTTGTACCCACCAAAAATATTACTAAGCATGACATCCAACAGAGAGAACAAAAAAATAGGCCGAGTTTGTTATAGATCCCATAAAAAATTTAGTACACTTTTTCCAATATTCTAATATAAGTTGAAAGAAAAAAAAACTATAAAAGATACAACTCTGACTGAAACAAAAGCTATAACCCAAACAACATCATAATTTGGATTTGGTTAAACCAAAATTAAAACTTCATTATCTCACAGCCCAACAATACCTTGAGTAATTGATTACAATATATCTTTTCTCCAATTAACTCCAATTATCCAAATTTCCAATTATGTGAACGTGGTTAGGTTCCAATTGCTTAGATAATTGGAGTTCTACTGCATACTATTCAAGAAATTTTTCCAGAAAAATTCAAGAACTTGTAATTACAAACAAAAATTTATTTATATATAGCGTGTATAAGCCAACACTCCATAAAAAAAAACTAAAACCAATCTGAAACCCCAGTATAGGACAAAATAAAAAAAAAAGAGCCCAAGTTTCAAAAGTAAAAAAAAAAAAAACATTTCAGCTGCTATTGTGATCACAAGGTCACGACTCAAAACGATAGATTAGAAGAAAAGATTCTGGTTGGTCCAATTAGTCCTGTACCAGAGCTACAAAAGTATTGCGACACTCTTCCCGATCACGCAAACGCATCAAAGCCAGCGAACTGTCAATCATTGAGTATAAGCAATGTGACGTCATCAGTAGATTTCTAAAAAATTACTAGGCCGCAAAATAATCAAATCAGGAAGCATGAACTGCATATTTTTGGTCCGGATGAAGATGATCCTCTTTCAATGGGAGATTGCACCCGTTGATCGATATTTGAAGACATCTTCTTGTAATACAATCCTAATTCATCCTTTAAATTTCAATTAAAATTTTTACTTTTATTATTAAAATCTATTATTTAAACTTGTTATTTATCAAAATTTAAGTTTAGTTTTCATCGATATAGGCCGAGAATGAAGGAAATAATTTTTTTAGGTTGGGGGGTGTTGTGGACGTTGATCGATTGGATTGGATTGCACCCGTTGGTCGATATTTGAAGACATCTTATTGTAATACAATCTTAATTCATCCTTTAAATTTTAATTAAAATTTTTACTTTTATTATTAAAATCTATTATTTAAACTTGTTATTTATCAAAATTTAAGTTTAGTTTTCATCGATATAGGCCGAGAATGAAGGAAAAAAATTTTTTAGGTTGGGGGGTGTTGTGGAAACCCCTTGTCACGGCATTATTTTTGCTCAAAATACTCGATCGTCTATCTAATTCTAAAATCGATTATCTTAGGTATTTTTTAATAATTAAGTTTAGAAAAACGGGTTAAAAAGTATAATATAAGATAAACTGGGTTAAATAAACTTTTGAAAAAGAAAGTTGGATAAGAGAAATTTTTGAAAAACTCGGGGAAACGTGGACATTTTAAAAAGAAAATCGGCAACGAGGGCGGGATTTATTTTGTAAAAAAGGGCAATGAGGGCGGGAATTATTTTGTAAAAAAGGGCATTTAGGGCGGGATTTATATTAAAAAAAGGCGGGCAGGGCGGCGCGCCCCGTGAAAAACGCCTAGAATGATCTCTGCCACAAGTATAGATCCTGCTATTTCGCATCTCCTAATGAATAACGAGGCATTTTCTATAACTAATTTATAATCGTTGGCAGATGCAAGCAAAGCAAAAGCAGATTTTGCCTTCTCCAATTTTACGCGAATTGACACTCCGTTTAGTAACAGTTTTGGTTGCGTGCCTAAGTCAATGTGGAGCGATCCATACAACTCGAAGGTTTTACCTTCTTTTGTGGTTTCATACCTGTCTTTTAAACCATTATTTTTGCCACCCGCTTCTAGGCTTATATCGTCATACGCTCCTGCTGTATCTTTTTTAAATAAGGCAGCACTCAATATATTTTTTTGAGCATGGTCAGGATGGAAGAGCAACGCTTGAATTATACTTTTATAAGCATAATTATTTTCTGAAGAAATCTGTCTGTCGTTTAACGATACGTGACATTCGCTGAACATTGTGTTCAATAAATAATTGACCGAACCGCACTTTTCTGCTGCTCCGAGCGCAGTTCCATCTGCTTTCACAATTTTTGCCTGAACTTTTAGAAACAAATGGGACAGATCATAATAACTCTCGCCTAACCCCGGAATAAGAAATTCGATTGTAGGGTTGTCTGAAATCGATGCCACAGGATGAATTTCAACAAATGAGGATCGATCAATGGCCATTTGAATCGGAGTCTGGTCAAACAGACTCAATTCAGATTTGGTACAAAAACACTTCTCCATTTTAAGAAAATACGTCTTGACGGTTGCGCTTGCGAGGCTTCATTGAAGTTTTCTTTGGTCGCATCTTTCTTTTATTTACTCTACCGCCTCTCAGCTTGTGAACAACGTCATCCTTTATAGCGTTCGCTGATTCCTGAAATCTCTCTCGGGCCGCTTGTTTGAAATTTTTTCCATCCGATACATCTTGTAAAACATCTTGTCCAGTGGCCAATAATCTTTTTCCTAGATATTGGCCCGTTCTTTTTAATAGTGGTATGGCAAAGCGACGGAGGGCGCTGAAGAACCCATATCCTCTCTGAATGGGATAGTCCGAAGCGAAATAGCCTCCCCTTTGATAGTGTTCAATACACCGTTTGGTGTCTAGACCCTTCATCTTTGCAACTGTTGTCGTTTTTAGAAGGTGTCTTATTTTATAGGTTTCTTTTACGGAAATTCAAGACCAAAGATGTTTTCCCGCTTATAAACTGTATAGGTGTACCACGACTTGTGCGAAGTTCGATTTTAATAGTATCAAAGTGTTGCTTTTTTACTTTGAAATAGAGAGGGACTGAAAAGTATTTCACAATTTGGTCCGCTTTCTCGTTTGCAATGGGCACGATTTTCAGGATAGGTGCCAAGGCATGTCCCAGCAGAGATGGTTCAATGATGTCACTGTACACATAAACTTCTGTTATACCCGCTGATAATTCGAGTATGTAATCTGAAATGTATTTTCCACTTGTAAATGCGGACTTTACAAAACCTAGCATTTCTGTTAATTTTTCACAAAACGTTATTGTAATTTTTTCTGGTACAATCAATTCTACCTTGGCATCCGGGAGTTCTTTTAATTTTACTTTTGTAATGTTCTTGAAAAAATCTCCAGAGCTTCTGTACATTCCTGGTAAAATCTTGCGCACAACCCGCTTTGTTGTAGTTCGGCTCTTCTGAAAAACCACATGCGTTATGACGTGAAATTTTTCACCAGCCAGATTACGCACCAGTGTGAGAGAGAAAGTCGTTTCTTTCTCAATCAAAATCGAATTAGTTTGGATGTTTAACGCTTCCATCAGTTTAGGGCATAATGCCTTATCCATCCTCACGTGAACGTTGTTTTGCAAGTGTATAGTGACGGATTTTTCTTCAAGATCTGCTTCAAAGGTGACAAGGTTTTCTCCAGCTGTCTCCTGTATTAATTTGTTGATGTTGTCGAGTACTTTGTTGTTTCCTGGATTTTTTAACACAATTTCATAGCGACTTTCTTCAATTGGCTTGGAAGCCCATAGCTTAATAACTTGATTTTCAAAGTTTTCTGATGGTATCTTGTAGTTGCTAGTAACGTACATAACTTTAGGCTTATCAGGAGGTTCCACGTAATACCTATCCGTACGATCCATAGCTTTTAATAGTTGCTTACTTTCGGTTGGTATCTCTAGCCCCCATGGTGGGAAAAGTTTAAAAATAAGTGTTTTTTTATCTTTGACCATTGACAGTAGGGGTGGCTTGGAGTTGTATACTTTTTTAAACGCAGTTGTTATTCCGCTGTCTAAATCTGTAATCCCGCTGATGTGTAAATATAGCTCTGGAAGAAGTGTGGATTCATGGATGGTATATTCTTCATCGATGAAGTATTCATCATTATAACCTGATTGAATGGTGAAATAGCGACCTGGCATTGATATTTCGGATAGCGCTACTTCGTACATTCCTTGCAAAGATATCGGCTGAGCCAGTTTTGTTCTGAAACTGTCTGGGGTATTTTGGGAGAACAAGTCCATACTTGCGTTGGATGGTAAGAAAACGTTAAAGGTGTCTACTGGATCCATCCTGGCCGTATCCAGCTATTGAAGGAATCATCAAACCCAACCCACTTCACTAACACCCTGCGTGATGGACCTGTTCCTACAGTTTTCAGAATTTTTTCAATGGCCCAAAATTCAGGCTCTGCTATTTTTTGTAATTCTTGTGCGTAAAACCTCCCGTCGATTTCTTTTCCATGTAAATCTGAAATAATATAGGTTTGCGGGGTTGTGGGATATCGAGTAGTTATTTTAAACACCTCCTCAGTCCATCCTGCAAGATATCCTTTTCTAAAAAACCTGCGAGCTTTCGAAATGCGAACGAGATCTCCGACTTTAAATCGGAATTTGGAGGTTTGCGTTTGATTGTACATTCTTTTATAGAGCTCAGGTTCATCCTTTTCGGTGACGTTTTTTGGCTTCATACCATGAGCACTGTGTACTGTATTGTTGTAAGAATCTACCAAATCCCGCAGCACATTTGTGTAACGGTGAGTGTTCTTGCTTGTAAAATAACGATGCATGCGTGTTCTCAGGGTACGATGCGCTCTTTCTAAAATAGCGACTTTCTGTCCACTCTTTGTCGAATAATGATGAATGTTATGTTTTTTAAACAAACTTTTCATCTTTGCATTGAAAAATTCTGTTCCGTCATCTGTTTGTATCATTTTAGGTTTAGCTTGCCTCAACACTGTTTTTAAGGCGTTCACAATTGCTTCTGCTGTCTTATTTTTCACCGGGACTGCTCTCAGGAAGCGTGACATTACATCTATAATAGTTAATATATATCGAAATCCTCGGTTGTCCTTGGCATATTTCTGCATATCAACCAAGTCCATTTGCCACAGCTCATTCACGCCATAGGCCAACGTCTTACGCCGTTTATATTTATAACGCACAGGAAAGTGTAGTGTGTAGACATCTTGTTGCGAAAGCCATTTTTGCGCTGATGGTCTATCGACCTTAGCTTCCTTCGCTAGATTTTGAACTCCTCCGAAAGAACCAGAGCTTTTTGGATTAAAATAAATCTCCTTCATTCGAACGGCTGCCATTGTATCTTCTTGCGCACAAGAGTGGAATGATAGGGCGTTGAAACTTGAGATGGTGATGAAGGTGACAGTAGAGGATCTAGATTGGATAATTCCAGTTGTTCCCGTACATATTTATTCCCTATCCACTGTAGTGGTACATTCGCTTCAAACAGCCCCTTCAGGAACGTTGTAAAGCCTCGGGGAGGAGGTTCATGATTCCTCATGTCGCGCATTAAATAACCAAACAAATCGATGGCATTGCTTCGACGTTCTGGTTTTCCGTTAAATTCCAGTTCGCTTTGTTCATTGAATTGGTATCCACTATTTTTCAGTTTCTCCAAAATAGGCACAATGTGTTTCTTTTTGGATTTCGGAACCGAATGGCCCACAAATTTTGCTATTATCGGAGCAAATACGTCTTGATTGTCAAATGAACTCTGTAGGACCTCATCCTGCGGGGTCTTGGGGTCGAATAAGTCGCTTGGGAATTCTATAGTTTTCGCGGGGATCGGCTGCATACTCTTCTGATACTTAGGAATAAGTTGAGAGAGTAATTTACCCCTCAAATCATCCGACATTTCGTTTTGATGCAACACTTGAATGATTTTGTCTTCTAATCGAATCTCTGGTTTGTTCAGCTGATAATATTCTGACACCAGGTCCGGTGACACGAGAGCCATTTTTCTAGACATCGCCTGTTAATAATTTTAAAACAGTAGGAATGATCATAGATAAAAACCCCCCTTTTTGTTGATTTAAAATTTTTTTCTTTGATGACAGACCTATTTTTTTATCAGCTAATTTGCGAATCACTTTCTTGTAGGGTGCAAGTTTTTGTATTTTTGCACCTGGAATATTGCCCTGCAATAAATTTTCACAAATTTCACATATAGATTTTAACTGGTCTTCACTTGCTGTCTTCAAGATTGCTCTTCGTTGTTGTGGTGAGGCATTTGAGAGTATATGCAACAGGTGTACATGTTTTTTTATCCTTTTCATTGTGGGACATATACCCAATTGATGCAATTTTCATCTGGAAAAATAGACGCTCTCAACCTGTGTTCCTCGCACGTTAATGGATGAACGTCTACGAATAAATAACTATACGGCTCGCGTGTCGCCTTTTTATATGCGTCCATGAAATATTTACCTTTTAGAGGAAAAGCTTGGCGCGCAAAACAGGACATTTGACTCGAATCTCGATTGTTGCGGAACAATATAATATAGTGAGTATTCAGACTAATTTCTCGAAAAACCTTCACCTTCGGAAAAAGATTTTGCGTTATTAGTATCACGCTGAAATTTTTATGATGTGACGTCACTCTAAACATTAGTTCCACTTCTTCGTTTAACTTTGCCTGTAAATCGTCAAACACCACCAAATCAAACCGTTCTTCTTCAGGTGGTAATCCACATACAAATTTTATTTGAGGTTCCGAAGCCATCCATTTTTGGTACACGGAAAAACACCAGCATACATTTTTAATGGGGCGTTCGTAGACATCGCTTTTCACTAGTTTTCTCACTAGTTCCGTTTTCCCGCTGGAAGACGGACCACTGCATATTGTTGATGAGGGAAATTTTAATTTAAGCATTGCTGGCAGAGTCTCATAAATTCGTGCTTAAACAGCCGAACTCCTCCTAGTTCTGGCTTCAAATCCTTTGTACCGTTATGGTAAAACTTTCTTATATCGTACACCACCCTGTTTTCTTTCATACATTTATGAAAAAACACACGACGCCCAATATGTTCTGACAACGAACAAGTACTCTGCGTTAAGTCTACATATTCCTCGTTCGGTATCAGCAACACTATCAATTCCACAACGCACACGATTGCGAGAATCGCTATTACTATAACGGATTTCACCTCCATTTGATGTCTTCAGAATGTTCCATTTCTTTATATATACACCCCTCTAGTCCAGCTAAACCATTGCACAGACACATCCTAGTAAACAATTGATTTGCTTCCCAAACGCCAAAATGAACTAATAAAAAACATCAAATAAACATGCCTAATCATCCACCTTTAGAAAAAAATGATTATTTTTTATACAAATACTATCTCATGGCAGTGAATGCAGAAAAGAGAGTGTAGCCCAGCTCGCCAGAAGAGACAGTCACAAACATCCATGCCTTTACTGGGATTCGAACCCACTAACCATAGGCAGGGCTCTTCCCCCTCTTGTTAAAAAAATCCCAACTCTACTCCTTAAAGAAAATAAATCTCTAATAACGCTTACAAGGGTTAAATAAACCGGTAACGTATTCTGGGTTTGAGAGTAGCGTTGTCATTTAAATTGTCTTGCAATCAATTCTGCCTGTAATGAAAGAACGACTTTTGGTAAGGTGCGATACACAACTTCACCACCTGCCTCTCAAGTCTGATAAGGAATCTTGAAGGAAGAAAATTGTTTCTGAACAATGCATAATTGTTTAGGGAAACTCTTGACTGATCGAAAGTGGCCCAGAGTCCTTTTTTCCTCAATATGACTTTATACGCCAGAAGGGTGAAATGCACTAGAGAATAACTCTTTCAGATCAACTACAAGGGTTACATGTTCCTCGAAAAGAACCGTGTCACTGGGCATGTTGGTAGCGGATTCACTTCACAACTTTTAGTAAGGAATCGAACCATTGTTTGGGAGTGTGCGTGATCGCTCGCCTGCTTTTTCGATCCTTACGAATTCAGGTGCTTCCCTAAGACAGAGTCTTCTTGTTTGGGGATGCTTCGCCTGAACCGAGTCTTGTTGGTAAGGAATCGAACTTTCGGAGATCAGAGAATGCTTTTTCGGAGATCAGAGTCTTGGAGGTGCTTGATGAAACAAATATTTCTTGTTTGGGGGCCATTCAGATGCATCGCCTGCTATGTTAAGACAGGTGCTTCGGTTGCAGACTGCTTTTCCCAAAGACGTTACCCCACTTTTTTCCTCAATACGCGAGAAGGGAATACCTCTTTCAGATCAACTACAAGGGTTCCGCGAAAAGAACCTGCTTCTGTTCTTGTTTGGAGGTGCATCACACTGGTCCACAGAGTCTTGGGGGGGGGGGGGGGGGTCGATCAGCTAGTGCTTTCAACGCCCAGGTGATCCAGAGTGCTTTTTTACTGTTCAGACAGGTGATCCAGAGTGCTTTTCTCCTATCCTTGCAATGTTAAAACAGCAGGTGATCCAGAGTGCTGTTTTTCACTCTCCTTCTGGTGCTTTTTCCTATCCTTTCCATGTTAAAACGGCAGGTGATCCAGAGTGCTTTTTTCACTATCCATCGGGTGATCCAGAGTGCTTTTTCCTATCCTTTTAACATTAAAACAGCAGGTGATCCAGAGTGCTTTTTTACTGTTCAGACAGGTGATCCAGAGTGCTTTTTCCTATCCTTTTAACATTAAAACAGGTGCTTGTGATCCAGAGTGCTTTTTTCACCAGGCAGGTGATCCAGAGTGCTTTTTTCACTATCCAGCGGGTGATCCAGAGTGCTTTTTCCTATCCTTTTAACATTAAAACAGGTGCTTGTGATCCAGAGTCCTTCATCAGTAAACTACTAACATGTGCTCCCCTAATTGTTTTGAGCAGTGTATCTTGCCCAATGTACATGCATCTTATGAAAAAATTCGTTCTTCTGATTTCAAGGTTTTCAATGTAAGACAGATGACCATAGAATTGCCTTTAAAATTTTGCCTGTAAATTAAAAGCAATAAACAGTACATGAAATCTACTTGTGCCATTTGAAAGATAAATAATCAGAAAATATTTTAATGCACAAGTATCAGAACACAAGTTTTGATAAATTTTTCCCATTTTCTAAGGTACAGTCTTAAAACAAAAGAGTGAAATCCACTCCTGTAGGAGAAGTGCATTTTCGACAATGGAAAGGAGTGAATATTAACTCAGACTGAGTTAAAATCACTCGTTTGTTTTAAGATTGTATATGGGTACCTTAATGCACTAGAATGACTCAAAAAAGTTTAGTTCTTCTGAGATGTTATTTTAAACAAACCAAAACCTAACATAACGGAGGTCTTCCAAAACAAACCACCCGACAAAGAGAATCCAAAAAATATCACCATCCAACCCAAAATAAGCTAGAGGAATATTTCTTGCGTTGAGTTTCCATGCCACTTGAGGCCGTCATGGTCTTTGAGCAGGAAATCCTTTTTTCGGGAGAAGGAATGCGCTCCTGTTTACGCAAGTATGACAGCTGGGTCCATACCCCACCTACGCCTTATGCTTTCTAGTGGCACAAATAGGGTGGGGATATATTTATGGATTTGTGTGTTTCCAAACTTCTGCAAAAGAAAGATGGAAGACTGTTTGGTTTGTTTGGAAGAACGGTTTTTGGGAGAGGACTAGCGTTGCTCGATAGGTTAAGGCGTCATGTTACGTTAGATACCTTTGCATATTTTTCCTCCTATAACTAAATTTTTAATATAATAATAATAATTAATAATATAACAATGATTATATTATTAAATAAATAAAAAAATAATAAACCGATTGTATTAAGAAAAGCGTATAAGTCTCTCTAATAAATAACACCGAGTGCATGTTAATTAGTACCTGCTAAATCCTGTAATTTTGATGTCGCTATAAAGATGTTGTTTTTGCTAGCCCAGGTGTCTGCCTCTCACCCAATCCAACACCTTCTTTAAGGAAAGCCTCTGCACCCAAACAATGACTGGTTGAGTCGAATCTAATCAATCACTAAAAGCGAAATGAAATGTACACTCTTAAAACAAGAGAGTGGATTTGAACTCAGTCTGAGTTAATTTCACTCCTCCAGACTGGAAAATGCACTTACCCGGAAGGAGTGGATTCTTTGTGTGCTAAACCAACGACAGGATCACTCCAAACGAGCGGTTTCAACTCAGCCTGAGCTAATATTCAATCCTTTCCAGTGTCGAAAATGCACTTCTCCAACTGGAGTGGATTTCACTCTTTTGTTTTAAGAGTGTAAGCTTATAGCACACTCTTAAAACAAACGAGCGATTTTAGCTCAGCCTGAGTTAATTTTCGCTCCTGCAGTGTCGAACATGCACTTCCCCTATAGGAGTGGATCCTTTGTTTGTTAAACCTCCCACATGATCACTCCAAACGAGTGATTTTAACTCAGTCTGAGTTAATATTCACTCTTTTGTTTTAAGGGTGCATATTTCACCAACTTTTTTAAGTGATTGATCGGAGAGGACATCACATGTAAAATGGTAATCCGTACAGAGGAATCCTTTACGAAAATATATGTCCTCGTTTTTTTCTAGTGAGATGTTAGTTTAACCAAACCAAAACAACCTATCTCAGGATCCAACAAAGCAAACCTCCCGCCAGAAGATCCAAAACATATCACCATCCTACCCAAAATAAGAAAGAGGAATATTTCTTCTGTTGAGTTTCCTTCCCACTTGAGGCCGTCATGGTCTTTGAGCAGGAAATCCCTTTTTCGGGAGAAGAAATGCGCTCCTGTTTACGAAAGTATGACAGCTGGGTCCATACCCCACCTCCGCCTTATGCTTTCTAGTGGCACAAATAGGGTGGGGATATATTTATGGATTTGCGTCTTTCCAAACTTCTGCAAAAGAAAAGAGGAAAGACTGTTTGGTTTGTTGGGAAGAACGGTTTTCGGGAGAGGCCTAGCGTTACTCGATAGGTTAAGGCGTCATGTTACGGTGGATACATTCGCATATTTTCCCGATTGTATTAAGAAAAGCGTATAAGTCCCTCTAATAAATAACACCGAGTGCATGTTAATTAGTACCTGCTAAATCCTGTAATTTTGAAGTCTCTATAAAGCTGTTGTTTTTGCTAGCTCAGGTGTGAGCCTCACACTCCAATCCAACACCTTCTTTAGAGAGAAACCCTCTGTACCCAAACAATGACTGGTTGAGTCAAATCCAATCAATCACTAAAGCGAAATGAAAAATAAGCTTATAGCATACTTCGCCAACTTTTTTAAGTGATTGATCAGAGAGGACGTCACATGTAAGATGGTAACCCGTACAGTGGAATCATTTACGAAAATACATGTCCTCGTTTTGTTCTAGTGAGATGTTAGTTCAGAACCAAACCAAACCCTAACATAACTCAGGTCTTCTTCCAAAACAAAACCACCCGGCAAAGGATTCAAAAAATATCACCATCCAACCCAAAATAAGCGAGAGGAATATTTCTTGTGTTGAGTTTCCATCCCACTTGAGGCAGTCATGGTCTTTGAGCAGGAAATCCTTTTTCGGGAGAAGAAATGCGTTCCTGTTTACGAAAGTATGACAGCTGGGTCCGTACCCTACGCCTTATGCTTTCTAGTGGCACAAATAGGGTGGGGATTTATTTATGGATTTGTGTGTTTCCAAACTTCTGCAAAAGAAAGGAGGGAATACTGTTTGGGTTGTTTTTAAGAATGCGGCTGTGTTTTGTTTGTGTTATTTTACGTTTCTAGAAATTCAGGAATGAGTCTGTTATAGAAAAATTCCCTAGCATGCGAGAGGTCCCAGGTTTAGGTCAAGTCATTGCCAAAATAACTGCCGACCTATAAACGGTCCATGAAGCCAAAATGTCCGGCTAATAATACCCCGTACAGAAGGAGTGCACGGTTAAATATTCTTCAGAGTCACAAAGCTGCTTACGATGCCACCCTTAACGTTTTCTTTTTGTGCCTACACTCTTAAAACAAAATTGTGAAAACCACTCATGTAGGGGAAATGCATTTTCTACACTGGAAAGGAGTGAATATTAACTCAGACTGAGTTAAAATCACTCGTTTGGAGTGATCTTGTTGCAGGTTTAACATACAAAGGATCCACTATTATAGAGGAAGTGCATATTCGACAGTGGAGAAGTGAAAACTAACTCAGACTGAATTAAAATAGCTCGTTTGTTTTAAGAGTGTACTCAGGTGTCAGCTCGTCATTTGACTGTGGTTCTAAAATATGACGCCAGTCGCCAATTGCTCTCGTGTAGCTCTGGTTCGACGATAATTAAAAATGAAACTAAAACTAAATTTTTAAAAAAAATCAATGTATAAATATAAATCTGTAATAATAAAAGAAAGAGTCTGTCTGTCTGTGTGTTTGTCTGTGGATCGCAAAAGACCTACTTAGACTGCTCTAAAAAATTCGAAATTTTTAATATAGATTCCTTTTAATACCTACGTGTGCACCTGAGACTTAGTTTTTTCATATTTGATTGTGATTTTTAATTAATATAATTTGTTTTAAAAAAAACGTCATCCACGTGGGATTGCGGTACCATAACAGGGCTTGAAAATACATGGACCGGGCCGACACCATCCTCCATTAGTTTGATTGATTGAGTTTGGTTGCGATATGCGCTCGCCCGAAGGCTGCTTCATCCTCTATTAGTGTTTGCTTTTTTAAGTGCGCATGCGCCAACACGAATTTAATTTTGTTTTGATTTTGAGTGTATTTTTAAAAGTAAACATGCCTCTAAAAGGAAGCAATGCGAAGTTAACGGGTTCCCAGTAAGGCGGGACCATACTGCTAGTATATATATAAAATATAATATTGTAACCCATTCTAAAAAGTGGGATTATAGAACCCTGTAAGCCAGCTGCATTTTTTGCAAAAAAAAAAAAAAACCTTTTAAAAAATATTCAATACAGCTGGAGTAATAAGACTCAGAAGTTTCTTTCCATTGGATTAACACAGATGCCTTCGGTTTAGAGACCTGCGTCCATTCCAACATAAGCATAATACTTAACGTATTACAAATAATGCGCGTTCTCTGCGTCCAATATAACCGTGAATGCAAAAGGAATGTAAAAAAAGAATGTCTTCTTCTTTTGAATGTATTTCCTTCTCTTTTTCCGGGTGAATGCCTATCTCTCCGGGCCAGAGGGTCACTATTGGAAAGTAGCTTTTTTTTTTTTTTTTTTTTTTTGACTTTAAGGACAGACTTTCAAAAGTCCAGCTGTTTTCTTTCACGGGTGTGTTACTGTGGCATAAAAGTTTTGAAAAAAGCGCTTTTAAACTAGAAAAAACATCATAGAATTTCGAACTGTAAATCTTTTTTGTTTGTTCAGTCACATATATTTTTCTATGGATGTTTAGACTTATTGTGCGCATCTCCCGGGTCATATAAAATCTTTATTTTATAAGTATATATAAATATCCATGCAACCCAGCCAAAAAATTCTGCAGAATTGCTTCAAAAAAATTTCGATCTTGCAGTCATCTTTAAGAAATCTGCAGTTTTTTTGAATCAAAAGAAAATTGAAGTATATCGAATGGGGATTATGCAGTTTTTCTGTAGCAATTGTGCAGCAAATCTAAAGTCATTTTTTATGCTTCAGAAAAACTGCAGTTATTTTGAAGCAATAGAAAAGTGAAGCCTGACTATGGATATATCTGCGGGTTTTTATGCAGCAATTCTACAGCCATTCTGAAGTCATTTAGTCACTTTAAAAAAACTGCAGATATTTTGAAGCAATATAAAAGTGAAGTCTGGCCACGGTTGTATCTACAACTTTTTAGAAATTTTGCAACCATTCTGAAGTCATTTCGGCACTTCTCAACTGCAAAATTCTTCAGAATTGCTTCACAAAAAAACTTTAAAAAAAACTTCACAAAAAAACTTAAAAAAAACTTCACAAATTCTGAAGGGATTTGAAACACTTAGTCTGAAGAATTGCTTCAAGAAAACTGCAGCTATTTTGAAGCAATATAAATGTAAAAATTGACCACAGGTGTCTGTGCAGTTTTTTTGCAGCAATTCTACAGCCATTCTAAAGTCATTTCGGCACTTTAAAAAAAATAGTTATTTTGAAGCAACAGACGAGCGAGAATATTTTCTAACTAAAATATAGTTTGCTTATATATTTACAGAACCAACTTCATAACAAGCTTCCGTAGCACAGTCGTTAGAGCATTAGACAGCTGCCCAAATCCCATCAGATCAAATCCCGCGCTCCTACTTCCCAAAATGGTCAGAAAAACAGCCAACTCGCTCGATAATTTATTTCTTTATAATTTTTATTTTAATTACATTTCGCTAGATGGCGCCACGTTTTCTAAAAAAAGGCCAAAATATTCTTCAAAACTGCTTTACGAAAACTTCAAAAAAACTGCAGTTTTCTTGAAGCAATTCTGCAGACTAAGTGTTTCAAATCCCTTCAGAATTTGTGAAGTTTTTTTGAAGTTTTTTTAAAGTTTTTTTGTGAAGCAATTTTGCAGAATTTTTTGGCTGGGAAGTCATAACGATGGGTGTGTAACAATACATGAATTTATATTACTTACACTTAATAAATTAATGTATTTAATGGTAATTGTACTCTATAAGAGTTTAAACCTAAAACTTTCTATGGCAGCTGTAGTTTGCGTATACAAAAATAATGTTGAAAACCTTTTATAGCGATGTCCGACAGTTACTGTAAACTCGTGTACCAAATTGGAAGTCCTTAGCTCTCGTGCTGTAAATTGTAATTGTAACTGTAAATGTACCGTACTGTAAATTTCAGAGAGACTAACTAACAGGTGGACCAATGTTCAGAAACTACTTTTAAAAAAAAGTGGAACCCTCCGAAACTCCTAGAAAAGAAAAAGAAATCTCGGTCTTTGGATAGTCCGACCCACAACACTTTCTGTACCTTATATTTCATGTTTGGCAAAAGCTTTTATTTTATCTACCTATCGTAATTTTTTAATCTGAATTTAAACCTTCTTACTTATACTCTAACTCTGAACTTGTGTAAAAATGTATAAATTTGCAAATATTAAGCTTAATATAATAAATATATTCTACACTAATATTTTTACGAAATTGTTTTGCAAATGTAACGTTAGAAAAACTCAAGATTGACTCTATATTTAAAATATAAAAATATTAGCTTTTATTAATTAATCTAGGAAAAAGGTAATTTATAATAAAATAAAACTCCCGTAAATTTGATAGAAACATTACTTTGATTTCGATTTCAGCTTTTGCATATAAATAATCAGTTTATAGCTATATTTTTTTTTATTTAATCTTTTGTGATTGTTTATGTCTTTCCCTTTGACCTTAAAATGTTTCTTTCTCATTTTGAGAATATAAATCCTTCAAAAAAATCCCATTACAATATTTATTTCTTCTATTTATATATTTCTTCGAATAAAATATGACTTTCCCTAGTTTCCTCAGTTTATTCAAATCGTTTTCAGCGGAATTCTTAGAAAGATATTTAAATAAACCAAATCTATACGACTCCCTATAACTGTACAGTTGGCCGGGATTTAAACCAAATAATCGAAAAAATTTCGATTTCCGATTGACTTAATTCTCCATTAAATAGGATATTAAGTTAGTAATTGTATTCAGTATTATTCTTTGGGTTATTCTAAACCAGATATTGATGTTAATATACTTTTGGTTTCAGTTTCATAATCGTATTTGTTGCATTTTTTTTAAAACTTAGTTAAATAGTCGAAGCCATATAAAATTGCTAGTAGATCAATTTGTCGTTATCTAGTAATGTTACTTAAAGATGGGTTTGGACGTTTTATCCCCGTGCTTCCTGGCGTGGGACATTTTTTTAAAATCTCCCCACAAACAATTATTATGTTAATAAGTTCCGAAATTGACCTGGTCCGATAGAAGATAGAAATGTCAGTTTTCAGCATTTGATTGCAAGGATCAGTCATTTATTTCCATAAAAAATGAAATTTTAAAAGGGTCAATACGATATTAGAGTTCTTAAAAAAATTAAACATTTCTTTTTCAAACTTTTTCAAAAATTTCTTTCAGTAGTTAATTTTAAAGGCCTTTGCATTAAAAACTATGTTAAAATAATCTGTTAACTACAAATAAGTGATACGGTCGTATTTGTTGCATTTATAGCACAAACAATGTGTATTTTTAGAGTTTAAGGCGTGTCTCTCAGTAACTATTAAACATTATTTTTTAAATAGATTAATTTGGAAAACATACTTTTTAACATATATTTGTCTGAAAAGTACGTTTAATACACACGAATATACGTGCACGATTTTGCTCGAGTCTTAAGCGGTTAAATCTAATTACTGTTTGTGTGTTTCTATGTTTAATTAATTGATATACGTTTTTTTTAAAGACGCTTATATGTTTTCAAAAAACTCAAATACTCCTTTCTGCTAGCTACTTAAAAAAATTTGTATTCTTTTCTTTTTAAAACAAGTCTTCCTTTTTTTAAAAAGAAAATTCACAAATGCTTTATTATGTGGTTTAACTGAATGACAAATCTTGGTATTTTTCACTCTTTTATTATTGTTCTTTTATCAGCTTAACGACAACGTTTAAGAATATATCCTATGTTGTTTTCTTTTAAAACAGAACTTTTAAATAGTCAGTTATTACGATAAAAAATAAAAGTTTTGAAAGTATTTCTTTACTTTACGTGCGGTACTTAAAACGTTGTGTATTGTTTGTGTTGGATTTTAGAGCTACCATGCAACTTATATCAGAAGAACAAATGATTAGCAAAAACAATTTGGGACAAAATAGAAGAATATTTATTAATAGTACAGTCACTGTTTAGTTACAGAGTTATCATACTAAATATACATAAAATCAGTATATGTAATGCGGTTAAGGTTAAATCGTTCTTGACCGACACAAATCAAACAGGCAAAATTATTTGGCAGGAGTTTTGCCTCCAGCATTTTTTACTGTCGAAATGAATGTGAAATCTAAATATCATAAAAAATGTTTATCCATATTTATTCCCAAATCTTTTTGGCTTCGCAATCTCATCAAAATTCGAAGTAGAAAGTTTTCTATTTTTTAAGTAGAAAGTTTTCTATTTTTTAAGTAGAAAGTTTTCTATTTTTTAAGTAGAAAGTTTTCTATTTTTTAAGTAGAAAGTTTTCTATTTTTTAAGTAGAAAATGCAGCTCGGGTTTTTCATCTTTCAACCAAATCACGTATTCCCACTAAAAAATATTTTATGTAAAAAAAAGCTAAATTGTTCACATATTCTGGAATATTTTCTGTCAAAAGTAAATGCAACTAACGAATATGTTTCAATCTCGGTGCTTTTTAAAATAGAACATGTGTATTATTTGAAATTTCTACTGATTTTCTGACACTGTATTTCGGAACAGAAATGTAAGTATGTTGTCATTAGCTGTCAACTCTAATTTCACAATAAAAACACGATTAAAAAAACATACAATAAGAACATTTTTTATTGGCTTATAGGAGACATAAAGCGTCTGTTGGAAAACATAACCATGTTTAAAATTAACTGGTTCGTAGGTCCCATCATAGGCATTATGTTCGAATAACTATTTCTTTAAAGTCTTACCTTATAATAACGCACATTTTTTTTTTTTACCGCATTAACTATTTTCAACGGACGTTGAAATATGTCATGTTGAGACATGTTATTTAATTTCATTTAGAATGTTTCTTATTTTTGAGTGCTTATATTTCAAGTATTTTTCAATTAGGACAAAGCTTATGTGTGTATGAGAATTTTTTTTAGTAAATATATAAATCATAAACGAAAATATTGTTTATTTAATTGTTAATAATAGCGTATGTGATAGGAGTTATCGACAATCAAAAATTACTAGATATAGCTTTCCGTTCACTATATGATGTTTATATAATAAGAATAACTTTTTTAGTTTAAAAATTTATGTAATTTCTAGAATAGGGGTCAGCAATGTCATAATTTATCGACAGATGCTGACACCAGTCTAAAAATTGTAATGTCT
Organism: Hylyphantes graminicola; assembly: GCA_023701765.1. Classification (NCBI taxonomy): domain Eukaryota; kingdom Metazoa; phylum Arthropoda; class Arachnida; order Araneae; family Linyphiidae; genus Hylyphantes; species Hylyphantes graminicola. Next base: position 6,709,540 of record CM043119.1, on the reverse strand, counting down.
GTAGAAAATATAGAAAATGTTGATTTCTCTTTAAAAGGGTTTTCTCTGGGGAGTCTAGTCGGTTAGGCACTCGCCTTGCATGCGAAAGGTCCGGGCATCGCCAAAATAACTGCCGACCAATAAACAGCCCGTGCAGCCAAAAATGTCCAACGAATTATACCCCATCTGGAGGGAGTGCACGTTAAATAAACTTCAAAGCCTTAACGCTGCGTACGATGTCGCCCTTAACGTTGCGTTGCATGCGTACTCAGGTGTCGGCTCGTCACTTGACTGTGGTTGTAAAATACGACCCCGTCACAAATAGCCCGTGTAGCTCTAGTGTAACGATAATTCAAACTAAATTAAACCAAAACTATTGTACGCATAATCTAGATCCGTTGTTGCTTGTGGGATATTGGCAGTTATATGCATACTTCGAAGTGTGACGATAATTTAAACTGAACTAAACTAAAAGTGTTTTCTTGTTGTTCCTCACTACATTCATTTTATACTGCTCACAAACTCATTTCATTTTACACCTGAAGAATAATGCATTAGGTCTATGAAATGAAGATCTGTAACAACCTTTAAAAATAAAATAAATTCGAAAATATTTCTCCTGAGAGTAGTTACTCGTATTCCGTAACTCGTTCTGAACTCCCGTTACTAAAACTATTTCTCTTCGGCGTTATAAAAGATAAGGATTTTCCGAGGATTCCGGTTTTAATACTTAACGTTTTCGCTTTGTTGCTATGACTACAAGAGTTTTTTTTTCCCCTTCCTGGGTGTCCCAACTCATTGCGGAGTAAACACTTTTACAGGGGGACTCTTCAATATTTGAAAAGATTCCTTTGAAGGGATGCCACGTCGACTTTTGCGAGGAGTTTTTAAAAATGTATGTCGTTGAGATTGATGTTTCGGGGCTTTAATAAAATAGTTTTACGTGTTCATAGAGAATAGAAAGCTTGCAAGATTCTGCCGTGAGCAGGTAAACTGCAGTATCTTCACAGTAAAAATCAGTTAATATTAAAATGAAAAAAACATAAATTATAGAAATATTCTATTTTTTATGTAAAAAAAGCTGTTTTAAGTAAAAACCTATGTTTTGTTTTTTGTTTTTAATCGCTTGAAGTGTATTAGTCTGTAAGCGAAGAGGCGTTTCAAATGATTGTTTAATCCCTGCGTGCCGAAGTAGAGTAGTTGTGAGACCGTTGGACTGGAGATTTAAAGGTCCATGGTTCGAACACTATTTAGGCACATAATTAAAGCTCGTTAGTAATGTGATTAGTATCCCCGCTTATTACTTGGATGAATTGAGATGTCAAAGTTTCTTTATAATTTGTCTGTTAAAAAAACAAATTTTGATTCTGGCTAAAGTTGTTACCCTGAATTGTTTTCTGTAGTGAACATTTGCTCCAATTCTCTATTTTGTCTCAAATTTTAAAATAAAATATTTAATAAAAAATATTTGGCAATTTTTCAGTAGCTTTAAATAAGGGAAAGTTCTATTTGTTCGATTTCGACAATTTTACATTCGGTTCATATTGCAGTGTGAAATCGGAATTTTATGCAAATTAACCAAACATATTGAGTCGATTGTGAACCAAAAACTAGATGCCAGGAATAAATTATAACTAATAAAAAAAAAGGAATAATGAATTTTTGTGTATTCCCATCTGTATTTGTAGAAAAAGTTATTCATATTCAAGTCATTTATTACGATCTTTTTTAAAATTCAAATACGCCATTTTTTTATTTTTTTATTTTACGCTATTTAGCTATGCTAAAATAAAAATAAAACCTTTTTTTGTCCTGAAAAAAAAAAGCGTATTTTTTGGAAAATATACAAAAACCTTATTAAGCGGTCCAGTTGAATGAAAAATCTTATTATCTTTCATTTTATGCGATTGGAAATTCCACGGGGTGCGGGATAAATCTTACCTCTTTATTCCTGGAGAGGTTTTTTTTCCCGTATATGAATCGCTTAAGGGGCATTCTTGCGATTGATGAAGACGCTGAAGCCATATGCCAATACCAACTGAGGGTTTTTAGTAATGAGAATAAACTCTTAAAACGAACGAGCGATTTTAACTCAGTCTGATTGATTTTCACTCCTCCAGCCTGGAAAATGCAATTCTCCTTTTGGAGTGGATCCTTTGTGTGTTAAACCTCCGACAGGATCACTCCAAACGAGTGATTTTAACTCAGTCTGAGATAATATTCACTCCTTTCCTGTGTCGAAAATGAACTTCGCCAACTGGAGTGGATTTCACTCTTTTGTTTTAAGAGTGTAAGTTATTATATTTTTTCAATCAAAAAAGCTTTTTATGGTTATTCAGTTCAATTATCTTTCGTTAAAATTGGCCTTAAATGTAGGATAGATTTTTTTTATGTTTCAACATGGTATATTATTTAGTTCCTCAATGTGGTGGCAACGCTGCTCCCATTGCCCTCACATTCTGGTCTCCATGCGCGTGGTTAGCATTGGAGGTCACGTGATCTGCCGATCTAGTACTTTATATGATATTTATGGTAAAAAGACTTTCGCTAGCAACTTGAAATAAAAGTGGAATTTTTTTTTTTCGAAGATTCACATGTCCTGCCCTTTCGTATGTGCCCAAATTGCAAGTTCAATCAATGACTCGGAATGGTTGAGTCACGGCCTATGCTCAACTACTAAGGCCGAAGAAGCTCTCCCAAACACGCTCAGGGACGGAAATTTTGACGTCATAGTTCCAAGTGTTCCGAAGATGAAGACAACCTGCCTCGAAAACCTGTTCGAAACCACTCGTTCACGGCTGACCAAATTTTTAGGGTTCCGAATACGTCCGAACAAGTTTCTCGATCTTCGACACTCGGAACAGTGGCGTCAAAAATTACGCTCATGTTTGGGAGAGCTTCTCTGACCATGTTATTGAAGTTGGTCGTGTTTGAGTCCATGGAGTCCTGAGTTGCGATTGGAATATTAACAGACTTGGGGGAGGGAGGAGAAAACTGATGATGAAGTCATCCCTTTGGTGATGACAGCATAACAAAAACGAAATCTTTTGATCCTCTAACAAAGGCTGATGAAGGAGATTAATCGGGAGAAGATCACTGCACGGGACGCATAGAGATTGCTGACTTAAGAAACTGAATACTATGAGTGCTGTATTTTATTTAAATCAACTTACTGCAGGGCAGCTTGACAGACAAAGTATTTCGCAGGGAACCAATCTTTTAAAAATAGTTTTTTATGCGTTCATTCGTTATTCGATGTGCTTAACATAAATGCAATGGAACGCCAATTGAATAGGTGAGTGCAGAAACCACTTCAGTCAAAAAAAATCCGAAAACTCGTTTTCAATGAAAATAAGCGTAGAAAGGCAAGATGAGTGTTGGGTGCAAAAACTTCGTTAGTCTGTTGAGTAGTTCCGTAAATGCAGGACGTTTGTTTCGAGTGTTGAGTGCAGAAATAGAGGGAGGAGTTATTACGTTTTTTCTCCCTCCTCAAAAATTTGAAATTTGTGACTGTCGTTGTTTCTGCACTCACCGATTCAATTAACAGATTCCAACTATCCAAAACGTTTGCTGATTATCCGAATTTCAGAAAGAAAAAAAAAAACATTATGTTCGTCTTTGTTGGGCGTCATGCATAATAATTTATTTTAGACCGAAAACAATTTAACCTTAGATTATCTCTGAAATTTGAATTAGCATGTATAATATCAATATCATAATTGATCAACACATGTTTTTAATTATATTACTTTGTGTAATATAAATATTTTAGAAAAATATTTGCTGAAAAATGAGAAATACACTTTACTGTAAACTGATAAAAATCCCTTCGTTTATCATACAATCCAATATTTGCTTAGTTATTTTTGATTTTAATGTCTAAATTAATAGGTTACTCTTCTTTAAAACTGATCCTTTTGAATCTATGCTATCCACAAAATTATAGTTTTTGATATTAAATGGATAAGATCTTTAAATATACTTTAATTATTTTTGTAAAGCATACTTTACAGCACGGCCATTTAGTTAAAGTATTGCCCTTTCATACGGTTTTATTTATTTCCATTTCATATTACAAGACACGAATTACTTCTTGTTTCCAGAACGACTTACTTTGCGGAGTTTAAAACTAGAATGTCTATAAGTCGGTTCCTTTGTCTGGGGAATCTTCAAATAAAAGATCCGCACGATTCCACCAATTGTTCTAATGAGTTTCCTGAGATCATTAGTTCTTGTTTTACCGCTCTACGTACATAGAGAAACTTTTGAAACTCGTTTGAGTATTCAAAAACTAACGACGAGCCCTGCAATGCAACTTTTCGGTTCGAATCGATACCAGATTCCAATACGCCGAATCCGAACTAAACCCGAGTAAACAGACCACTCTTTCATAAAGAATCGATGCCCATGTTACAATGAGAAAGAACCATGGAATCGTTTTATTCCAAAAAGAACTGGGAGTCATTTTAAACTATTTGGAAGCTACATCCTTGTTTTACAACTGCTTTTTGCTAAAGGAATAGTTTCATAAAGCTACGCAATAGCCTAATACTGACTATACTGGTAATATAAGACGTTAAACTTCTACGTATTGACGATTGTTTAAGAAACTGTAAATAAATATTTAAATGGAGAATTTCCTCTGGACTTTGATGGTTTTTCAACTTACTTGATTATATTCCGGTTGGAATTGCAAATCAGTATGAAACAACTTTTTAACTTTAAGTATTCAAGATGAAAAGCAATGACGATAAGATTTTATTATTCTAATTTTGAAGAATAAGTGATAATTCCGAGCAACATAATCCATATTATAAACAAAATCTTTAATGCGTAAAATCGTTAATGCTTATCCTTTCTTTAAAACTGATAAGTATGTTTCTTGTGCAACACTCATTTTATTAATCCCTTAACAACGATTGGCCAGAAAATTTGCCTCGCCAAAATGAGCTTTCCGCTTAAGTTTATCTAAATAATCAAAACAAATGGAAGACAATAGTCCTGATTAATTAATGTAGGACAAGTCAAGTCATACGTATAAAAGAACTTAAAAATCTTAAATTAAATGTTTTTTCGGCATTGTTAATGGTATAATCCACTATATCTTGTCTGTTTACTATGTGAGCCTCGAAAAAACTTTCTTCCCCCCCCCCCATCCTTTCGTTTGGTTTTCTAGGAAACGGGGGAGAGCATCACTTTTTTTTAAACCTAGCAAGCTTTAGGTTCTGTTGTGGAGGCTAACGATCAGAACATTGCAAACCCAAGTTTGGTGGGAAAAATCACACTCACGCCGTTTCGAAGAAAACCACATGTGGGGAGAGGGGATCGAAGCTCGCATTTTAGGTAGACAAGGTATAATTCGTCGAAAATGGGTTAACCCTTTCCTTACTGAAGCTCCCCAAAAGCGCCCGAACAACTAAGGATTCGATAATGTTATTCCTATCAAATATTACTAGAAAGCAAAAATCCTTCGTAGCGAAAGGGTTAAATGAATATACTTTTCACAAAGTAGCCCATCTCTATAGTGTCTAATCTGACAGAACCAGTCAAATAATTTCAAACAAATGCTTCTTCCCCCAGTTCCTTTCAGATTGTCGAGGCGCAATTAAAAAACTTCTGAAACTTTTCCGCCGTCTCTCCCTTGACAAGGGCGGCCCTTCTATTGATCCGAAGGGGCTCGTTAAGACGGCCCGGCCCCAATCGTCCCGCCGTCCCGCATGTGATTTAAGGGCGGACATTAGGGGGAAGGACATTTCGGGGACGATGCGTCTTGTCACAAAAAAAGTCCGACAGGGACAGTCGGCTTGTTGTCGGCTGTCAGGGGATTTTAATTGTGTTGTCAGTTTTAATGGCTATAAGATATACTAGGAATCGTTACATCGGTGTTCAAGTTTTGCTTTCGCTTAAGATAAATATAATACTAGGGTAGACTGCCAGTGAGTGAACAGGCCCCAGTGAATGAACATTTGGTAAATATAATTAAAATAATAATTAAAAATCATTCCACTAGATGGATTGGCAAAATTGACTTCCTCCCATCTAGTAGGAAGCTCTCTGACATATGGTTGGTTGCCCTGGTCATTATCTCCTGGTGTTTATTTACTGGCGAACGTAGAGCCTTAAACGTTCATTCACCGGTTAGTCTGCCCTACTAGCTTTAGAAACTTGGCGTTGCATGGGAGTACCCTTATAAAGGTGACTTGAATATAAAGTGAACTTTTATTTTAGGACCATCGATTCTCTTCCTCACTGTTCAGCAAACCACCTGAATCTTCTTACCCTCACATACTAATGTCAGTGATATGTTTTGAAACGTAGATGTCCGACTGGACCCCTGCCTCTTTTAGGTGTTTGATGGATTCTTCGTAGACCACTGTGAAACTGCAAAAATATGCAGAGCTAGAATAGTTATCTCCATCCTAGTCATAAAACATTATCGCAAATGCTTCCCAATGATCTACAACATACCTAAAAAAATAATTCCCGGACTTTCTGAGACATAGTATGTATCATTCCCGACCAAAAGCCCATACAAAAACCGACCTTAAGTTTGCGGCAGAGAATTGTACTACACCTAAACCGATCTTAAGTTTGCAGTATACAAATGTTCTACGAGAAAAAGGGTAAATAGTTCTCATGTTTGAGTGCGAGAATCGAATACAAAAAGGTATTTCCCATTCAATAAACAAATTTATTGGTTATTTCAAGACATAAATTTATTATTTTTATTAGTTTAGCTTCAGTTAGAGTGTTATTTTAATTATTTTTTTCCTTCGATTTTGACGTAACAGGGCGCACGAATATCAGGGTGAAGGAGCAGCCAATATGAGCACGCGAAATTTCGGCGCCAGCAGCGTTGTTTACGCAGATTCCTCCGCCTATACCAAAACCGAGCTTAAGTTTGCAGCAGAGAAATATACTGAGCGGAGGAACCTGGGTAAACAACCCGGCTGGTGCCGCAATTTCGCGTACTCTGATTGGCTGCTGCTTTCGACCCTGATATTCGTGCGCCCTGTTGCGTCAAAATCGAGGGAAAAAAATAATTAAAATAACACTATAACTGAAGCTTAACAAATAAAAATAATAAATTTATGTCTTGAAATAACAAATCAATTTGTTTATTGAATGTGAAATACCTTTTTGTATTCGATTCTCGCACTCAAAAATGAGAACTATTTACTCTTTTTCTCGTAGAACATTTGTATACTGCAAACTTAAGGTCGGTTTTGGTATAGTATATTTCTCTGCTGCAAACTTAAGCTCGGTTTTGGTTTAGACGGAGGAAACTGCATAAACAATGCTGCTGGCGCCGGAATTTCGCCTGCTTCTTTGACCCTGATATTCGTGCGACCTGTTACGTCAAAACCAAAGGAAAAAATAATTAATACTACACTCTAACTGTAGCTAAACTAATAAAAATATTAAATTTTTGTCTTGAATAACAAATAAAACTGTTATTGACTAACTAAACTATATTGAATGTGAAACGTCTTTTTTTATTCGATTCTCGCACTCGAAAATGAGAACTATTTACCCTTTTTCTCGTAGAACATTTGTATACTGCAAACTTAATGTCGGTTTAAGTGTAAGAAGGAAACATACATGAATGGAAAATTATTGCTTTCTCTGTAGGTAAATATAATACTAGGTCGTCTATCTATATTAATATAATACAATATCGTTCTATCTGTATAAATAAAGTACTATAGACAGACAAATACTACTTCTATTGAAATATAGTCTATGTGTTTAAGTTACTAGTTTGTAAAAAAGCAATATTCCAAAAAAAAATCTATCTGGACACAAATTTTTTATTTTCCTCACATTGACCGTTCTATACGCTCCAGATTTTCTTCTGTACGAAGCGGTGTCTACGTAAATCTTCATGTAACCGTGGCAGACACAAAAGTCGTCTTTATGCAGATTTCGAAGCACACAGTCTCATTCAGACATCGTCGGACAGAGAAAAAATACAGTCACAGAAACCTCTATACCATCAAACGGTTTTCTTAGAATAAAAAAAAAAAATTTGGTTCTCAAAATTCAAACGATGTCTCTCCCCAGTACCTTCCCCTCCGGCATAATCTAAAAGCAGGATCGCGTGGATGCAAAAAAAAAAAACTACCCTTTCTGTTGCACCTGTGTTTTCAAAAACGTAGGCCCTAACATTCCATTTTCAGAATTAAGCATTTTTGGCCAATAATGTCTCCTATTCCCCAATTATGTTATTCTACGAAAAAAAACTAAAAACTTGTAATGTTGGTTGCAATGTTTATAATATTTTGCTCTGACTAATTATGCTCAGTTCCATTTTAATTTTTTAAATATACCACTTTATCGATTAGCTCTTACCATTTATAAGACTTTTTGTATGGGTTCTTACTATGTTTGGCTCCCTGAATTTAATTTGTAGTTGATTATACATTATTCTCCAAATTCCGTTTACCTTTATCACTCCAAAAGTACTTCTCAAATTTTTTCGTTCAAAAACCAATAATTTGTCTTCATCTGTGATTTATTCATTGTCCAGTATTACACTTCCATATAAGATTATTGGTCTTACTATTGTTGTTACTATCTTTGTTTCTCTGCGAAGAAGTTTACCTTGGAGCAGCCGTTTGTAGATATCTTCTAGCATAGTTGTATTGTTCCTTACCGCACAATGATAATGTATTTATTATACTCCATTTTAATAGTTCTTCGTTGTAAACACTATTATTTGAAGAAATGTGCAAGTTTGTAATTGTGTGAAAGTTTTACAATCAATTATGAATCAATTAAAAAATTTCAGCATTATAACTTGACCGTCTTCGAATATTTAAATAGAAGTATTGCAGAATTTGCTTTATAACATATTCCCTAATCATATTTAGTAAACAATCAGTGCAATCGCACTGAACTTGCAACTTACCGTTTTTATCATTATGAACGGTTTTTACGCACATGCATACGTACACTCGTATTTTTATAGACTACATTACGATGAATACAATGAGTAACATAATAGTCATTCTAACTAACCATTTATGGTAACCAATCCAGAGACAATATTCAAACGTTAGCTAATAATGTGCACTTGCATTCAATTGAGATTCTCTTTGCAATTCCAATTTGTCCCGTTGTTTCACTCTACAAATGAATCTAGTGGAAGATAAGATTCTCCTGTTGGAGGGTTAGAGTAATTTAAAGACGATGCCTGGTCCGAAACTAATACAATTATCTGATTACCAAGTGAAGCAAACATGCCCTTGTAATAGGCCCAGGCCAGATGCTTTTCAAAGTTATTTGGTCCTACGTTGCATGCAATAAATTACTGAGATTCAGCAATTTAATACTTTCGTGTGACGGAGAAACAGTAATACCAGGTATTTGTTGAGAACTTGTACCTCTGTAGATGCTTGATTTGTCATTTTTTAGACCACTTTTTTTTAGATTCGTAGAAAATAGAAATTTTAAGTTAGATCTTGACATCGTGAAGATTTTCGTCTGCTCATAAAGTGTACCCCCACCGCCTTTTGTTGATTCCGTTCTAACCTAATTATTTTTTTATTGAAGAGTCTGACATTAAAGTCCAGTCTTTTTTAACCTTTTTGTCCTCTCGTCTTTCTGTGATTTAAAAGCAGCAGGAAAGTAGGCTGTTTTTAAATAGCCTTTTCTTGGACTAGTCTAGTGACTAGGTTTGGAAAATCTTAAAAGTTCTCCCAGAACTTTTGTTTGATTTTTTATTGCCTTTTTGAAGTATAAAATAAGAAGTTGCTTATGGAAATCTCATTGTGGTTAGTTTGGGCTTATTACATTATGGGTTTGGACGCTTTCGAAAAGGCATCATTTTTATCGTGCCAATCATGTCCCACTTATTCTCATCTCCGTGAGTCTCTGCTAATCCCGCGTTCCCTTTTCGATTAAGCTAGTTTCCGCCAAAGGGAATCGCTTCAAAACTCTCGAGTTTTAAGAAAAGAACCGACAACAGAGTAAATAAGCATGCGATAAAAAAAAAGAGAAGTCTCCATCGAAGTTTCGCATCGGAACGACATCGATTTTCGTTGACGGATCGCCTTAAATGGCAAATCTACTGTAGGTTTCAATGGAATGGTTGTTAGGTAGTCATGTATATACGGGGTGGTTATAAAATAACGCTCGCTATTCGGAGTGGTCTGTAGCTTGAATAAATAATCCGAATGCAACAGAAATTGAGATACTTAGACCGGGGTTCTAAATTACGAGGCGTAATCAATTATGGGCAATTACGGCCAACACATCCAATTACGCCTCGTAATTTCGAACCCTGGTCAAGTGACGAGTTTGTTTTTTTATGATTAAATTATTTTCCCCCCTTCTTGATTAGTAAGTGTCTCAAAGTTTGTTGCATTTGGAATATTCATTAAAGCTACAGACCATTCCGAATAGCGAGCGTTATTTTATAACCACCCTGTATATTCAGGTTTGTGTGCTTGGTCAGAGACCTTCTTATAAATCTTTGTCGAGTAAGACAAAAACAACAAACACACATAAGTGACAGATGCTGCCATCTATTGTCAACTCCGCAATTTAGACATGTCCCTGAAAGAAGAGGGAAACAGTCTCCAGGGACCTGTACCCGAGGGAAACTGTGCCATGACCGCCCATAGGACCTTCGGACCCGCAGATTTTACGAGCACGTACTCCGCATAAACTCGGTGGGTCTTCAGTGGTATCGGGACTCGATCGCGGGACCTTCTGATTCCGCGAACGAGGCCTTGACCACTGATTCAATGGAATGTTGTTTTTGTTTAGCCCTTGTTTTGGTGATTAAATGTTCAAGAGTATGAAATATCAATAAAATTTTCATCAACCAGTATTTTAAAATTTATTTAAATTGTTTTCATTTGGAACAACTGCAACAAATAAAACATATCTTCGGATATTTTTGGGTAGCTAGATAGTTGGAAAACAAACTAAACTGCGCTGCGAAATGTTTTATGCCTGGTCACCTTATTTATGTTGCTTTTAAAAGAAGTTTAACTTAACTTAACTTGGAATGCGTCTTCTAGAAGGGAGGAGCATAGGCTTTATAGCCCGTTTCACCACTCTCCAGAAGTGAAACAGACACAAGAGACACACATAGAAAGTACGACACAAACACATAGATAAATAACAACTTTTATTGACAAACACAAACATCCATGCCTTATTTGGTTTTGAAACCGATACCAGAAGCTCCAAAGGCTAGCTCCCTAACCGTTGTGCTGCCGGGTCGGCAAAATAAAGCTTGTATTTAAATTAATTTTTTCGTATTTATAGCTATTGTTTGTGTGAATGCCGGATTTTGTAAATAAAAATAATATCACATTTTGTCGTTTATTTAATTTAGTCATAAATGTCACAGCATTTATTATTTTTTTTTTAAGATATACACTATATAAAATAGACGACATAGATTTAGCTTTAGAGTTAAATTTATTCTTGGATAAAAAGCTTTTTGTTAACACTAAGTCTTTTTGATAGCGATAACAATAGTTATTTCATATTTGCTTTATATTGTCATTTCATTGGAAAAGATGTTAATATGTGGTAGGCTAAACAGGCCAAGTCGAAAGGTGTTAAATATTTATTTCAAAATAAATATTTTATACATTTGTAGAACTAAATATGCGTATTTATATTTTCCATGTACTACTTTCAATGCATTTTTATAAATTAGATAGATAAATTATAATATGAAAACCAAACCAATAGATAGTTTTTTTATATCCAAGTGTAGAAGTTAATATGTATAAATATAGTTTATTATAATGTATATAATATAGTTGAACAGCAAATCCTGTTTCACAATGGTGGTATTTTCATTTAAGCCCGTTCGAAGGAATAAGTGGCCCGATCGAACAGTTTCTCGCGGGAGGGGCGAAATCGAATTGTGTTCTCTCTGCCCTAACGAATAACGAGCTCACTTTTGTTTCTTATTGTGTCTGGAAAAGCGGAAATGTTGCTACTGTTGTTGTTTTCTTTCCTTTTATTTGTCGGAATACTTCGGAGTGTCCCGCGACTTCTCAACAACCTTAAAGGAATTGGGTTGCAAGACCAAATATCTGTTTGCACTGGAACTCAATTATTTGAATTTTAAAACATTGGTAAATTAATAGACTTAGCGTTTCGTATTTGTAGCGATGTATTTGGGAACATTATATCCTTTTAATTGGTATACAACATAAAATCTTTTTTTTTTCTTTTAAAGACTTCAATATAGCCAAAAGATGAAGCATTGCTAATGTTGCTGAACATCAAAAATATTTTTTTAAATAATGAAGTGTGTTAAATTGTGTGTTTCCACTAATGAAAACAGTATCTTTCGATCTTCGCCGTGGAAAGCAAAGAAAAATTATTATACGGATTTTTTTTTTTTGGTATGTTAATTTCATATCGCCATCTACTTAAGTTACATGAAAGATATGACGTATAGTTACTGCATTTCTTTAACATTTATTAACTAGTTTTTTTTGTTAAATCATTCAATGAAAAATGTTTAATTAGTATTATACATATCATCTCCCATCTCTAGGAAGCTATCAATTCAGTTTGAAACTTATATTCTTGGCCCAAAGAGCAAAAAGGTCCCGAACTTTTTAATCGAAGAAGCAAACAGTTCTTGGGAGCGCTTCCATCTGGCTCCTGGATTATTTATCCATTACCTCTTCCGGGCCGTTTTTCCCAAAAAAAAAAAAAAGATTTCTGGAGCAAAAATCGACCTTTCTGTCTGGGATGAGATCTCCCTGTTGAGCCCATGGCTCTTTTATCCTTTTAAATTCGAGAAAACTTGGATATTCTATTTTTGGGATTAAAAATAGTTTTCCTCGCAGCGTTTTTTAACCAGTCAGTTTGGTTATATGACTGACTAGACCCATTTTTTTTTGTTTCAGTCTTTTTAGTTGATGGCATTGAAGAACGTGTATAATATTACAAATGGTGATACAGTAAATGATAATATCCCACGGTTTCTCTTCTAACAGTCAAACGTTCCCATAAACATTATTTCGTTTTGTTCGATTTTCTGTTCTAGACCTTCATCGTGGAAAGCAAAAAAGAAAGGGGTTATAAGGATTTGATTTTTGGAAAAAAGTAAAGACATAACTTATACCTACTACAGATATTTAACATTTATTAACTTGTTTGTAGTTTAACTTATTTATTCGACTAACTCTTTATTTATTCGACTAAAATTCCATCTTACAATATATTTCGCCTAGCACAGTTTGTTAGCGAAATTCCTTTTGCAGCTATTCAATTACTATTTATTTATACCGAATAAACCTGCATGCGAAATTTTGGAAACAACAAAATTACAACTCTATCCGTCTAATTGTAGTTAACTAGAATTCTTGTATCACACGATGCTTATCACGTAAAAAAAAACCCTTTCACTTCTTAGTTAAATACGCGGATTTCTGATAGCTCACACAGCAAATCGTTCTGTCTTTAAAAAAAAAAGGCAAAATAAAGGGTGTTAAACCTGATTTCAGACCCATTAAGAGTCTTAAATGCTAACTATCTTCATGATTTAAGACATCATAACGTGTCTTAAAAATCCTGTGACGTCATAGAAGACACCATTGATGACTGAAAAGGACGGAATTCGGCCAGTTTAAGACGTTTTCGGATTCAGATGCGAATCCTACTTTATGTTTAAGACATGAAAAAGTGTCTTAACAATGGCGGATTCTCGGAAGTTTCGTTACTCTTAGTATAAAAATCCAAAGTACATACAAGCAGCTCGAATATTAAATTGGGCATTTAAAAATAATAAATTAGACTTATAATAAAGATAGAACGAAATTATAGCTATAGTTTACTATTGCTACTGCTATTTAAATACCTATTTACACTACGCACAATTGAGATTTAACGCGATGCTTATCACGTAATCAACCCCAAATATCTTTAATTATTCTACCACTAAAAAGATTGCCCCTCCATTTATTTACCGGAGGACATTAGACTGAGAGTAATTCCTGATCGAGATGGATCGCGAGATCAGAAACTATTCCCTTTAGCCACTTCTGGGCGTTAATAATGGCGCCTCCATCCATCATTCGTGTAACCATGGCTGATAAAGTTAGACATCCATTAGAAAAGAAAAGGCTCTGCCATTAGGCTCTTGGCTACCGAATGCCATACTGCCTCCTGCAACACTTAACATACACCATTTTTGTATTGAAGTCATCAATCTGTAATACACTTTATTATTGGCTCCAGTGTTTGGAAGAATGGCCTAAGTCTTTTTTGTTAAAAGTTAATTTTGACTATGACTAAGGCATCATAGGCTTAGGTATTCAGAAAGTTTAATGGTAGCTGGAGTAGCGAACATCCGGTAAAGCAGATTATGTCAGATTTAAAAATTTGATGCTCTCTATACATTATAATGCACGTGATAGATAACTAGTGTGACGCAGGCATAATACTTTCTACTTTAAAATAAACGTATCATACTTTTATTTTACAACTTTAAAGTATTTATTAAATATCTGGCTATAATATATTTCATTTCTTAATTATATCTAGATCTATTATTTTTGTAAAAAAACGTAACTGATGATATATAACTAGTGTGACGATGGAATGTCATTAAAGCTGTCCTACTAGAAAAAATTCAAGATTTGTTTTCCAATGGACTGGTGCCAAGCACGTTTAACGCACAGTGGAGTCTGTATACTATCTAAACTGTCAGCAGTTAGTACATTATCTTGTACTTTAAATAGGATTTTGGAAAATTAAATTTATCAACAAAATTTTTAAAAAAGTTTACCGTTAAATATCCAGAGAATATCGCAACTTTGCACATGATACACGAAGTTACATTTAGAAAACTCCTTTCATACTTGGCGCAAATAGTTTTATTATGCGAAATTTGACAAGTTTCGCAATACAGAATCCTTCATTAGAATAATACACAAATCTGACTGAAAACAAAAACAGTCGTGCCCAACAGTAGTTGAAATATGATATCCCGGAAAGAAGTGGTTTAGCTGAGGGTCGAAAACTGCGTGTTAGGGGAAAGGGGAGATAAAAAAAATTATTCTCTAGCTTTTCTAAATCGGTGATAATTCAGGCATAGAATAACCAACTAAGGGTTCGCAGTTTTCTTAAATATGATAGACTTCGTAAGAATGAAGTTCCCCAATGCACGAAGATTTAATCATATTTGATTCAGAAGAGGAATTAAAACTGTAATTAAGCTCTCTATGAGCATTGAGGAACTTAGTTGATTCTTCTTTTCCCGAATGCATCTTACTTCTTCTTTCTTCTTCGCTTACCTTTTCCCGATTTGGCAAAGCATCTTAGCAACAGAATAATTTCAACAACCATCCTTTTTTTTTCCGGATATCGCATTTCGCCTACCCTCACTGGGATGTATTTGTTTTCAAGTAAATGCGTGCATTTTTCTAATGAGGCGGACCTTGTCTCTTGTGAATTTACATAGTAGAACTATTTGCGTATCAATTTTGTTTCCTCCATTTATCTTCGTTTACCGTCAAAGTTTAAAAAAAATCTTACTACACTCTAAAAAAAAATCTGTAAGGTTACTAAGAATTCTCTAGGAAACTCAGCTTCCATAAGTTTTTTTAGTAATGTTACATAAGAAATATGTGTATATATTACTAATTAAAGCTTAGTATCCAATACAATCATTTAAATTGCAAGCATACTATAAAAACTTCAGTAAACGTTACAAGATATATTCTAGTAATCAATACATCCACTTATGTAGTATCTTTACTAGGAAAACCTTAGTAACTAGCAGTTTCAAAAATGTTAAACAAGAGGGCGCCACTAATTTTCGGTTAGTCAGGTATTATTTCGACTTTTCTGGAGCAGGTCTCTTGACAGAACTCGCAACCTCAAGATCGGAAGATCCGCTCGATCGTCTTGCAACGAGAAGTAGCACGTTTGTCCACGCGGTCATCGGGACATGCAGATTCTTTGCGTGTAAATAATGAGGTTAAAATCTTGATCGATATAAAGCTTTCGGATATAAAGTTTTAGAAATAATTTAACGCAATTTGTATGTATGTACAAAATAAAAAAAAAACATGTTTTTCGGTTTCTCATTCGTCATAATTTTGATTCGTCATAATTTTTCGATGAAACTTACATTGATTGAATTTTCACCTTTGACCGATATCGAATCAGACTTTTATCTCTTAGTCTCGTACACTTTCAATTTACGGACGCGATCACCGGTTAGTTTTTGCTAAATCTGATGGCCGATCGAACAAATTTCGAGAAACAAAACAATGCAACAAGGGAAACTACGCATCTCTCAAAAAGATAGCCAGGTGGCGCTGTAAGCGTTATATCAATTTACTTAGTATTGCTTAGTACAGTCCTGCACAAAAATTTAGACACAGACGTAATTCATAAAAAAATCGTCAATGTTAATATTTTTCAGTAGTTTTTTTTTAATATATAATCTTTAGACAGCATGAAAAATAATAGGGTAAAATTTTTTGGCAAAAAATATAAATAAATTTGACTTCCATCAACAAATTAAAAATGTCCATACTTTCCTTGCCACAAAAGTATAGACACAAGTTTCCGTTTTATGCAAATTCTATACAGGAAGTGATTGCGGGAGGGGTTTTAAGTTGCTTTAAGGGGTCTAAGGAGTCTTAAAAATGTGCAAAGAAGGAACTACAAAGCATAGTTTGATCTTTCATGTAATTTTTTAACTACTCAATATACAAGCATAATTTTTTTATATGTAATTCTACAAGATTTATTTAATATGAAACAAATTTTAAAATGTATGAAACTTTAGCCAAAACTAAAATAAATGATAACAAACATAAAGCTATTTGAACACATTGTGATTAGGCTTGCGCGGCAAATTGTGAGGTCAAAATTGAAGACATGACCAAGAAAATGACTTTATATTGTACACATATGTACAAACTAGAACTTATACCTAAATTCTCAGCTCAATTTTAATTAGAAATAATTTTTAAAAATTTTTTAAATCAAAATTCAAAAAATTTTATAAATTTTTTTAGAAAAAAGTTTGTAAAATAAATTCTAATTAAAATTGAGCTGAGAATTTAGGTATAAGTCTTTGTTTGTACATATTTGTACAATATAAAGTCATTTTCTTGGTCATGTCTTCAATTTTGACCTCACAATTTGCCGCGCAAGCCTAATCACAATGTGTTCAAATAGCTTTATGTTTGTTATCATTTATTTTAGTTTTGGCTAAAGTTTCATACATTTTAAAATTTGTTTCATATTAAATAAATCTTGTAGAATTACATATAAAAAAATTATGCTTGTATATTGAGTAGTTAAAAAATTACATGAAAGATCAAACTATGCTTTGTAGTTCCTTCTTTGCACATTTTTAAGACTCCTTAGACCCCTTAAAAGGTTGAAGGTAATTTTCAATGCTTAGAACCATTCTGAAGTCAACTGAATTTTAGTATGAAGAGATTTTAAGGATATGGATATTCAAATTCAGAGGTAAATCTGTTTCGGATATTTCTACTAAATTTAATCGTTCGAAACGAGGTATTTATAGAGTGTCAGCACGTGGCGATCAACATCCAACAAAATCGCGGTCTGGAAGACCTCCAATCACCAGAAAACGAGAGGACAGACAAATAAGAAAATTGGCTTCAGACAAACATTGCTCTTCAAATCAAATTAAAATCCCAATTGTGGCTTAATTTTTACCAAACACTATCAGGAGGTGAATCAATGAATCTGATTACTTGATAAAATCCAAACTTATAGCGCATTTTAGTTTGCTATCTCATCATAAAGATGCAAAACTGCAATGGACTCAACAACACATGTCTTACAGCTATCCATTGCAGTCTTGGTTAGGTTAGGATTGAATTATCGTCGCACTAGAGCTACACGAGGGCTATTGGTGACGGGCGTCGTATTTTAGAACCACAAGTGACGAGTGACAAGTGACGAGCCGACACCTGAATAGGCACGCAACGCAACCATTGCAGTCTTGCATCTTTATGATGAGATAGCAAACTAGGTTGCGCTATAAGTTTGGATTTTATCAAGTAACCAGATTCATTGATTCACCTCCTGATAGTTTTTGGTAAAAATTAAGCCACAATTGGGATTTTAATTTGATTTGAAGAGCAATGTTTGTCTGAAGCCAATTTTCTTATTTGTCTGTCCTCTCGTTTTCTGGTGATTGGAGGTCTTCCAGACCGCGATTTTGGTGGATGTTGATCGCCACGTGCTGGCACTCTATAAATACCTCGTTTCGAACGCTTAAATTTAGTAGAAATATCCGAAACAGATTTACCTCTGAATTTGAATGTCCATATCCTTAAAATCTCTTCATACTAAAATTCAGTTGACTTCAGAATGGTTCTAAGCATTGAAAATTACCTTCAACCTTTTAAAGCAACTTAAAACCCCTCCCGCAATCACTTCCTGTATAGAATTTGCATAAAACGGAAACTTGTGTCTATACTTTTGTGGCAAGGAAAGTATGGACATTTTTAATTTGCTGATGGAAGTCAAATTTATTTATATTTCTTGTCAAAAATTTTTACCCTATTATTTTTCATGCTGTCTAAAGAATATATATTCAAAAAAAATCTACTGAAAAATAATAGCATTGACGCTTTTTTCAAGAATTGCTTCTGTGCCTAAACTTTTGTGCAGGACTGTATTACTACAGTAGTTTCTTTAGGTTACAGATGATTTTCTAGTAGATGGTGTTTTCCTGTAAAGTTACTAAGTAATCGTTAGTAAATTCAAGCCAAATTTTTTACAGTGTATGGTTATAAAGAGTATTTTTACAAAAAGCTTCTCTTCTTTCATGTATACTCTTTTACCTTTTGTGTAAAGAAGGTGGAGAAGGTGCATTTTTGATATTTCGGAAAGAGAAGGCTTCTTGAATAACTTATTTCATTTGAGTGGAAGTATACCCATCCAATATTTCTCAAGTATTTTTAGTATATCTCTATCATGCCAACCCCAAACTCGCTCTTTCGAAATTACTCATTTTTTATTTATTTCTCTTGGATTGAAGAATGGAAGAAACAAAATACACTATACTCGCTGCCAGCCAAATAAGAAACGGTAGGGATGGCGTTTTTTTTTTTTTTTTTTTTTTAAACCGTTGTTTCGAAAACTGTTTTTTCGGTTTTACTGATCCTTAAGACTGGCCTTATGAAAAACCGGTTTTTGGTCAAAACCGAGGGCAAAAAAAACAACGGTTTCGGTTTTCCATCCCTAAAGTGTTTCAAATAAGGATGGCGGGGAAGTATAAAGGGCATAAAAAAATACTTTTCAGCCCGACTTTTAAAAGGAAACGGCTTTACCAAAGCCACTTTAGCTTTATACGGGGAACAATCTTTGATCCGACCCTCCCGAACTGTCATTTCCAGTTCCCCGCTGCCGCAAATGCGTTCTCTCAACAAATCCGAATTTCGACACTTTAATTTCTCTTAAGTGCTCCACTCACTTCTAGGGATGTTAGGGACGAAAAAACGGTTCTTGGTTTGACCGGTTCTTCTATTTTTGGATATAACAGGTATTTGTTATACCTGGTCCATCCTGAATGTAAGCTTCAAAAGCATTTTCCTCTCCCACCCCGCATGTGTTTTTTTTTAAACGGCGTGAGCTTGTTTTTTCCCCACTTAGGTTTGAACCGTCAACCTCACAGCAGAACCTCAAAAGATGGTTAAACGACGCTCCCCCTGTTTCCTAGAAAACCAAGCGAAGGGATGGAGGAAGAAAGTGTTTGCGAAGCTTGCCTAGTAAATAGACATGGTATACACCGTTACAAAAACTGTTTCTTTAAAAAAAAAAAAAAAAACTTAAAAAAAAAGAAAAGAAAAACGGTTCTTTAGCTGAACCAAATGAAACCGAATAGTTCTTTTTTGTCGAGAATCGAAACTAGTTGTTTTTTAACGCTTTAAAAACAAATGGCAAGATTTTCCATTTAAGCTACAAGGGAAATTTTTTAGAAAACTGGAACTTGAAAAACACACACTTTTTTTAAAAAAGGTTTCTTTTTATAATGTTCCATATAAATTGAATGCAAAACGTTTATTATTTTTAGCAAAGCATTTTTTAAAAGTGTTTAAAAACTACCGGCTCTGGTTTTCGATTTAAAAAAAACCGGGTTCTCTATTTCATCGGTTCAGCTATTGAACCGTTTTTTACCGGTTCAATTGAAGCTGAAAACAGGTTTACGGTTTAACTGTTTTAGGTTTTCTATCTCCAATCACTTGCCTCCAGTCACGAAAAGGGATTTTTTTTAAATCCTCTTTTCCAAACAGTTTCAGAAAATAAAAGTAACGAAAATATTTCCGCACTCCTTAGAAACCTCGAAGACATTCATTTAAAGGACTTATGAAAATGTATGGATCGAAAATCGATAGAAATGCCACACATCACAATTTAGTGTTAAATTGAGATACATGCTTTTTAGCCGGGGGTGGAAAAAAAAAACTGCCACTGGATTTCCGCTTCTTTCATAACTATACAATCTATTCCATGTGAAAGCTTTGATTTGCATGTCTTCTTCTATTTTTCAATATTTATTTGTGAGTTGTGTTAAGTCAAATGACAGTTTTGGTTAAAATCGTTTAGTCATAAAAAAGTAATTTTTCGTGAGAGTTATTTTGTTTGTGACAAACTTACGGATGTAATTGACTAAGAAAGTTGAATGAAGCATTCGCTATCTCGCGAAAATTGCAACTTCTATTCTGTACATATTAGCATAATAAGCATTAAATACTTGAGTAATTAATATAGTTAGTATAATTCGATCATTGACGACCATCGGCAATCAACCATTGAATATAATAATAATCATCGTAATTATTATTTATTTTTTTAAACAATTAGTCAACAATCGTATTTCGAATATCAGCCTAAAAGTTCTATATTTCTAACACTAATATTGAGAGACTTTTTAGCAATACATAACATGTACATAATTCAAAGGGGTGTGGGACCTAATCCAAAAGCCGAAATCTCTATGAGACAGAAGCTCGACATCCGCAATCCGTATCCCGACAGCAAAAAATGCAAAATACTACTGCAAAAGATTATCAATTAAATGTTCCTTTTCAAGCATAACGTCATTTATTTATTGGTTTGTCAGGATTTCGACCTTTTCGGAATTTCGTACCTGTCGGGATAATTTCCTTGTCGGGTTTCTGGCTTGTCGGGCCTTCGGTTGTTAATATTCTGTCCGTATTATCTCGTTGAAGATCTTTAACAGAAAAAGACGTATTCATTGTTACAAGGGTAATCGTCCCGGTGGATCTCTATCCCTTCGGTGCAGCAGACAGGAACAACTGCAATAACACGATTTCGTAGTGGCCACCTAAGAACATTGACAGATCACAACAAAGAAACGAAATTCCCAAATTGTACCAAGTGTTCCAAAGGCCAAGCCACTCCGGAGCACATCCTTCAGTGCTTGGGACTTGATAAAGAAGATCTTCTAGAGCGACCATTATTGGTTATTGATTTCTTGAGAGTGTGCAATAACATATACCACGTCTAGCTCTGCTGGACAACAGGGATCAGCAACAGAAAAATATATTTCCTTTTTTAGAAATTTTAAAATTAATGATCGAAAGAAACCGAGAATTAATATCATCAGAGAGGCCAGCTGCTACCGTTTACACGTCCCAAGTTTTCTTTTCCGCAATATACTCAAAACGAAAGTACAACAAAATAATACCACCATTGACATTCATCGAATGTTTTTTTGGACATTCGAAGAGCAGAAAATGAGAAAACTCCAATTGAATACCTAACCGTTAAAAAATGTCTAGACCATTGGAGAATTTCCCTTTAGACTACTTCTCTTAACATTTTACTATAGAAATGAGCTTGTATGGAAATCTCTTTGAGGACTCAACCCCTTCTTACACTTGGCTATTCAATTCAAGCCCTAGAATAAAAAGGAACCGCAGGTGTTGTTAGCTCCCGAGAAGCTCTCGAAAACTTTTTCCTCCCTCTCTCACTAAAACTTTTAAAAATTCCGAGTAACACAAAGTGGAGAACATCTCTTTTTTATTATTATTTTTCTCTCCTTAGTTGTGGCAACCGCTTTTCCTTATGAAATTGACTTGAATAATTCATGTCATTGTGGATTCAGGCGGCTTCTTATTTAAATCAACCCTGTCTGGCTCCCACAAGTGCACGTTTGCGGAATTACATTTTGCACTTGTGTCTGTAAACAGTTTCTTTTTTTGAAAAAATTTAAAAGTCTTTTATAAGGATGTGATGAACTTGTGAGTTTATGCCGAAAGAAACCAAGTGGACAACTTATTGGGAGACTGATAAAAAATACTTTCTGATTTAAAAATGTATGTAAATGTCCTACCTTTTTTTAACATCAAAAATCATTATAACTCCTGAATATGGAAAATGTTATAAAAATATATTTCGGCATATTTTTGGTTGATCTAAATTTTTTTTCGAAGAGTATGACTTTATGAATCAAGTATTTTGTTGATCTTACTAACCCTTTTCATTTTTTCGTTCAAATTAAAGAGGGCCTTATAGCAAAAAGAGATTTCTCTATTATCTAATTTAGTTGAATCAATATAAAGTGATTAAATTAATTTAATTTTGCACCATATCAATTAGAATTTATGTAGAAAGGTTTATGTATGTTTACGTTTAATCCTTAAACAAATGCTGAGCTTTTAAACATTTTCCACCATTGTAGAACACAATGGTAGCATTATTTTATTATTTTCTATTGATTCGAAGTGCTCTGATTTAAAAATAAAGTTAATTCTACGTACATTTGTAAGCAACATAAAATTCCGAACATTGATTTCGCTATTGACAGACAAGATGGCAGCGTGTGACTGACAAACACGAAAATGAGGTTACAACAGACTGACTCTAGTACCGTTTGCAATTTTAAACTATATCACAATTTTAAACTATGTCACAATTTTCACTTCTTAAATAAATACACGGATTTCTGATAGCCCAAGTATTTTCAAACTTCAGCTGGTTCCTAGCGTACACTCTTAAAACAAAAGAGTGAAATCCAATCCAGTAGGAGAAGTGCATTTTCGACACTGGAAAGGATTGAATATTAGCTCAGGCTGAGTTGAAATCACTCGTTTGGAGTGATCCTGTCGTTGGTTTAACACACAAAGAATCCACTCCTTCCGGGTAAGTGCATTTTCCAGTCTGGAGGAGTGAAATTAACTCAGACTGAGTTCAAATCCACTCTCTTGTTTTAAGAGTGTAGGATATTATTATTGGCCTTACATAAACACTTGGGGTTTTTTCCAATATCGATATATTTTGCTTTGGAGGATCAATATAATTCCCCTTTTGGATAAGTCTGAGTATTATATTACAGCCCGTGCTATTCTGATAATAATGAAATCTCTTTTTTGAGGCCCCTTTTAAATGATTAATTTTATTGAGTTCGATTTTGGTGAAGTGGTTTATTACTCAATTGCTCTAAATGGCGAAGATTTTTCTTACTAAACTTTTACACAGAATTCAAATTCACATTAAAGTAACCTCTCGCTATATCGCACATTCGGATATATCGCGCATTCGAATGTATCGCGCCTTGTATCATGTCTCCCTTTTTTTTCCTCTATATTTTTTTCAATATGTACTTTCCATAAAATTGACATGAGACACTTGGTTAAAATTTTAAACACGAGAAAAAAAATTAAAAAGAAACAGGTTTTAAGAGAAAAATCATAGCAGCTAATTTTAGATGGACTTTTTACTAGAAAATGAGTGAAAAATGTATATAGTATTACCTGTACAATAATGTGAAATGTTCGTAGTATTCAACCCTCTAATGCATGAATTTTTATTTTCATCCCAAAAATATAAAAATGTATCTTTAATACTCACACATTATGGGAAAAATACTAAAAAAATTTAACTGCATTAGAACTTAAATAATTTCAATTTTTAAATTTTTTTCCATGTGACAAAAACCAACTGCAAAATTCCAATTTTGATAATAATGACTAGAAAACTACTACAAATATTTCAAAATAACCCTTTTTATTTATGATTAATTTTTCAAAACAATTTATTAGTATTTAGTGCTAATATTATAATTCTTTGAATACTGCCAAAAACGTAATTTCACAACAGTTAATAACCTCACTCTTTAATCTTAAATACACTTTTACTACTGTCATCTATGAGGATTATTAGTA
Source organism: Hylyphantes graminicola (assembly GCA_023701765.1). Taxonomy (NCBI): domain Eukaryota; kingdom Metazoa; phylum Arthropoda; class Arachnida; order Araneae; family Linyphiidae; genus Hylyphantes; species Hylyphantes graminicola. Next base: position 6,685,382 of record CM043119.1, on the reverse strand, counting down.
ACTAAAACTTTTAAATGAAATATAATAGATGAAAAAAAACACAGATTTGTTTGGAGGAGCTCTAATTTAATAGAATAAAGTGGATTATGTTACTTGTTACCAAACGGTAACAGTATGCATTAGAGGGTTAATAATAAGTCCTTTTTAAATTTTTGTTACTTTTTATCGAAGCTATATTATTTAACCCTTTCAGTCCCAGTGATGCCATTTAGAATCATCGCGATTTTAATCATAATTATAAAAAAAATAACAAGGCTGATATCTATTGAGATTAATAAAAAATATTTTCTAATAAAAAAAGTTTGAAGAATCGCATGATGTGCCTTTTGATATCGTAAATGTCTTTTGACGATCAGAAAAAAAAAGATCTAAAATGATGATGCCTAATTGTCATTATGACTGAAATGGTTAATATGATTAAATTTTATCATTTTACATACTATGTTTTAGCTTGAAAACTGTTGAGAGCATAAATACACCAAATGTCTGATACTTATCAAGTCCCGTGTTATATCGCGCATTCGGTTATAACGATGATTTTTGCTTGTCTCCCGCGATATAACGACGGGTTTCTGTACTATATTTAAAATGAGTTTGCACATGCTTTATGACAGTATCTTTTTTTTCCTGTCATGAACAAAAATCTGCCGGCGGGTAAACTGCAGTAACCACAATGAGTCTGACTTTGTATAGGTTAGAATTATCGAGTTCTTGCAACAATAGTCGAATTCATTAAGGCTGCTCATCACCCCCATATCATCAGCTCATCACCCTCATCACCCCCCGTCCTCCTTCGCTCGGGTTTGCTTATGGTAAGTCTATGGGGGAAAAAATGGTTTTTATTCCAAAAAAGCAATGTTATATAGGAATATTTTGATGCGTTTTTTTTAATATTCAAAATACTCCAATAAAATTGTGCTTTTAGGGGTTATTTTTTTAAAACGTTATTTACTTTTTTTAGTAGAAAAATTTCGATTAAAAAAAGTAATTAACGTTTTTTAAAAAAATAACCTCTAAAAGCATAATTTTATTGGAGTTTAATGAATTAAAAAAAAAACCATCAAAATATTCCTATAATTTCATTGCTTTTTTGGAATAAAAATCATTTTTCCCCATAGACTTACCATTAGCAAGCCCAATCGAAGAAGAACGGGGTATGGGGGTGATGAGCAGCCTTAATCTAGTTACTGCAGTTAACTTGCTCCTGGCAGAATAGTCGCATCGATTGTTTAGTTATTATAAGTAGCATAGAAGTTTATTATTGATCTTTGTATATATTTTTTAAAAACAAATTAATTATAGAAAAAAACACTTTTAGACATTAAAAAAATCATTAGCATGTTATTTATGTACATTCTAGTATTGACATTTTTTTCTCTCTTTTTAGGTAAGTTCATCTCACTTCTTCATAGTACTCTGTGCTTCTCTTCGAGTATTCTTCAAATGTATGGTGAAACACATTCTTATTTTTAATTACTTCTTTATCAAGTTTAAAAAATCTTGTTTTGAACGTGATTTATTGACTGCGCCCAGAAATTTGCCTCCAGTCCAAGCAATAACCTGACAAAAGGCAATATAAAATGTATGCATGGAGTACGGGGTGTTCAGTTAAAAATAACACTATTTCAAAATTATATCTATCAATAATAAAATAGAGAAATGAAGCAAACGGCATGTTTATTCGGCAGCCTGTAATTGTTTTCATATAAGTTTTATTTTTAGTACAAAAATTAGCCAATAAATGATGTTATATCCTGTTCAGAAATATTTAAATAAAAACTGTTGTCGTTCTCTGAATCAACTATTGAAATTACGTTTAATCTGTTCTTGAGTCCATCTTTAATTTAAAAAATCATTCCATTCTTGAACATCTCATTAGCCATATGTATGCACTGAATTTGGAAAAGGAGAGCTTAAAGTGTCAGTCCTTTTTCAAGGTTAGTTCATATTTTCTTTGATATGAAACTCGGTGCACAGTAATATAAAAATGTTGAATTTTGCAACAACTTTTGTTTTGCGAAAAATAAACATAGTTAACAGACTCCTCAGTAAACGAGCGTTGTTGTTGTCGTGTGCTTCCAGGCCGTAGCCTGGAAGTCAAGAGGGTTGCAGTAGTATCCGTTGGCACTAGGCTTTGAGTACCCATGAAAGGGTGGATGTCTGACTTCTACTCAGAGATGGCGCCACCTCCTCAATTTAGGCATGTCGCTGGAGGGAAGGGGCAATTTTCTCCAGACGACCTGCGCCCATGGTAAACTGCGCAATGACCGACCGCAGGACTATCGGACCCACATAGTTAACAAGCACGTTCTCCACATGTACTCAGAAGTGAACGAGTGTTACTTTCTTTAAAAGAATTCATCACTGCCCCCATTGGTAACTGTTTGTACTATCCCACATGTCTTCCCATTATTGTAATTAATCCGTACAATTACTTCAAGTTTTACCATTTTATTTTACTTCCCATTTTGAAGTATTTTCTTTTCTGCAGCTTAATTCGTAATGAGAAATAACTGCAAGTTTAGAGTCTTGAAGATGAACGGCTTTTGACAATATATTTACGCAAAGTAAATAAAACTTTTCCCTGATATGACAGGAACAACTGGGGCAAAATGAATTAGAAAAGTTGCTGACTCTTATTCTCAGCTAAAGTTATTAATTATATCTATTCTACTTGTGTTGTGTAGACTAACGAAAAGTGGCATTGTTATTTATCTTATTAAGTTTAGTGTCTACACTCCCAGCAAACATTGAGGTGATGGCGAACTGTTGGCCCAGTGCTGCCAGTGTTGGCTACTGCTGTCCACCGGCAGTCGTGCACTCGCCCAATACAAGGCCAATACTGATACCCGTTGTTACCATACTGTTACGGCGTTGTGCGGGACATTATGTAGTGGCCCAATACCAATTGGCCAGTACCGGGCCAACGTTGATTTTTCAGTATTGGGCTTTCATTCCCTAGCCACTGTTTTGCCAGTATTTAAAAATATTAAAAATTGAATACAAAGCCTTTAGTAGGGTTTTTAACAAACTTTTCGATAAAGATTAATTTACAAAATTGCTGTGTTAGACATAAGGAAAATGAAGCAATTAATACTCTAAAAATCGCCAATTCGGACTTAATTAGTATTGGCTACATGAATGCTTATCAGTATTGGGCCAATAAAACCTGGACGGTATTGGGCCAATAAAACCTTTACGGTATTGGGCCAATATAACCAAAACAGAATTGGGCCAATAAAAGCTGACCGCCGCATTGTGCTTATTAAATCTGGACGGTATTGGGTAATTTTATTTTCTATTTGCGGTGAAATAAATTTAAATTTGTAACTTATTTTTTTTATTGAAAGACATTTCATAAGCATATATTTTCTTTTTATATTTCACGCAAAAAATTTCTTTCCATATTCAAACTTGAAAATTTTATTTCTATTTTGTTTTAATATTAGAATTACAAGAAATAATATTGATCGCATACGAAATTGAGGTATCAAAAACGTTTTTGATTCTTCTTTAATATTTATAACTACATGCAATGTCCCCGTGGTGTAGCGTACAACGCGCTTGCCTTCAACGCGTTTGTCCGAGGTTCGATCCCGCTGTCCAGACAATCTATATTTTTTGACAAAAAAAAAAGTTCCTATGAAGGAAAATGACATTAGATTTAATTTTTAGTATAATATTTTAATGTCATTTTTTTATGTCTCGCTAGCTTTTAAAAAAATTATTTTTGTAAAAATTATTATAAAAAAATTTATTTATAAAATTTATTCTAAATGTTATTGAAATTTATTTATAAAAAAAACCTGTGCGTTAACCTCAAAAATACTGTAAATTTTTTGTAATTTTTAAAAATTCGAAACGATTTCATATCTTTATTTATAATTGGTGATTCAAATTCTTTTTTCCTATTTCCGTGGAAATTTCAGGATTTGATTTTGCAAAATAGAAGAAAATAATTCCGCCTTTGTAAAGAGACAGTATCATTTAAACAAAAATAGCAGATAAACTATTTGCTTAATATTTCAGTTTGATCAATAGCTATTTTTTTCTCTCACCTTTTTATAGAAAATTAAAAATAAATTAATCTTAAAGGAAAAATTAAGGTATATTTTTTTTCTAACTAAAAATTTGCTCCAACTTATTTATCACCACCTTCGAACAATTAATTAAATCCAATTTGAATATTTTGAAATAAAAAAATAATAGGCAAATTATGCACAAAATCACGAATCAAAATTATTAACTTATCAAATCCATGGAGTGTGTATGTTCTAATTATAAGATATACCATTCACATTGTAAAACGCGCTCCAACAAGCAATCCTCAATGGCGCAGTCGATAGCGCACCGAATAGCCACCCCAAACTCCGTCAGATCGAATCCCGTCTCCTGCTTCGCCACATGTGTATAAAAACAACTCAACGTCGCAACTCATTTTTTTTATTTAGAGAAAAAAATATATTTTAGTTTTAAAAATATTTCACTAGATGGCGCCACTACAACAATTTTACTGTATTGGCACGGTACTGGCCCATAGCATTGGGCCGGTGCTGGCAAGGCCGGACAGGTTTGTGACGAAGCCATTACGGCTACCGTGCGTTGGGCCAACACTGGAGATGCCGGCATTTCAGTATTGGCCCAATAATGGGCGAGTGGAGTATTGTTTGCTGGGCTATTATTGCTTGGCTCAGCAAAGATAATATTTGCGTCAAACTTAGTTAAAACTCTTTAAAATATTCTATTATGAAAGTTATTTGCAGTATAAATTGAAACTTAACTTATTTCTGTTCAAGCAGTTTTCATCGGTACTCGACTTTCTTAACTTTTTTTTTTTTAATTGGCAACAAATAAAAGCTGAAAAGTTGATAATAATGTAAATGGTAAATATTTCCATTTGTCCATTCTGTACTCCTCTGTCAAAAACAGTACAAAGCATCCGATTTTAAAATTATTTTTTTTGGTAGGTTTGAGGAGATCAGAGCCCCACTTAACTTATTATATAACTTGACTTATACATTTAACTATTAGGTTCTGAATTCCTATCTGTCCACTCTGATATTTTTCGGTTCGTCCTATTCAATAAAAAAAATCACTGACAAGACAATGGAAAACTAATATAATCTAATTTCGTGATTAATTATATTTATTCTCGTAAGACGCGTATAGATCCTCTTGATCCTACACGTATATTTTTAATTAACATACTTTTAATACAAATACATGCTAAAAAGTATGTTTTGCAAAGAATTTTTTTAAAAAAATATATATATTTTTAATAGCTACTTAGGGACACGCCTTAAACTCTAAAAATTCAAATTTTTGTGCTATAAATGCAACAAAAAATATGCCGTATTACTTCTTTGTAGTTAACAGATTATTTTAACATTGTTTATAATGCAAAATGCATTTAAATTAAAGTACTAAAATGACTCTTTGAAAAGTTTGTAAAAAAAAATATTTTTTTAAGAACTTGTTTATTCCTCGTTCAACTTAATTTATTAAAGAAATAAATGACTGATACCTGACCTGTAATCAATGGCTGAAAATTGATATTTGGATCTTTTTCTACCGGACCGGGTCAATTTTGGAACTAATTAACGTGCTAATTGTTTGTGCACTCTCAGAAATATCCTTCTTTATACACTAAACTTTCCGTCTTTTTTCACAGTAATTTTTCCGTTTTTTAAAATACAGAATAATTCCGTTTTCTTTGAATCGCGCATGCGCATCGCGATATTATTGGTGGCGGGCAGAAGAGGCCGCCATTAATTTCTATCGACATCACGACTTTTTACAGCAGTAACTCCTGTAATAATATTTTGAAGAGATGTGTCACAATGGCCGAGTGGTTTAAAGCATCCGCCTCAGGATTCAGCCTTCTCAGAAGTGCGGGGGTTCGAATCTCACCTACTGCCAGTCATCCTACAAATCGGATATCTGTACTGGGAAGTTTAGGGCCCGTGAGCACTGAGACATACGTGCTCGTTAAATCCGTGGAGTCCAAAGTCCCGACGGCGTCAGCGTACGATGTCGGTCGAAGTACGATATTTCTTCAAAATACATAAATTTTTCGTTTTTTAACGGAAAATAAACACAACGAATCTATCTTAAAAAACGGAATACTTTCTTCTTTTAACGGACCAAAGTGTTTCTTCAATTCACGGAAACATTCCGGTAGCAGTGCTGCACAGACTTTTTCCGTGAATTAAAGGAAATTTTTTTGAGAGTGTGGGGGGGTTAAAAAAAATTGGGGAGGTTTCAAAAAAGTCCCCAATTGAGGACGACAGGACGCAAATGGTTATACAACTATTAAACAATTCGTAAACAACTCATGCGTGATTTTATACTCTGTTCTCTCCTACAGTATCCTCAAAAAGTTACGATATATTGTGTTTGGAGTTTGCATTTTTCTTTCCTGTACGCAAATTTTCGGTACGATTTGTGCTGTTGGACCCCTTCTCAACCCTTCTCTGCACCCACAACTTTTCATCCTGCCCCAGAACACAGAGGAAAACTTATTAGGTCCGCGCTACGTGATTGGGGTCGTAATTGATGCATTGGCGCCCTGTTTGTGCAGCCAACTCGCCACTTTCCGCGCCATTTGTCTCCGCCCCTCATGCATGATGGCGGGGCGGCGAAGAATTAAGAGGGGATGGAGATGCTACCGTGCAATAAACAATCCAAAAATTCGAGTTGCCTAGTGAGGCCGTTGATTCTTTTTTAGTAAGCCCAAACTAACGCTTTCGGCAAAGTATGACATAATTGAAGAGTACACGGGAAGAACCACTTGATTTAGTAGATTAGAAGGTTTACTTAATAGCCCCTTTAGGGATGATTGCGAAAAATCGCCTAAACTGGTGTAAAGAAACAGGTTACTCGCTTTGTTTTTCTTTCTCGGCAACCCTGATTCACGCCAAAGATCAGTAGACACAAGTAACACGTTTGTACCGCAAATGAAGCGCCAAAGGAAAAAGCGGTTTCCTGTCGCCAATGTCCGACAAGCAGACACATAAGGCAAGACTCCTAAAATATCAAGTCGTTCTTCCCGAGTGCTCTTCAATTGTATATAAACAGTGGAGTTTGTGTAGGCGACATCGACTGGGTAATGTCTGACTCTCTAATAAAAAATAAAATTGCAGCGCATTTTTCTTGCCTGTGAAAGACCGGATTTCTAAATAGGCTAAGTAGGCTGTAGCCTTAGAGCGACGAATTTTCGGCGGCGGCAAATTTTACGACCAATCAAAGCGGCATTCGGCATACAAAAAAAAAATTATTAAAAAGATGCTAATATTTTTTAAAAATAAAGCCATAATTTACATTTTGGTAAACTTATATGTAGTACTAATATTTAGTGGCAAACATGACCGCTACGAGATCAATTGCTCCCTCTACCCCCGGATTTGGAAGTTGAAAGAAAAAATTGTAGTACAGTTTTAAAAAATCGCCTTTTATTTGTAGTGCATAGATGATTCTTATACGTAGAGATAAGAAAAATAGTCAAGAAAGCTATATCTGGGATATTTTACAACGGAAGTGGGGGAAGGGAAAACACCATTCAGACGCTGAACAAAAAAAATAAGGAAAATTGACCATAGCCTACAGGCGACAAATCTTTAAATAAGGCCTTGGAATTAGTGCAATCTTGTGTGTAAATTCAGTATGGTACTATACCCTACAACTGCACAGTTTTTTATTATTTTAAGGAACAAAATGATGCATTCCAGCATGAATACACGTTGATTAACAGCGGTTTGTTTGGGCTTACTAATGTTGCTTGGCGATTTTCTGGCGGCTTCGCTTGTTTTCTCTCCAATCATCTCCATGTTCTTCTTGACTCCATGGGAGATGGCGGACGCGGCAAATGGCCGCCTCCATAAATAAGGCGCCCGTCTCCCATTCATCACAATTTCATCTTTCATGAACTCGCTTTCCGGATAACGACTCTCAGGGATTGGCGCCTACTAAATCCTGATGCTTTCAAAGAACAGTTGTTTCTTGCAGAACTAATGCCCTTAAATCTATTTTTGTTTAGGTTTTTTTCTCTAATGGAGTTGCAACATTGGTGGTCAAGCCTCTGCACACTCGGCAAATCCCCCAGAACAAAAGAGACATTTTTTTTTTTTTTGTGGCACCATCTAGGCGACTATCGCAACCAATTTTGACGCCCAGATTACAATGAATCTGTACTCTCTGTGGATGTTAAAGTTTGCCGAGATTCAATTTTGCCGAAAGAACCCAAGCCAAATGGACCCTACAGGGTTCTTTTACATGACGATAATCATATGACATGCGTGCCCAAGATTTTCCCACTCAAAAATTCCGACGACTCAGCCAAGGCAGTTTTTATTTTTGTTTAGTTAATTTTTTTTATCCAAGTACATTGTGCTAAAATATGGCTTTAAGTGAACACTACGTTCATTTTATAAGGCATAAGTTTAGTTCATAATGGTAGGGACAAGTTTTTCTGCAAGTTATTCTTTGAATCCGTGCCCCATAAAATGTACAAGGAATTAATACTTACAAAATAAGTTGCTTACCCACAGTTGGACTTCATTTAGTTCCTTGACGAGTAGAGTTTAACGTGAAAACAAATACGAACCACGTTTTACTACAATAAAACAATTGGTATAGTTATTGTAAGTTTAAGTTTCAATACAAGCAGAACAATTTCTAATCGTTAGTAAAATCTCAAAAACAGCCCTAACAACAATATCACAACATCAACTGAACAATAATTTTTGTTGATTGTCTATGACATGTCCCTTCATAAGGTGAATCACCAGGTGACTCCATTTAATTGCCCGATTCGAATACAAAGGCCCGTTGGCAAACTAACCCCTTGGAAAAATTAGCGCCGGTCTCTCATAGATCTTTGTACAATCAAAACAGCAAGTAAAGAGAACAGGATATTCTTTTTTTCTTCACCGCACTGTCTATTATTTGCTTCCTTTTTGTTGGCCGCGTGATGTGTCCTCTCTGGAAGAGCAAAAAAGCGAGGCTTTTAGAGGCCAAATTGTTCTCCAAGACAAACGAGCCTCTTTGTGCTCCTTGCGAGAAACTTCTTCCTTGCCTAATGAATTCGAGAAAGTTTTGTGCGTGCCACGCCCCTCTGAAGATGGATCATCCAGGGAGGTTTGAGGCTTCACACACAAGTTCCGGTAACTTTTGCCGCACTTCAGGTGCAGAATTATTCGCCGTAACATTGTAATCAAATTGGCGCTTGGTTTTATCGAAAATATAGTACAATACCTATTAGCTGCTAAGGCTCTGTGATAAAATGTGGTGTTATATTTTCTGTATTTGGTTGAAACATTTCTTAGGTTTTTGTTCCCAAACCCTGAAAAATAGTTAACTCAACACCCAAAATATAGTGAAACTTTTCATCAGACATCCGTTATATCTATTAAGAACCATTATTATAGTAAAAACAAGCACACAATATATTTTTTTTTAAATGTATCAATGTTATACGGAGCTTGAAAAGACTTGAGGAATAATGTACTTACGTTTCCACTAATGACGCTCGCCAAATAATGGTAACGTAAATTCATCTATGGACAAATTGCCACTTTTGAATCACCGGTTGTACGACATTATTGGAGCAAAGTATGATAAAAATTACATGGGCCATTGCGTGTGAATTGGGTCAGTAGGTTCTTTCTTATTTCATATCATGGCTAATGAATTCGAGAAACTTTTGTGCGTGCCCCGCCCCTTTGAAGATGGATTATTCAGGGATGTTTGAGGCTTTCACACACTAGGGATGGCGGTTTTTTAGAAAAAAACCGGTTTTCCATAAACCGGTTTTATACAACGCCGGTAAAACCGATCCAGTTTTACCGACCCTAAAAAACCGGTTTTATAAAACCGGTTTTCTATGAAACCGGTTTTGCAATGGCAAAAAACCGGTTTTCTGAAAAACCGGTTCCGGTTTTTTAATTTTTTTATTAATTAATTGAAAAAAGCAAAAATTAACTAATTAACAATAAACTTAAGCATAATTAATATTAATAATTACCTAATTGACCATAATTAGTTAATGATAACGTAATTAACATTAACTAATTATTAATTAACAAAATAATATTGATGATTCATTAATATTCATATCATTATTTGTTATTTATATGTTTTTTAATAATTAATAATATCGTATTTTCCATTCCGGTTTCTTGTGTTCTGAGACTTCTTTACAAAGTGTTTTTTGATGGAAACTAAGTTCCAGGGTGTCTTCTCAATTCTTACTTCTATAATATTTAAAATTATGATGTTCCTTTTTGCTTTCTTATTTCAGCTTTTCTAATATTGTTTTGAATTTTTTTTATTAATCTTAGCATTATTCCATCTATATTTCCTTATTTTTTCAAAAATATATTTTAAAAATCCCATGCCGTGCATGCATCCTTCAGTTGGCCTCTCTATAATGACCTTCACCTTTTCCCGCCAGAGAAAGATACTTCTTATGTGAATATGTGGGTGATGAAGAAAGAAGAAGAGAAGACATTCTAAGAAACATTGCATGTGCAGCGTAGATTTCGTGTTTCTAGACAAGAATTTTGTTTACTTTTTAACTTTAATTTTAATGTATTAAATAAAAATAAAAACTGTTTTAAATGAAACTATAGCTGTAAACATTACAGAATAATTCTGATTTGTTTGATTAATATTCAAATAATTATTTGTTCTTCTATTGAGGTATTTTTTTTTACTTTACTTTCGAATTTAAAAAAAACAGTTCAAAGCCAGTTTTAAGTGTTTTTGTTGGAAACTAAGTTCCGGGTTTTCTTCCTATTTTCTACTTTCTTAATATTTAAGATTATAATGTTCCTTTTTGCTTTCTTATTTCGGTTTTTCTTATAACGTTTTGAGTATTTTTATTAAGCTTTGAATTATTCAATCTCTATTTCCTTTCATTTTTTCTTTATTATTTAGTTCCAACCGTTTGCCGTCTGTGCGGCCGTGCAACATTTAGTCCGGCCGACTACACTTTGGTGCCAGGCTTTTTTTTTTTTATTTTGTCACACTTTGAAATGAGTAAAATGGCCGCATAACAAACGCGATGAGCCTATTGGATCAACAAATGATCCTCGCCACTTTTTCCATGCACAGACAAAACAACAAAAATCATTTTATGTCTGCGTTTTAATCATGTTTATTAAATTATATCAAAAAAATAAATTATATTAATTACATTTAATATAATTAATTTTAATTACATTATTTTTTATTTATTGTGTTATTGGAACACATACTTTCGACCTGAACCCTGTACTTGTATTAGATAATATAGGTTTAACGAAACACGTAACGCGAAAACAATACAAAAATAAAAACGAAAGAGATATATACTAAAAAAAACTAAAATCACCAAACTAAAAAAACTACGAACAATTAAATATAAGCTATACAAAAAATACGAAAGTTGAAAAATATTAAGGAAAAATACCAAAAGCTAATGTAAAAACAAAAAGTTAAAATTTAAACTGGACGAGACTAAAGATATCGTCTGCAACTCAAATGAGAGTGCCCCTTTACAGGCCCCTACATATTTGTGAGAAACCCAAGCGAACGGAATTCGATTCGAAGAACATTTGTTTATACGAACTTCAAAATTTATGGGGGATTGGTAAGAGTGTTGAAAGAATTATTCGCTTCGGAAGAAAACCGTCGCTACGTCTTCGACCGACTTTGTTCTTAAACGATCATTACTCTGTTTTAGGAAACATTCCTTTATAGTATCTACCTCCATTCAATGTACAAAATGAAGACACATTCTTAAACTTGCTTTATACGTAAGTTGCACAGATGGTCTTTAAGCCGGGTCAGGGGTGTAAAGAAAAGAGGCAACTTTTTTTCATTTAAAATACCTACAAATAAATAGTTTAAACTAGCAAAATTAAATAATTTTCTGTCAGATGGGAAAAGGCGTACAGGTACAGGGTACTGTTTTAAACTTAAACTAACGATTTATTTCTTTTTCAATTTTAGATTAGATTGAGTAATATTTAGTTCAGAAGAAGATATTAGGTGAATCACATCGAACAAAATTAAATTGGCGATATTAGGTGAATCACATCGAACAAAATTAAATTGGCTCCAGTTCTCACGATAAGCAAAACCTTTGTATGATAACTGAATCACTTCACAAGGCCATTGGCGCCTGACACGCCTGTTTCATATCGAAGACCAAACATATTCATCGTGATCGATAAAAATAGTTGTCTTAGTAATAAATTTAATTCCGCTCTCAGAAAGAATCAAAACACAAATTTAGACCAATGATAAAAAAGACCTATGTTCAATTGTATTTATTGTAGTCTTGGCTCCTTTTCTGCCCATAGGAAATAGGCAACACTTTTTAATTTATTATAGATTATAGCCATAAACATCTGCCCTGCATCTGCCTATTTTGGAATTGCGAAACAGATTACTTGTAACTTTATTTCTTTTTATATTTTTTTTCTAACGATTTTTGAGGAAATTTAGTGCGGGAGTATTGAGGTATACTTCTTGGGGGTAGGGTATTCAAAGTTCGAAAATTCATTTAGTTATACAACACATAAAGATATTAATTAAAAGTTTCAATTTGTGATGCTATTGTTAAAAGAATTATGAACCAATTATGATTTTGATGCATGAGTGGAAGGACAAAAAGACGGATGACAGATGACGGACAAAAAGTATTTTAAAAAAGTATCTTATATCAGGGGTCCATTGACCATTAATAATGAAGTGTTCGGGCTGTTTAATTGAAGAAGGTAATAGATTTTTTAATGCATTCAATTATTCAAAATCTCGAAATTTTTCTAAAAAAAAACTTTTTAAACAGCATGTTTACGTAGAAAAAAAAACCTGAATTAACAAAGATGCTAGAATACCTCTTATTTAATTTTTAAAATTTAAATAAACGCTTTCCCATTGAGTTAAATTAAATTAAAATTTAGTTTAATTTTTAAGCGATGTATGCCTCATTATTTTAATGAAATTATCTGAAATTTGCGGATAACAGTATGGATGCGCGTTATCCTCAAATTTCAGAAAATTTCATTAAAATATTGAGGCATGCATGGTATGGTCCATTAAAACATTTTTGGGGATGTAGAATATTGGAATGGGATGTGTTTCTAGCATTGGCGCTCACTTTGCAGTGTTGCCCACTGTGATCGGGATTGTCGATTGTCACTGTTGGTTTTCTTCGACTGTTGGTCCTTGCTTACCATTTACTGTGTAAATGTTTAATTACGGAAGAAAAGAGGAAGCTAGACAAAACCTGCTGTGCCCCTCTTAGCTTAATTATGCTCTGGTTAAGAAGTCAACCTCTTACGTACTACTCTGCTAGTTTAGTTCTTATAAGCATGTTTGGTTCTCATTTTATTGACCTATTTAGGGGATGAAGATGAAACGTATAGCATGTGAACCTGGAACCATGCAAAATTCGGGATTCGAACCTTGAAACTGTTACACATTAACACAAAGCAGAAGCTCTGCGTATACGATAAATCATTGAAATAGAATGGATAACACAGCAACTTTATGAGGAAAGTAGAAATATTCATCAGAAATCTGGAACTTTAGGAAAGCAGAAAAGCAACTGCAATATTACAAAAATTGCCGGAGAGTAATCGAAAAACCAAATCAAAGATTAATCTACTATATTTTTAAATAAAAAAAACAGGAATTGAATATAAAATTTAACTTCATATCAGAAGCACTTAAGATGGGGCACGGATGGCCGATTGGTTAGCATCGCAGGCCAGCGGTCTGCGCACTCTGTAACGGGTGCGGGTTCGATTCCCGCCTTCGCCCTGGGTGTACTCCTTTCTCTGTGACATTAAAAACTCTTTTTGCGTTTGGCTTACTCGACGAAGGCTTATAAGCGGGTCTCTGATCAAGCACACAAGCCGGAATATAGATGTACCTACCCTACCCTACCGAAACACTTAAGATAAAAAGGTATTTTCAAAACTTTCAAAATAAAAAAACATCTCTATGGCAGCTTCTTATTGCGCAGATGTAGCTTTCGTGAAAACCTATTTTGACGTCCGACAGATACTGGGAACACGTGTATCAAATTAAAGTCGGTATCCTCTTTCAGTTTTTCTGCAATACCGTTAAAACCAAAAAAGTCCTGTGACAGCTACCCATTGCACATGCGCAATTTATTCATAAAACTTATTTTGATAGCCAATAAGTACTGGGAATACATATGTACCAAACTTGAAATGTATCGCTTTTAGATTTTCGGCAATACCTTTAAAACCAAAAAAGTTCTACGGCAGCTTCTCCTACGCATATGCAATTTCCTTGAAATTTATTATGACGTCTGATAGGTATAGGAAGTCGTGAACCAAACTTGAAGTCCGTAGCTCTTTTAGTTCAAACTGTAAAGTGGGATAAACAGACGAACCAATGTTTAAAAACTACTTTTTCAGAATCAGGACCCATTAGTGTAGAAATACAATTTTCGTAACGGTTTTGACAACATCATAATACTGTCGTTGCCGAAAGTTTCAAATTATTTGATAAAAAAAGTAAAAAGAGTGAGACCTGACTAAAGAGATCGAATGGAACACCACGGAACATGTAAGGACAGAATCTGAAACTTTTTACTTTTATTCTGTTAAGAGGAAAGATTGAATAGAAATGTGAAAACCGAAGTTTATAAAAGATGAAGACTTCAAAAACGATTGATCAAACAAGAGCAAACTCCAATTTGAAAAAAAAAAAATATTATTATAAAAAAAACGTCGATGGCGGTTTTTGATAAAAAACCGGTTTCCGGTTTTTAGACGGTTTTCTCGACAGAAAACCGGTTTCCGGTTTAGACCGGCCTCATTAAAAAACCGGTTTTTCGGTCAAAACCGAGGGCAAAAAACCGGTTTTTCAAAAAACCGGTTTCGGTTTCCCATCCCTATCACACACACACAACGGTGCATTTCACACACAAGTTCCGTTCATTATTTCCGTGCTTCACTCAAAAAAAAGTTTGGTAATCTGTACTAAATTTTGGTAAAATCAACTAAGATTTTTGGTGCAATAGGGGACAAATAAAGATTTGGTAAATGCTACCATTAAGATTTAGTAAACGGCATTTGGTAAATTCTACCAAATATTTTGGTATCGGACACAGATGACGATTTGGTATATGTAACAAAAGTATTTTGTAAATTTTACCAAACAAGGCACTGTTGCGTTTACTAGCAATTTGGTAGTTTATACTCATTGATTTGGTGAGTGTAACTAAAGTATTTAGTAAATCTTACGAAATATTTTGTTAAACGCAGTATGACGCTGTTGTGTTTACCAACGATTTGGTAGTTTATACTCATTGATTTGGTGGGTGTAACTAAAGTATTTCGTACATTTTACCAAATATTTTGTTTAACGTAGTACGACGCTGTTGTGTTTACTAACAATTTGGTAATTTATACTCATTGATTTGGTAGGCGTAACTTAAATATTTTGTTAATTTTATCACAAATTATTATATTTTTATTTACCAAAAATGTAGCTGTTGTGTTTAATAAAATTTGTTAGTTTATATTCATTTAGTAAATATATTACCACATATTAGGCTAATATGTGGTAATATATTTACTAAATTAATGAATATAAATTAACAAATTTTATTAAAAACAGCTAAATTTTTGATTAATATAATTATGTGATAAAATTCACAAAATACTTTAGTTACGCCTACTAAATCAATGAGTAGAAATTATTATTAGGCAAAACATATCTAATACTATAAATAAGTTGAAAATTTAGCTATAGACTTTCACATAATGAATTGTACAGAATTATAATTGCTTTGCATCACATTTTGACAGAAAATTATCAAATGAACTAAAAATTGTTTTTAATGCTTGCTCAAAATTTGGTACAATTAAACATGCAAAAGTATGTTGCATTACTATTTTAGCATTTTGTAAGTATGCAATGAAAGAAGAATGTTGTACCTAAGGTTACTTTATAAAAATAAACAATAACTGACAACATTTACATAACACTTTATTTAATCAATGCAGGTATCGGGCAAAAAAAAGTAGTTAATACAGTCTGGATGAATTCACACATATTAACCCACAGTGGAATGCAACGTATCACACAACTCTAAGTATACACAATAGGCAGTGTAAAAGACCTGGTTACGACAATAATTTTGACAAAATACAAATAATTCCTTCGGATGATTTCCCAACGTTTAAAGGTTACTTACCATACGTACCATTTACATGCAATCCGGCAATAAACACAAAAATATTAGATTAACTATATTTTAAAGTGCCATTTTTTTTATTATCCCATTTAATCGCAGGATACTTATTAGTGCATGCAGGGCTATAGTCAAAACAAAAGATTTTAGAATTTAACCCTTTCAGCTCCAGTGTTGCCATTTGGCATCATCATGTTTCTGATCATAATTAAAAAAATTAGGGCTGACATCTATTGGGATTAATAAAAATATTTTGAATAGAAAAAAGTTTGAGGAATCAAATAATGCACTTTTTGATATTTTCCGAGTTATTTTAAAGCACAAGAACAATTCTTTTATTTGGCAAATGACACTCTCACAAGTTAACCGTTGCAACTTTTTAGAGCACCGCCCCGGCTCCGGCAGCAAGGAGGGCGGTATTAATGGCTGGGCACAGCCTGCACCATTTCTTCACGTGGGTGATGGGTGAGATGGTCCAACTTGAGATGACTCTTGACGGATTGCAGCATCATGTTCCAAGCTCCGCTGGCGCAGACAGTAGGGCAGCCAGTCTCGAGGCATCGGAGGGTGCGCTGCGGGCCATCGGGAAGGAGACATGAAGAGTGCTACCTCTTCTGGTGCAGCTGACAGGGGGGTCTTCCAAGTCCTCTTTGGGGACGTTGTTGCGGTTGCCGTTTCCCGGTGGTCTGCCCCGCCATGGGGCCGGCAGTTGCTGGGGCACAGCCTGTCTGTTGGAGCTGGGGGCTGGTGGTGCTCTATGTCTTCTCCTGCCGTCTTCCTAGGAAGGGGCTGGGGGGCAGTTTTGAAAACGTTGTATGGTGGACGGCCCTACGCTTGGGGACCCCTCCCCTTGCCAGATCCCGAGGGATGGAGGAGGAGGATGTCCTGGGCTCAGGCGGTGGGGAGGCTTGAGGAAAGGCCGGTGCTTTCGGGGGGCCGCTGCATACTCTTGCCACTTGCAAGAAGGGGTAAGGGGATGTGGGGTCGGGCTTCGACAAGGAGTAGATTTTCGTACATTGCAGGACAACGCTCGGAATCCTTTTTGAGTGTTTGAACTCCACATGTAGGTTCCTTGTTTCAATATCCAGGAAGGGACCGGCCTTGCATGATGGACACAACTGTCCTCGGGGAGGGTCCAGTTGGACTGGAGACTTGTGAGTGGTCCAGGGTGGAATGGATTGAAGGATATCCGAGTACGCAAGCCTTGAAGTGGGAGTGCCTGTTGTGGATGGGGAAGACCCTGGTGCGGTTGACTGTGGCTTTGGTCCTTGGTGTAGCGTGGAGGTGGAGGGCCCGGCGGCATGCAGGGTAGGGAGCTTGGGCGGTGGTGAGCCCTATGTCTCCGGAACTCCTGGGACTTCTAGAAGCGGTAGCCACAAGTCTGGCATATAAATGCCTTTTCCTTTGGGATGTTGACCAAGGTTGAGGAAATCCCAAACAGGCCCTGGCCTGTCGCTGGAAAGGCAGGAGGAGGGGGAGGACTCGGGGGCAGCTGGGATGAGGCAGGGCTGGGGATGATACTTGGGCCGGACTTGGGGGAAGAGGAGGTCAGTGTCATTCGAGATGAGGTGGATGTCTTAAAGGTGGTCATCGAACTCAGCTCTAGTTGGGAACGGGGTTTTGCAGAAAGTGCTTGTCCAGGCATCCTTCGAAGTGGTGGTGATGCTGAGTAGCCCGTTAGTAGGCATCAGTGGGCAGCAGGTGAAACTGGGGGAATGGTTGCTTTATCTGTCTTAAAATTCTGAGGGGACACACGAGTGTGAACCAGAGGTGGAGATGGTCGGGGGACAAAAGTCACCGCGGAAGAGGCCTCGAACGGCAGAAGTTGGCTTGGGGTCCTGTTTTTAGAGTAGGTTGACCTCTGGGATTGGGAGGGGCTGAAGACCAGGCTCCAAGGGGGGGGGGGGGGGGGTACGAGGCAGTCGAGCAAATGGGGTTCAGAATGGCGTTGGTGGTGACTGGCGCAGGAGTATGGGACCACTGCAGAGTTGGAACGGGTCACAAACTGTGTGACCCATGACCCACTGACCCATTCATATATGAGACCCATAACCCAGTGACCCACTGACCCAGTGACCCGGACTGACCCATTGACCCGGACTGACCCATTGACCCGGACTGACCCATTGACCCGGACTGACCCATTGACCCGGATTGACACAATGACCCGGAATGACCCAGTGATCCGGACTGACCCAGTGACCCGGACTGACCCAGGAACTTGGCCAGACCCAGAAGCCTGAACTGAGTAACTGACCCAGTTTTCTGAATTGACCCGGTAACCTGAATCGACTCAAACTAACCTAGTAATTGCGACAAGGCTGACTAGCACAACAACTTGAACTGAGCCAACTAACCACTTTTTCTAGTGATGCAAAGACGAGGTTAAAAATCACTTATCTCAAGGTCGAAAAACTAAAATTGGTATTGGCTTGACACAAGTGAAACATGGTACTGCTGGTTCTCATCCCTGCAAACTACATCTACAGCCATATCACACTTCACACGCACAAGTAGCAAGTATAATCTTGGTTGTATTATTCAGGCCTCATTAAAACGTGATTTGATATAGCAGCGAAGTAAAAGAACTACCCATGTAAATTACCAACAGTTATGATCAATTTTCGTTCACATTAAGTCAGATGCATCTTACAAAAAGCTTGCAATATATGCTATTAGCTTAGCTGTGTAGGATGATTTTAGATTCATAATTTGGGGTAAAGCTGAATTGAAAGCCAATTTATTAATTGTATAAAGCAATATATTTTCAAGAATAACAATGTTTGTGCAAAATTTACATTATTTTTAATACTGGAACTGAATACTATAGAAAACACGTTTACTGCTGCATAACAACTAAACTAATGTATCACAAACATCTATGCAGTATGCACTGTATATACACTCACTAGTCACTACGCTGTATGGTATGTAACAGATTTACAGTGTTAAAGAATATGGGAATACACAGTTTATTCAAAATGAATAGGCTGCGGCCTAATGATATATCGAACATAAGTACATAACACAATCAATATAGAAATTTACTCAAGCATATCTGAATCTGATTATGTAATTAAGGAATAAAATAAGCTTGAAACTTAAATACTGAATCAAATTAATCCGCATTTCAACCCCTCAGAAACTAAAACTTGAGTCGCAACTATATCTGCTTTCAAACGAGCTCGGTCTTTCCGCGTAATTTTACCGGCACCAGAAAAATGTCTTTCCGATTCTGCGGAACTCGCCTGTACGACCAAAATTTCTTCGCCACATCAGATAAGATTGGAAATTTGAAGCGATTACTTCCCCACCATCTTAAGGGATCAAAAACATAAGTTTTGTATCCCTCTGTAGCCGAAGTTTCAGCTAGTTAGTTGTTTATTCCCAGAATGGTTTATGACTTATGACTTCTTTGGTGGGGGGCAAGTTCGCCGAACACTGCGACCTTAGGTCTATTGTATTCAACCCCAAGAAATGATACAGTCACAAGAGACACACAAAGAAAGAGACGACACAAACACATAGACAAATAACAACATTTATTGACGGTCACAAACATCCATGCCTGACCGGGATTCGAACCCGACCTCAGCAGCTCCAAAGGCTAGAATCCTAACGAGTGTGCCACCGAGGCGGCTTCCCAGAATGGTTTGGTCCCTGGGTCATTCCGGGTCAGTGGGTCATTCCGGGTCAGTGGGTCATTCTGGGTCACTGGGTCAGTCCGGGTCAGTGGGTCATTCCGGGTCAGTGGGTCAGTCCGGGTCACTGGGTCATTCCGGGTCAGTGGGTCATTCCGGGTCACTGGGTCATTCCGGGTCATGGGTCACTGGGTCAAGTCCGGGTCTGATAGAGTGACCCATGACCCAGTGACTCAGACCAAAAAAGTGACCCAAGTGACCCAGATGACCCAGTGACCCGGTGACCCGTTCCAACTCTGGACCACTGTGGTCCATTAGAGAGTCTCTAAGAGAGTACTTGAGTTCTTTTATCTTTCTTCCAGTCATTCTGCAAGCCCTCAAGAATATTCTAAAAAATATAAAATACATATTAAGTATCTAGAAAATTTGACATCTTGAAATGTTTAATAATAGTGGGAGGATTTCTTTTTAACTCCTTCGATAAAAAAAATGAATGAGTGTTTTAAACGTAAAAAATATATTTTACATGCAACAAGATACCGATTAGGGTTAAAACTAGTCCCTGCTCCGTGACTTTTAAGCTTGGAGATATCTCTTGGCTAGCGATTAAAAAATAATATAGCTTCGGAGATCCCATTATGTTCAAGATTCTGCCAAGGATGCCACATGCTTGAAAAGTATCTGTACATTGACTAAGGGTTAATGATAATTCGACAGTGCTTCTGTTGCCAAAGGCTTGGCCGATTTCTAGCAGGGTTGGGAACTGGGATATACATCTTTCTGTTTGAGGAAATGTAGGGAAAAATTCTATTATAATAGATAAGTATGGGAGAAAGAAGATTCAACAAATAGCATAGCACCAGGGCAAATCCTATTTTGAGCTTCTGGAGCGTGTTTTGATTTAAAACAAAACTAAACAATGTCGACGTACCCAAACAAAACTCAATAAAATGTCTTTCAAATTAAAATTGCCTGCTTCTACAAACAAGTGTTTAGGCTTTCAACAGACCCTGCAATACTGCTCCGATACTGGTGTTTTTTTTAGCAAAAACAAAACTGTAAGCAGCATTGGGACTTTGGATGATATTTAACGTGCACTCTCTCTACACGGGGCATTATTTTTGGCTGCAAGGGCCGTTTATAGGCTGGTAGTTTTTTTGGCGATGCTCGGACCCTAACCTGGGACCTTCAGCCGTGCCAGGTGGTTACTTAACCAACTAGGCACCCCAGCCCCTATATTAGGTAAAAGATTAATAGCTTAGGAAAAAAAGTTATAGATTAGTTTGATTTATCATCGCACTAGAGCTACACAAGGGCTATTGGCGCGGGGCGTCGTATTTTAGAACCACATTCAGGTGACGAGCCAATACCTGAATAGGCACCCAATGCAACAGTTAAGGGCGACATCTTACGCAGCATTAGGACTTTGAAGGATATTTAACGTGCACTCCCTTACACGGGTATTATTTGTCAGAAATATTTGGCTGAATGGGACGTTTATAGGTCGTCAGCTATTTTGGCGATGCCCGGACCCGAACCTGGGACCTTCCCCACGCTGAGTGAGTGCTTAACCGACTGGGCTCCCCAGCCCCTATAGATCAATTTGAAGCAATGTATACGACAATTTTTATGACAAATGAACCAAAAACTAATCGAGAATTATCAGGTTAATAAAGTAGGGAAACCTAGCGTATTCGGGCCGGAATGCAATTTGGCGACTTTTGGCGTTCGGTTCGGCTAGTACGTATTCGCTACTTGGCTGCAAAAGTTAAGCCACCAAATCGAGACCGGCCCGAATAAGCTAGCAGTACCTAAAGTAGTCTTTAATCAGAAACAAATTGTTAAACTGCTGCAAATCACTAATGCAAACATATAGTTTTCATTATATTACGAGATACCGATTAGGGTTATCGTCAATCGAATCTACGGTTAATCGTAGTAGCTGGTCGGCGACATTTTGATATTGGTGAAATCTTTTGGCTAGCGACGAGGATTTTACCGTATTGGGATACAACTTTAATTAAAAGGAATTTCACAAGCACCACACACATACACTTTATAACAATAACTCAACGACGTAATTATTTGTGAACTGTATTTAACAAATTTTGCAGTACAGCCCAAAGTACAATTTGATGTTACCACCAACAACAAGCAACACGACCATAAAAAGTTAAATATGGTACTGCCAAATGCATTAAGTCTTATCATTGATAACTGGGATAATGGATACAATAAAATATTTAAAAATAAAATTACCTTTCAAATTCTAAAAAGCGGCCGAAACATAAACAATGATGTTCTTCTTCCTTGCCTTGAGTCTTGTGTGACGTCATGGAACGCTGGCGCCCTCTTCTTGACGAAAAAGTTTGGTAAATGGAACTAAACATCTTTTACCAAATCATTTGGTAGTCGTTACAAAATAGTTTGGTATCGGTTAATATTTTTTTGGACCAGTGAATCAAATGTTGCAAACCGTATTAAGCAAATATATTTGGTTTTGTGTAGTAAAATCATTTTGTATGGGCCAATAAAGTTTGGTAACCGATACAAAATATCAGTTACCAAATAAATTTGGTAGAATTTTAAGAATCATTTTTTTCAGTGTTCAGGTACAGCATTATACCATTATCCAATGTACTGTTCAACAAAATTTGGTTCCACCGAAAATATAGTTTCTAATATTCTGCAACGCCTCTTAAAATGAAATATTTCAGCATGTTTAAAGTATTATTTGGTTGAACCATTTCTCAGATTTTTGTTTCCAAACTTGAATTTTTTTCCCCTCTGAATGCTAAAAATATGATGAAAAATTTCACAGATAGCCGTTTTAGCTGTTATGAAATGGTAAAAACAAGCATGCAATTTTCATTGTAGCAATGTTTATAGAGCTTGAACAGAGCTTGAGCTGTTTGTGAATTGGGCCAGTAGGTATTTTCTTCCTTTCACTTGGCCAATGAATTCGAGAAAGTTTTCTGCGCTCATTATGTCCTTTTCTTCCCTAAGATGGATCATCCAGGGATATTTGATGTTCACGCACAAGTTTCATTAACTGTTACCGTATTTAAAGTGCAGCATTATCCGCTTTAAGCTGTAACTACTACCTGTAAAACTGTTTAAAATCCAATAACGAATCATCTGTAATCGAGCTTTCCTTTTTGTTTTGCACATTGAACTTTTCCTCCGCTCTTGTTTTCTAGCAGCCGGAAATTAAGAAGCGTACCATTAAATCCGCCGTAATCATTTCTTCGTGTGCATGCATGCTTTCAAGCGTTTGCCTGACAAATAAAACTAAAAATAATTTTAAATACGTTAATTGCTGATTGCTGAGGATTTGACCTGGTTTCATAGTTGGCCCTTTGCTAGCAATTTTCGTAACAAATCCTCGAACCAGAATGTTTATATGTTCTTCTCTACTAATAAAATTATTTCCAATGAAGCATAATTATCTATTTTTGAAGAAAAAAAATAGTTACATATAAAATACATAAAAATTAGTATTGTTAGTAAAAACTTAGTAAAGTTGCTTGCTCAACGGGAAATATAAAAAAAGATGTAATCGTGTAGGATTTTTAAATAGAGTAAAGACTAATAACACTTCCTGAACTTGAACATTACTTGAGTAACGTTCTACAAGTTGCGTGCCGTCTTCCATTACTCCGTCGTCTCTTAAAGACGCTTTTCATTAAAATGCAGAAAAGTTTTCGGGAAGGAAAACAGAATCATGCTGACACAATCACCCAGTGCACGCTTACTTGATGTTTCCCATCACATGAAGAGGTATAAAACGGGTAGATTTACGATATTTTGTATTCAAAAGATTATTTAGTATGCTGAAGTTTGAAGAAAAGTAATCTTCATGAATTTTGACAAACGCTTAATAATTTGTGAAAACCTTTATCTGTAACTCTTTTTGTTTTTGGTAAAGAAAATCCTCTTGATTTAGTATTTTTGTACACAATATTGAAAAACAAAATCATTCAATAGTGGGACAGACTTTGGTAACTTGTAAAAAAAATACAATTTGCATTTGGTTTATTTTTTGGCATTGTTAATAATTTTATATTTAAATATACTATTTCATAACTTTGACACTGACATGTAAAAGATCCCTTGAGTACCCATTTGGCTTGGGTTCTCCCGGCAAAATTAAATCTTGGCATACTTAGACATCCACGGAGAGCACAGATTCATTGTAATCTGAGAGTCAAAATTGGTAACGCGAGTCGCATATGTGGTGGTGCCACTAAAGCAGCCCGATTTACAAAATGTGAACTTGGCATGTTATTGGAATTCATTTACGTCTTTCAAAATCATTAAGTAAACAGTAGTCGTCGTCATATGCTAATATATTTTGTTAAAATCTCTTTAATGATATAATTCCTTCGTTGTACGATAATGTAAGATAAATAATAAATTATTTATAGTTTTATTCGATTCGGAGATGCCAAAAATAGTTAAAATTCCAGTATTGAAGAGTTAAATCAAAAGAGTTGGCAGGTCCGAAGATTATATTTTAACTATTAATACACCTGACCCCCCAAAAGATAATTGCAATCTCCCTCATGCGGATTTTCAGGATATTACCAGCTATCTTTCCTCTTCGGACTCCCAATCTTCTCCCCATTGGTTTGTTCCCAGAGTTAATCCGGATCTCTTTCGCTTGGAATGAGATCCGATCCGCACAAAGACTTCACAATATAAGGAAACGATTTTCTTTAGAAAACCTAGACTAGGACATACATCACGACCCAAGTCACATGGGATTGGCGTAACAATCTGGCGAATTTTACTTCATTTCTAAGCAACATTTTCGCTTTTTCAAGTATTTGAAATACTCATAACATATAGGGTAGACTAACCAGTGAATATACGCTTAAGCACAATTTGTTTTAAGAAAATGCATACATTTAAAGAAAATATAGCTTGTAGGTTTATGACAATGTGAACACATCTGTCGTTTTATGTAAATTCTACAAAAAAAAGGGGTGACTTTATATTGCATTGCTTTGGGTAGCTTGGGTGTCCAAATAAAAAGTGGTACAAAAGCCAAGTGAATGAACAGTACTTTTACCTGTGAATGAACACAAAAATGTTCAGTCAATAAACTGTTGGATTATTAATGACTAGGACCAATCGGATGTCAGATAGCTTCCTACTAGATGAGAGGAAGTCAGTGTTGCCAATCCATCCAGTGGAATGACTTTTAATCCTTACTTTTTAAATGTATTTACCAACTGTTGGGGCCTGTTTATTCACTGGTCACCATTTAGAATTTTTTTTTTTGCATCAAACATATAAATTGTAGACCTTCAACAAAATAAGCTTTTTTTCTTGTAACTTAACAATGCGTACGCAAATGGCAGCGATAAGTCCCCAATATTTGCAGTATTCCTCGCCAATCCAGCAATTCATCTTCGCCTCTTACCCAACTGGTCTTTCTACTATAACATCGCCTGTCTACTACCTTCATGTCTTTGAATCCACACAGTTTCCCTCTTCCATGGATTTCCTGTTTTTTGTTCTTTTCCTGTTTCTTCCATTTCTGTTTGTGTCCCCATTATTCCGGGGTATTTCCCGATTCACGCTCTGTGAACTGGAAAAAAAATCATCTCCAGTGTTTGGGAATCCCAGGTGTAGAACGTAATTAAGATGGAACCTGGGCTGCTCATTCTTGTTTTGGTCTTTCCGGCGCCACATCTAAAAGAAATGTAATGCCGGCTTATCAGCAAATTGTAAATCCGGTTCTCGCGTTTGTACAGCTTATTCCGTTTTGATTTAACCAATATTTATGTTCCGTTGAATGTTCTTCCGATTTTTTTTTGTTTGTTTTCATAGAAGATGTTTCGGCCATTCATCGTTGAATGCCGACATCATCCTAACATGCTGCATTTTTTTGGTATTATATATGACGTATCATAGCTTAGCCCCCTCCATATCTTATATTTTTAACCCCAATTAAACTTAATTACTTTTTAACCCCAATTAAACTTATTACTTAAATTACCTTTTTCGCATAGCCTTAATATCACTTAGTACTTAAACATTTCAATCACACCCTGTTGGGTCGCCTAGATCAATAGTTCCCACAGAAACTTTGCTGACTCATCTTGACCTTACACTTTTTCACACGAATAATCTTAAATTTGATTGGTTGAGGAGAGCTGGACACGTGGTGGGATTTGACTATGTCTGGTTCTTTAAAAGATTTATTATGTTCAGCGTTAGTTTTTCTTCTGCAGATATTGTAACGTTTTATGACACTAAGAATACTTCTCGAGATTTTTTTTTCAAAACCAGAGATGATTAATGTCATTATTATTATTATTATTATTATTATTATTATTGTTATTATTGTTATTGTTATTATTATTGTTATTATTTCCCAAGTTTCAACAGAGTAGGAAAGAATGGGTCTGATTAAGCTTTTGTAGATTAAAATATTCTTTTTCTGCTAATGTAGTGAAACTTATGGACTTGGTTAGTTCACTTCATTCCACTTGAACTGTAATTTACGTAAATAAAATACAGACGCCAATCTTCAAAATGAACCACTGGTTCCCCTAGGTGAAGATAATTCAGTTTATAACGATAACAACAGACGTTTATTTCTTACGACTACACATTCACAAGTCAGCAAAAACTCAACTGACAAAAATTACAAGCTATTTTTTACAAGAACAAAATATTAACTGCTATGGGAGAAGTTGTAGTGTTTTTTAAACGAATATCAAAATAAAAATTAATATATAAAAATAATAATCATTAAAAATACTAGAGGGAATTCTTCAACGAACAGCAACATGATCCTTAAAAATTGTCCCTAAAAGAATATCCGAGTTTCAAATTGCAATTTGAAACTCGGACATTCTTTAAGGGACTGTAGTCGTTCGACAGTCGTGGTTGAAGTTGACGAATTAAGAATAACTCTAACAGTTTCAGATAAGCACATGCGCGTGTACCGATACATCGTTTTCAAAGTTGCACAGGCTGTTGCCTCCATTACTCCGCACTTGCTGCAGGCTGAATGGGAAGAATTGCGTTTTCATTTGAATGTGTGCCGCATCACTAAAGGTGCACACATTGAGCACTTATATTAAAAACTAGGTTAGTTTTCCTTCAATTTCATGTATGATTTGTTATATTTAGTATAAAATAAACTTATGTAATATACCACTTAAACTCGGACGTTTTTTAAGGAAACACCCTGTATATCATTCCACTTGAACCGTAAAAATATTATTCCAATGTATTTTCCGATCCGTCTGTATGGGAAAAAAACTCTCCCGTGTGTGTAGTAAGACATTTCTCCCAGGTGGATCCCGTAATTAAGATGGATCCCGCACTGGTTTGTTTGCATTATTTTTTCCTTTTTTTGCGCTCTCCCCGGCCCCATTTCCTTTTTTTCTGTATGGTTCAAGCCCTTGAAGTCCTCTCTGGGACATAGAATAAAGAAGATGTATTTGGTCTGGGAATTTCTGGACCTTTCCCGGAAAAAAAATAATTCCTGCTTTCATATTTCCATAGTATATCTTAATTGCCATTGCGTAAAATGTCTTATCAAATGGACCTCTACTAAAATCTTTAACTTTTTTTATTATCTTATTCGTTAGTGCTTCAATTTAGATGTTTAGAATACGAAATATTTCAATATATGTGTGAGAGAGAGAGAGAGTGAGTTACACGCTCTGTTATCACTCTTGAATTAGGTTAATTCCAAACAATAAATTATAAACTATTTAATACTTGTATAAATAAATAGTAAGTATCCTCAATATTCTATTAAAAAGACGATTCCTGAAATACAGAATTAGTTTCTAGTCCACTCTATTACTTTAGTTTATATAGGAAAATTCTCGTCATTCATTATGTGACATGTAAAAGATAGTAATTATTCGGCTTGCTTTCTTTCGGCACAATTAAATCTTGACATTAACTTCCATAGAGAGCTCAGATTTGTTGTAATCAGTACGTTAAAATTGGAACTAAGAGCCGCCAAGATAGTGCCACAAAACAATGGCTCTCAGTTTAATGGAATGTACCGAGTCTGTAAAAGGATTGATCCGACACAAAAGCAGCCTTGTTTAGGGAAATAAAGAGACAGCTGAGAGATTATTCGATTTGGCTGCACGGGCCGTTTATAGGTCGGCAGTTATTTTGACAATTCCCGGACTTGGGACCTTCCGCATGAGAGGCAAATGCTAAACCGACATGGCTCGCCAGCCCTTTATTTTCATTACAATATCATAACAGAGTTTGCTTTTATTGGAATTGGCCCTTCCTAATATCTTTTCATTTCCACGGACTCCCCGTGCTACGTTCCTTTTTTCCGGATTCCGTTCCCGGATGTTTTTCCTTCAGAAACTTATTGTTTCATTTCATTCCTGGTTTGTTCCCCTTTTAATGTGCCCCCCGCTTCTCTTTTTAATGGGTTTTCCGCTTCCCGATCGCATTCCGGAGATAAAGAGGAAAAACGCTTCCAGGAAAACCCGCAGCAATTCCGTCACGCGCCGTTTACTTTTCCGGTTTTCCCGTTTTCCGCTCGTTTTTATGTCTTTTTAAAAAGCGAATTTTTCTCTTTTAATAACTTTCGGGATTCGAATGCCGCTTCATTAGATTGAGCGTCTTCAATGAGCCGTTGCATTTGGGGCTCGTTCCTGGAATCAAATAAATTCCTCGTTACGACTCGGTTCGTTACAATAAAATTGTCAGAAGTCGATTTCAAATTTCAATCAGTCGAAATGATTTTCTTGCTTCACATTATAATGCAGAAGAGATGCAATTATGGCTTTTTTTGGTGGCCGTAACTGTATACTTAAATGTACTGATGCATATGTCACAAATTTGTTGTAGTTACTTACCAGGCTGTTTTGCGATAAAATTTCTCGGATGAGTTGATTATTTATTTTTATTGTTGTATAAAACTTCTTTTGTCGAAGTGGCTGATGGTATATGATAAAATCAAATAAGCGTGTCAGAATTCAAGGAGATCAGGATAGATTTTAATTTCTGAGTCATTAAGTATTTCACCTGAAGACCAAACCAAAAAAATTTGTCTGTGAATCTAGCATTTTTTTATTTATTGACCGTACGTTCATTACTTAGAAGACGGTTTAACATTTTAAAGCGTTTTTAGATGCGTTTAGGCCTTTAACGAAGCTATTGGCAGATAGATGTTTTGACGATTACCGATTCACAAACAAAACACACACTTTTCACAGTCAAGATTAAACAATGTGAAAAGGTTTTTAAAAAAAATTGCAGGGCTATTCGTAATTTCTTTTGGAGTTTTTTAATCCTACTCTTACTAAAATAGGTACTCCATGGCATTTCAAATATCTTTATAACAACACCATTCTTTAGAAAAAGCAGTATTTTTCGAAATATTTTCTAAAAAGAAGCCATAAATAACCAACAAAAGACTTCTTTAAAAATCAACCTAATCCGGAGTAAATCTTACATGGAAGGCTTCTCCGTGCTTTCCACCTCGACAGAAACTTCTTTGAGGAAGCATTTTCCGCCCCCCTCCTGAACTGAAGAGCTTAGTGGAAGAAAGTGCTAAGTGACAAAAATGTGAAAACGAGAAAATGAGCTTTTAAGTTTTCAGTTGGCACTTAAAATAGTTATAAACTGTGCTGGCACACGGTAAAAAATATACGAAACTTTGAATTTATGAAGAAGGGGAAACTTGATATCTTTGAACGATTGAATAATATGTTCATTGACACAAAAATCTAAATTTTTCTAAAAATGTCACTTAGCACGTTCTTCCACCAAGCTCTTCAACTGTCATTTGGGGGCTAATCTCAGCATCTCTTCAGAAGATTGGCCGAAGAAAAATGGCCGCTTTTTGTTCTCCTCTGCAACTTTTACGATCCACGGATTTTACTCGGTGTATCGCTTGGCAAGTGAGGGATTTTTCAGTTTTATAGAACTTTTTCTCTAATGTTTTCGCTCGTGAAAAGCAATCTGGACTATGTTTCTTTTGTGTTTGAAAAATATGTTTATACTCTGTAGGTGTAACATAAAATCATAGAATATTTATGATATAAATAGAGAATGCATCTTGGTTACATATCCCAGCCCCCGAAAATATATTAATGTACACGCTCGATCGTATATGTATTTTCACTTCTATCATTTTTTAGTTTGGTAAAAATTATTCCAAAATGATGTGTATCACAGTTTCCATCGCTAGCAAACTATTACTTTTCAATTCTTGTAGCTATGTGAATAAAGAAAAACGGATTTGAAAAAATTGCCTTAAGTATAAAACATTCCAGTTACAATTTAGGTCCGAAAAAAGGCGATGTTTTTTTATTTATTTAACTGACAATACATTAAACTTAATTATTTGTGCTTTTGTTTTTCTAATGGAACATGATTTTCGCATATTTTAATTTATTTTTTAGATCAGCAAATGCTATTTGAAATACCGTTATTTCCACATACAGTCATTGTATTTCACGTTACCAAAGCATAACGATTTCTGCTTCTCTGTTTTGAGGTTTCCCTGCAATAAAAAGACAACCACAGTGAAACGGGTTTGCCGTGAGGCTTGTATAGGGAGAAGTTTCAACTACTTACGATATAAAGTAGTCAAAGTTCAAGTGTGCCCATGATTTTATTGTCTTATGTAGTATATACAAACTAGTGTTTGAGGCTAATGTTTTCTATATATAGTTGAAAGAATTCGACGCGACAAATTACAAAAACGTAAAGAAATGGTAATATATGTGTCGTCCAATTGTTAAGGTACCGTCGAACGGGACAACTTTGCACATCGAGTGTAACTTGGACCAATCATGAAACCATAGTACCGACTTTCGTCGTGCATATTTTTTTTTACCTCACCAGTCAATGCAGAGTTGGCATTAATTGAAAAAGCAAGCTCGTTTTTAACGAGATGTCATGGGAAGTTATTCGCCTGAAGGGCCCCTTTAAGTCAAAAGTTACATGCGTGGTAAGTAATTTGCCAGTGGTGATTTGTTCTCACTATGCTGCACATACAGTGGCAATTCATGCGAAGTCTTTCTTTACAATAGAGGTGTTACTTTAACTCTAATTCAAGCAATAACTGGGGTTTTACTCTATACTCGCCGCCTACCAAATAAGAAACGGTAGGGATGGCGGTTTTTTAGAAAGCACCGGTGTTTCAAAAACCGGTTTTCAGTTCTACCGAACCTTAAAAACCGGTTTTCAATTAAACCGGTTTTTCAATGGGAAAAAAATGCGTTATGGGTTTTTTTTTTTCAAAAGAAGTTTTTTAAGAAGGTTTTTTTTTTTTTTTTTTGAAAAAAATCAATTTTTAAATTTTACTTTCGAATAAAAAAAGAAGTTTAGAAAAGCCAATTTTAAATGTTTAAAGTGTTTTGTTGGAAACCAAGTTCTAGGTTTGGCGGTTTTTGAGAAAAAAACCGATTTCCTGTTTTTAGAAGATTTTCCCAGCAGAAAACCGGTTTTTCAGTCAAAAGCGAGGGCAAAAAAAAAACGGTTTCGGTTTTCCATCCCTAAAGTGTTTCAAATAAGGGTGGCGGGAACTATAACTTTCGTTCCTCATCCACGCCTGCACACTTGATCAAATTTCGTTCTCACAGCCTCCAAACCGAGGTTCATCGTAACGAAATTTCCGCCCATTTAGCAACCACCGGGCCAGGAATGATGTGAATGCCGTAATCTCGCTTCCGCTAGAGGGCGCTCGCGGAGGGTGCTTCAGAGTGGCAGGGGGCGCACTCCAATATCTTCCGGACGGTGTGCTGCCAAACGAGATTAGCGTGTGAGGGAGGTGAGAGGAAATTAAGGTGTCACTAAGTGAGATACACATTTAAAAACAGGTTGTCTTTTGAATGCCTCCAAAGTAGGCCGCAAAGAGGCCCTTGGCTTTATTTTAAAGAAGTATTTTTATCGTTTGACTTTTAAATATTCTTCAGTTGTTCAAAGCATTTCGTCGTTTTTGGCGAATCCTTTCATTGCGAGGACACGTGCTATACATGTTCTCATGCACAATGTTACCATAGATTGATTGATATACATATATTTTCAGGTTTGTGAATGTTACCATACTTTGAGACGAGGTTTACGCAAAACACATTTTTTGCGAAATCATTTCGTCAAAAATGACAAAATTTTCGTGAAATTTGAACATCCATTTATTAGAGTGTATAACCGCGCACATCGTTATTATTCTTATTTAAAACATTTCGCCGACCCGGTGGCGCAATGGTTAAGATGTTAGCCTTTGGAGCTGCTGAGTTCGGGTTTGAATCCCGGTAACGCATGGATGTTTGTGTTTGTCAATGAATGTTATTTGTCTATGTGTTTGAGTCGTCCTTCTTTGTGTGTCTCTTGTGACTGTCTCTTCTGTCGAGCGGGGTATCGGGATATACAGCCTATGCTCTTCCCTTCTAGAGGGCGCCCTCACTGTCATATTTAAAACATTAGGGTAGACTGACCAGTGAGTGAACAGGCCCCAGTGAATGAACATTTGGTGAATACAATTAAAACATAATTATTGAAAATCTTTCGACTAGATGGATTGGCAACTCTGACTTCCTCTCATCTAGTCGGAAGCTATCTGACATATGGTTGGGTGTCCTGGTCATTATGTCCTGGTGTTTATTCACTGGCGAACGCAGCTCCTTAAACGTTCATTCACTGGTTAGTCTACCTACTTTACGATTATCCTATTTACGCAATGATTATTTATTTAAATTCTCATTAAGAGTACAATGTGATCTTGCCAATTAGCGAAATTCTAACGACTTCACTCCTAATCTCGCCAAACATCTATACCATCTTCTAACCTCCTTAATATAGGGGTTTGCTCGTCTTTCAGAAGTCTTCTCTCCCTTCCAAAATAACAAGTCTGCGCCTCGAGGTGTAATTGCCAGCTTCTCTCTCTGACTGAAGATCACGGGAATTAAATGGAATTGAATTATTGAGTTGGATATAATTACTAGTAATGTGTGTTCAGTAAGGTGTCAAATGGTTACGGTTCGGCTACGGTATCATTTTTCTGAATAGTTGGAAGTAAACAATTCTTGATAAAAAAAAAATAGTTCATTAAAAGAACTTTGTCTCTTACATTTGACTGAGTGATTTCTTTTTCTTTATTTTGGTAATGTGTTCAGTAAGGTGTCAAATTTGTAAGGTTGAGCTACATTATTCGGCTGGGGTTTATATTTTAGGAATAGTCGGAGTAAACATTTCTTTAGAATAATAGTTTATATAAAGAGACTTGACTCTTACATTTGGCTGAGTGATTTCTTATTGTTTATTGAATTACATTGTTTTGAAAATAAAATTGTTGAAATGTAAAAAGAGAAAGAGAGAGACGAAGATAATACGCTGAGTCGTGATTTAGTAATTAATTTAAATCTGAATCTTTTCGCCTTAGATTTCAATTATGTTACGCTTCGCAATCAATTGCTAGACTTCAGGTCGACGAAAGCGAAGTAGAAGAAAATAATTTTTTTTTCATATACGTTTGATTGCCGACCACCCGGTGGCGCAATGGTTAGGGAGCTAGCTTTTGGAGCCTCTGTGTTCGGGTTCGAATCCCGATAAGGCATGGATGTTTGTGTTTATTGAGTATATGCAGTGTACGTGCTCTTTAAATCTGTTGCTAAATTATTGCGCGGTTTTTCACGGGTACATGTCCCTGGAGACTATTTCCTTCCCCTTCTGAGACATGTCTAAATTGTGGAAAATACAAATGTGGACATTTCTAAATAGTGGCGCGCGATATAGATGGCAGCATCTGTCACGTTTCTGTGTGTGTGTTGTGTCTGTCGTACTTGATGAAGGTTTATAAGCGGGTCTCTGACCGAGCACACTAGTCTGAAAATATATGTCTACCAACCAACACAGAGAGAAAACTTCGGTTTGAAGAACCGGCTATACCGTCCCCCACTCCCCCTTAACACCATGTTTAAATTTTGTTTTATATCAACCGTATTTTTTTTTTGTGTGCTTCATTGCTACACCATAAATCAGACACCAACAACTCAATTAGGAAAAAAACACCAAACTACAATTTGCTTGTATAAAAAAAATGCATTTCCCCATATTTGTACCCAACTAGGAAACAAGTCCATTTCCAATATTACAACAAATGCCATTACTACCCGTTTCTTCTAACGATACTGACATTACCACAAACTAATAAACTTCGCACTACGCGTTCGATACCGTCCTAAGCGACCACAATCAGAGATAGGGAACGGATCCCCCCCGACCACAATTTGTAACTCCGATACGGAGATAAAGGGAAAAAACATGGGGAAAAAACTTCCCATCGGGACCGATTCCACTGATAAGAAAAGGGAAAAAATGAGATAGATGGCGACCCTAATGGTTTTCCATTTAGGGGAAAGAGAGAGAACAGACTGCTATTTGTGGTTTCCTAAAGCTCTAACTGTGGTGTTTTGGCTAATGAAGTAATATGTGGTTGGGTTTCGGCCGATTTAACTATAATTAGACTCATAGTTTCCTTGCAAAATAGCCACGACCATGGGCGGAGCTACAAAATGCGAGGAGCATTAAGATGAAGAGACAATTTCCACCGTTTTATTTTGTCTTCATCTAATTGTTCCGCTCGTTTTATAACTCCGCCCATGGCCACTTGGGCTACCGGCGATGTGACTCGCTATTTTTAAATGCTGTTTAAATTACCGAGGTAACTGACAACATCTTAGCACCTACCAAACGTAATTTAACTGCAATATTCTACATAACATTTGAACATTGGATTAACTTAACTGCAATTAATTTAACTGCAATATTCTGCATAACATTCGAATTTTGGATTGGACCTCAATGAACTTTCACTACGTGCAATACTATCTTCTGTTCAAAGCATTTTTGTTGCATTTTTTGTGCTCTATCTGGTTATATATCAGATGATAATCTAAAAAGACGCTTTTAATACTAGTTCTACTAGAAATATTAAGACCTACAACAACTGATAATTAGGATTAACAATGCAGGAACCGAATTGGTATTTAGATTATCTGCATTCAACACTCTTTCATGCAATAAAAACTTCGATGTTTGGAAATGCTTGCTATTTCCTATTACTAGCATCTTTATGGAATCCTTAGCTGTCTATCTCAAATTTTCAAACTTTTTTGTAGAAAACACCGGTAAAATCATAAAAAAAAATAATAATTTCGTAGGTTCCCTAATTATAATTTAATTTTTAAACTATTTTTTTAACTTCCCTCCTTTCTTCCTCAATGGCACGACAGCCCCTGGTGGGCCCTGGTCTTCTCAATCAATTTTCTCCAGGCCTGCCTCTGCCTGTCAGTGGTCTTCCAATTTGAGACCTTTAAGACTGATAAGTCTCTTTCCACGCAGTCGGTCCATCTCAGCTTTGGTCGACCTCTGGGCCTTGATCCGATGGGCTGAGCCAAAAAGATTATATTTGTCGAACGCTCTCTTTTTTTTCAACTTAGTAGCCACTTTTTCAAACTCACTGAGTGATATACCTCCGGAAACAGGAGCGGGATTAAAATCGGAAATAAAAAATCACCCAGATTATTTTTCCTGCTTTTGATAGCTTTCGGCTCGTTTGTTTCCGTATCTTCAGAGATGTAACATCGAAGAGGTTTTTATGACAGTTCCGTGGATCTCATTTTGAGGAGTACCGAAATGGAATCTCGTTTAAGAGGAACATATGAACAAAATTGGAGTTAGTGATACGATGGCTTGCTCAGTAAATTGAGCAACACTAATTTTTTAAAATGTTTTTAAGTATGTATTCCATTAGCTTTTTAAAATACTTTCGAATCCTCTCTATGTTACACTTAAGGCCCTCGCCGGATAAGACGGTGAAAAATGCCCCCATTCCAATCGGGCTAATTTTTTTTCTGAAAATACCTCATAGTATGGACAACTTCTCAGCCAAGTTTCAGCTAAAAAATATGACGCATTTTTGAGTAAAAAATTAAAGTTTTTTTTCTTTTCAAATTGATTATTCCCTGAATATACTTGATAAATCCAAAAAACTACTCATGAGTTTTTAGATATCATTGAGTAGTATTCTCAGAAAAATCCGCTCATAAATCTGATCGAGCGATCATTCTTAAAAATGCATTTTTATTTTTCAAAAAAAAATTTCATGCCAAAATCGTTTGGTCACAACTTAGGATTTTGTCTCTACATATTCCTCTATTATCAATCTATAATATATATTTTTTTCAGATTTTTAAAATTATTGGACGATAGTTTAAAAAATAAAAATATTCTTAAAACCTGACTTTTCGCACTACTTACTCGGCAGATGGCACTCCTAACAAAGGCGGGGAAATTCAATCTGGGAGAATTTCTTTCGGACTAAAGAATTTAGTGAGGTGAGGTGACCGGTGTTGTTGTAGAGGGAATAAGTTGAGAGATCAGAAGGTTTTTAAAGACATTTAATTAACGACCACAGCACTAAACTACATAACGGATAACAGTAAAATTTGCATCAAAATGACACAGGTCCTTTTGGATTGAGAGATGGAGCAAAAGTGATGTCTTGTTCGGTTCGAATCTCACTGGGAATGAATTAGTCCCGCCTTTATTGTGCAGGGATTGGTTAAAAGAATATATAAGAATTTATACTATTGGGTGAGAAAATTGATTGACAGAACTTTAGTTTTAGTTCGCACTTTTGAAGGATTCGGGTGCAAAGAAAAGTACCGTGTGCAAAAGTTTTACTTCCCAAAATGGGGTGTCTAAACTCTAAGAAAGTTAATAGAAATTAAGTTAAATAAGATTCACCACAGAGTATCCCCCCAGTGAGGGAACCGAACGATACAAAACGTAAACATAGAAGGAAATATACTTTGCATATTTATATACACTAAGAAAATTTAGAGATGATAAAAAATTCTTAGACTATATAGAAGTATTTCCCTGAAATGCAAAGATAAAATGATATACTTCAGTTTTGCATATAAAATATAAGAACTTTGAATACACAGCAAGTGAAAATTTTCATGAAATGTTAGGAAAATAAAACATATATGAAAAAGCAATCTAATAAACTAAAGCACATGAAAGAAAATTTAAGTATTGACTGCAATTTGAATTTAAAGCATATTGGATATTAACTGCTGAGTGCTTGATTGATGTTCGTTACATTGTGATGTTGAACTGTAGGATTTAACAGCGATCACAAGAACGTTATAAACACATGATGCTTGCAGTCACTGTTGGTCAGACGCATTCGTGCTACAGATGAGCTTCGTCATGACTGTGTGGTGACACAAGATGGGTGTTTAGGATATTTTGAATTGTAATTAGGATAATTTTATTTGCTCTGCGAGGAACCGCCACACCAGTCCCTTCCTACACAATGATATATGAATGAACTTAACGCATGCTGGTTCACTGCATTTGTGATGACTGCACGTTGCAAATGAGTATCGCCGTGTTGCGTCGAGACTTGCGAACAAGTATGCAAATAGTAACGACGTGTTGTGTCGAGATTTGCGAGCAAGTATGCAAATGGTAACGACTTGTTGTGTCGAGATTTGCGAGCAAGTATGCAAATGGTAACGACGTGTTGTGTCGAGATTTGCATGCAAGTGAGTAACGATGAGTTGCGCTGAGATTTGCGAGCAGCGTTGCATGAGGAGCGAGTAGTCGAGCACATCTTGGTAGGAATCACTAGGAAGGGGTGACGATGGTTGCAGATATATCCTAGGTGTTTGCACATGGAGGGCTAATTGTTGTGGAAAAGTGCCGTTGACACTGTTGGAACAAGTGATGCTGCTGCCTGAGGCGAGTCTCAGGACTTTGAAGCTGAGGACTTTTCATTAGTTGCGTGAAAGTTGTCAGATGCGCAATGAAGATCTCCCGGAACTGTTGCATATTGTCTGTCACGTTAGTAGTTGCTGCTCCTGAAGCTGCAACTGCGACAGAGGTGAATGCAGAACTGTTGTGGGTTGTTTGCGCCGGGGAGCTTGCAATGGTTCTACGGGTGCGTAGAGACGACGGCGCACCCAGGTGTTTGCAGCCTGGTAGCACGCTGGGCATCCAGGGGAGTTGTGGGTGAGGCAAGCTTTGGCAAATGCAAATGTACCTGCATAGTTGTACATCGGAACTTGGATGGTTGCACAACAGGAGCAAGGCATTCCATTTTTCTACGCAAAAAATGTCCAATTCAGAGCCGAAAAGAATTGGGATGTGATATCCCAAACCGGTGATAGCTGGCGTGGGAGAGCTGACGAAAGAAGGGCAGTTGAGACGATGGGAGAAGTCTCAGGAATCCCATAGCGTTGACAGGGTTCACGCGGGGGCGATGGGGAGAAGGGCGAAGTCATAACTCTTCCAGCATCTGAAGTCGCCGCGGCACCGGCGAGGGGCCTCCAAAGGGGAAGGTGATGAGGGACGTGCGTTTCAGTTCATTTAGGAGAGTAGTTGTGCTGTTAGTGGTCGTGGATATTGTCCGAAAAGTGTCCAAACCGGGTCACCAATGAGGTGAGGTGACCGGTGTTGTTGTAGAGGGAATAAGTTGAGAGATCAGAAGGTTTTTAAAGACATTTAATTAACGACCACAGCACTAAACTACATAACGGATAACAGTAAAATTTGCATCAAAATGACACAGGTCCTTTTGGATTGAGAGATGGAGCAAAAGTGATGTCTTGTTCGGTTCGAATCTCACTGGGAATGAATTAGTCCCGCCTTTATTGTGCAGGGATTGGTTAAAAGAATATATAAGAATTTATACTATTGGGTGAGAAAATTGATTGACAGAACTTTAGTTTTAGTTCGCACTTTTGAAGGATTCGGGTGCAAAGAAAAGTACCGTGTGCAAAAGTTTTACTTCCCAAAATGGGGTGTCTAAACTCTAAGAAAGTTAATAGAAATTAAGTTAAATAAGATTCACCACATTAGCATAGATTTAGAAAGTAGCAGATCTGCCTCTAGGGGGAAAGGTGAAGCCATTTGTTAATCATTATCCCATAAGGCAGTTCGCAAGCTCTTCCACATGGCATGCCATACGCCACCAGATGGCACCATGAGATAATTCGACTAATAAAAGATATATATTCAATATTAACTAATTAAAACTTTTTACAAGTTTCGCTAGCATAATTTTATAGCTGCATGCGTATTGATAATTTCTGTAAGGCATGAGGTATATATTCACAAAAGAAGCAAGTTAAAAATGCAGTTTTTATTGTATGTAACTCCTCATAAAAACCATTTTTGTGAATCAGTATCCCGTGATGCATTGCGAAAACGGCGAAATGTGGATTCATCACGCATCATTGCGTTGTACGGGATTGCGCAATCGGTGGGCATGCTATTTCTAAATCTATGGATTTTAGAGCAAAAAAATCAGGCTTTAAGAATTATTTTTTTATACTATCGTCCAATAATTTTAAAAATCTGAAAAAAAAATATATTATAGATTGATAATAGAGGAATATGTAGAGACAAAATCCTAAGTTGTGACCAAACGATTTTGGCATGAAATTTTTTTTTGAAAAATAAAAATGCATTTTTAAGAATGATCGCTCGATCAGATTTATGAGCGGATTTTTCTGAGAATACTACTCAATGATATCTAAAAACTCATGAGTAGTTTTTTGGATTTATCAAATATATTCAGGGGATAATCAATTTAAAAAGAAAAAAAACTTAAATTTTTTACTCAAAAATGCGTCATATTTTTTAGCTGAAACTTGGCTGAGAAGTTGTCCATACTATGAGGTATTTTCAGAAAAAAAATTAGCCCGATTGGAATGGGGGCATTTTTCACCGTCTTATCTGGCGAGGGCCTTTGCAATACTATGTTTCGCAGTTCATATATATTGTTGATTTAACGATTTTCTCTGTCTTTGACCAATATTCTTTCTTCTTCTTTTTTTTTTTATAAAATTATATGGTTGATTGTCCTGAAGTTTTGTGTTTCATTAATTTTTCTGTAAAAAGTCATGTCTTGCGTTGTAATGATTTATTTGTTGTACCACTCTGTAAACATAATTAGTTATGTAATCATCAACTTTATTGATTTTATCGTAATTTTTAATCTTTTTAGTCTAATCGATAAGTTATTTTTAATCTTTTCAGTAGTTTCGTAATTTGCATGCTCAGTCCATTTTTGTAAGTCTCTCATTTCCACAAAGATCTTATTGCCTTTTTTATAAGCTGACAAATGAAACAATGCTTTACAGTGGATTGAAAAATTTTTAAAACTAATATCAAGAATTTTGCTACACACAACCGGCGAAGAAAGGTATCAAGGTTAAACAAATTAGAAAGCAATAGGCAAACAAATTGTGGATGCTAGTCATGAAAATGCTGTCCGATTTCTCCATTAGGTTAACATTGGGAAGTTAGAAAATATCTTTAACTTTGCGTATGAAACATTGATTCACGAAGGAAATAACGTCAAATATTAGCGTCAATAGTATTTTGTTGGTAAAAGTTTTACATCTTTCGGCGAGTCTCAATTGTCTGAAAAAAGGCAAGCGATTTTTGAGGCTCCCTGATACATGTAAAATTGTTACTAACAAATACTCTATTTGGTCCAATATTGACATTGTTTCCTTCGTGAATCCTCATATCGAGGAGTTCGTTTCGTTTTCGGAAATTTGTGTCTCCTTAACTTTGTGGGTACAATGTTTCATTAAGGGTACTTCCCCCTCCTCCTTACCCCCACATCATTAAGTCAGAAGAGCGGCAGCGTAATCCCGTGCGAATGAATTTGTGCTGACCGCACGAGAATTCCTCGGCAATTAAAAGGGGATTTGGTAGGATTAGGCGTACGCTCGTGTGCTAATCTGCATTAGCACAATTTCCAATATGTGTCACCCGCCGCGAAGGATCAAATGGTCATTTATTAAAACATGCTTTTCTGGGAATATTCAAAAGGGGAAATTACTTTGGGTTTTGCGGAGACAACTTTGAGGAAAACATTTTTGAACTACTATTATACTAATGGTAATAATTGTTTTTATCTTTCGGATATATATGCAAACCAAAATTTTGCTGTTTGCACACTCTTAAAACAACGAGTGAAATCCACTCCAGTAGGAGAAGTGCATTTTCGACACTGGAAAGGAGTGAATATTAAATCAGACTGAGTTAAAAACACTCGTTTGGAGTGATCCTGTCGGAGGTTTAACACACAAAAGATCCACTCCAAGAGGAAAAGTGCATTTTCCAGACTGGAGGAGTGAAAATTACTCAGACTGATTTAAATTCGCTCGTTCGTTATAAAAGTACAAGTCTTAAGATTTTATCAGACGGTAGGAGCGTTCGCTCGTCAGATAACTTTTGGGACAGCCAAAACGTCAACAAGAGAACGGCTACGTCATAGGTTACATCGCAAACTTAAAAGCAGTGTTATCGTGGTATTTAAGGAGGATGTACATTGTACAAGGAGGAGGCTCGGTCATGACGTCACGACTGAACTTCGTTTTGATTGAATCTGCCGTTCGATCAGCAAAAAAGTAGCTGATTTTTTTCAGGTCGACTCTGAAAAAGCTCAGCCAGCAAGAACGTGCTCCAATATCCAGTTTTTGATATGGCTTACGGACGTCGCTGAATAAACTAGCTTTCGTGTGATAAGGCATTTATACGTTTATAGGCCATCTTTAAAACTACCCAGCGCTGTCAACCACCGTTTACAAAAGATATTGGAGTTCAATTGGGAATATATTCCTAGGGGGAT
Source organism: Hylyphantes graminicola (assembly GCA_023701765.1). Lineage (NCBI taxonomy): Eukaryota > Metazoa > Arthropoda > Arachnida > Araneae > Linyphiidae > Hylyphantes > Hylyphantes graminicola. The sequence goes on along the minus strand of CM043119.1, from coordinate 6,643,846 downwards.
ATTCGTCCAGCCTAACTAGATATTGTACACAAATGAAGTGTATCTCCAACTGTTCGACTATTACGCCTTCATAGTTCTCTCAAACTACTATTCATTTGCAAAAGAAGGTGCAAAGAGAATCCCTTTAAAAAATTCATTCCAAAACTTTCAGAGATTGATTATTTTGTGTCACTGTTGTTATTTTAAGCCATGGTATGCAAAAACGAAATATAAACGCCAATTTTTAATACCTAATTTAAAATTTATTATTTTCATATTCTTAACTAAAAAATCTCTTTAATATTGCTGGAAACCAAAATAATAAGAATGTTTTTATATAACTTTTGGTTTGATTTTAAAATTCGGCACGGCAGTGGCGCTATATTTACAACAATGTCATTATTTGTACTAAACTCTTTTTTTACCATATCCTCCCTCCTATACCAGCATTATACATTCTACCTAATGAAAAGTAATAAATACCATTAGTTACCTCTACGGGAAGCCCTGAGTATCTTCAGTTTAATTATTACAACCCCTGAATTGTGTTGTTCATAAAGTAAGTTTTAGAAATTAAAAAGATTAAAAAATACGGCACTTAACCATGTCACGGACGCAAGATATATATTTACCAAAAATACACATCCACATCCAAATGGATAAAGTACTCCCCCCTCTCCCCCCCCCCTTTCCAAAAAAAAAATCCTAAAAGCTGTAGCAACAGTCCTAATATTTCACCATTAAATGGTGCAAATACACACTGCAATTTCAAAATATGTGAGAACATAACAGTTGAACAACAGTTCGTGATACAACCCATTTATGTCCAAGATCTAATGAGGTTGGCTGAATATTTTGAGTCCATCCACCAACACCTACTCCCCCCCTCTTCGTAAATGTTGCTTCAGCGCTGGTTAGATTTGAAGATGGTTTATAATCGTATCAGACTTGCAAACAACACAATTTTAATTGCAAACTAGGGGGCAAAGCTCCTTGATCGCTACCGTTCTCCAACCCTCGGGAATTGCTACGTAATTCCTATTTGTTTGCTCCGCAAGCAAACATGCAAGACTAATATGAAGATACTGTCAATGCAGGAATGCTCATATATATCATCTGGCTAGTTTTCGTGGGACTGCTCCAAGGCATTACGTAGCTCTAGCGCTAAGCAACGATCTCTACCAAAGCCACGGAACGCAACCTGAAGCAGCCCCAGCACAAAACAAGCACATCTCCACACTTAATTTCAGTGTTTCTGATGTTTCTGATTGGCAGAAGCCGCGTAAGTCACGAGGCTTTCAAGCATCCGACAATTACAATTTTATATTATATAGAGATATTGGTACGATAAAAGTAACTTTTTACATCGGTAAAAGAATGGAAGAATTTTTTTGTAATCCAATATTAGTCTAGCCTGTTTGAATATTAATTTTATCTATTACGCTATTATAAATAATTAATAAAAAGTCCTCATAATAAACAATTCTTTAGATAACGCAAGTTTCCCCAATGAATTAGTTTTCAAACTGGCAATTACCTTTTCATTTCACTTAATTTATTACGATTCGTTCCTATTAAATACTTCATAGTAAAACCATCCTATTAAAATCAAATGAATTTAATTATGCTGAATAATTTACTTTGCACGTCTCTTTTAAACACTTAAAATGTTTTTCTTTTCTACAAAAACACGCTTTTAATTCCACCCCATTAGCAAATCTCTCATGCTCCTCATTTCGTGCACTTCATGAAATATTAATGCTATGAAAATGTAAATAGAAAAACAAAGGCACTGCTCCTAAATTCGCATGCTACATTTTCACGGGAATGCATTTAGATTAAGTCTACTTTGAAAGGAGCTGCCCTCCAGTTAGTGAAGAACGCATAATTATATTCCACTCGTCTTTATTTTAATGGAAGCGGATTGTTATTTTTAGCTTTGACAAATTTTGAATAAAACGGTACCTAATTATTATTTTTTATTTTATGTATACAGTTAAATAAATTTAATTTTTTTTTGTTTTAAGTTCGGTCTAGAGTTCTTGATTTGCTTATATTCCACTCGTCTTCATTTTTATAGAAACGGATTGTTATTTAGCTTTGAAAAATTATCAAAAAAACGGTACCTAATTATTTTTTTTGATTTTATGTGTACACGTTAAAAAATTATATTGTTATTATTTTTTTTAATTAGGTCTAGAGTTCTTGATAGGCTTGGCGTTGGCCTTCTGAACACGAGGTTTTCGGATTTTATTCAGTCTTTGATTTTTACGGCCCATTATCGAATTCTGCAGTAACTAATTCTATTTTTTAAAAAACGACAGTAGAGGAAGGTGGGCCACATTAAATTCTCTGTTCTCCAACGCCATGAGATATCTCAAAAGATTGCATTACGTGTCTGTTAACCAACAATTTTAACAACAAACGAGCAAGTTTAAGACGATTAGGAGCGATTTAGGAGGTAATTTTCACTCATTTCCTGTGTCGAAAATGCACTTCTCCTATAGAAGTGGATTTCACTCTTTTGTTTTGTTAAACCTCCTACAATTGTAACAACAAACGAGCAGGTTTAAGACGATTAGGAGCAATTTAGAACTTAAATTTCACTCCTTTCCAGTATCGAAAATGCACTTCTCCTATAGGAGTGGATTTCACTCTTTTGTTTTAAGGGTGTAGATCTTGACGTCCGGACGAACATTGGCAAGGTAATAAATCTTGCTAATGCATTCTTAACATGTATTTAAAGTGGGTTTACCTCGAATTCCTTTCTAAAGTAAATGACAATACCAGAGACCAACTATTCCGCAAAAAACTCTCTCACTTTCCCCCGGCAATCGTTCTCCATAAACTGTACGCGAGACATGGAAATAAGCGAAACGAAATGGATGCGAAACGTCTCTTTCGTTTCTCTTCACCCGTAATTGCTTTCGAATAGAATTCGCCAAAAGGCGCGCATCCCCCGAAGACCTTCCCGCGCTTTTGTGAGAAATTTTCGCGCGCTTTTCTCTTGATGCGCGCCAAATTGAATAAAAGTAGCATCTGGAATGATATTCCTATCTCGTAATGGATTGAACACCTGTTTCAGACCCTCCAGGAAGGAGGGGTCAGCTGAATTGACGAGAATCCAATAAGAGTTTCTGACTCGAATTCATGGGGATAAATATATTTAATCCATTAACGGTCATTAGCAAGAAAAATTGGCTCTCGAAAGTTAGCTTTTCTGCTTAAATGTGTCTAAATAAGCAAAATATAAGACAAATGAAGACAGTAGGCCAATTTATATTTAAAAAAATTCTGGTTGGAAGCATTACAATTAACTGAAGTAAACAGTGACTCTGGTCCCTATTCGTAAAGTCACAAAGTTAGGAACCATTCAAGAGTTGGATAAAAGGTTGTGTAATATTTTGTGTTTCGACATTTTCTTCAAGTTTTTGGAGATATTTTTGGGGTCTTACTTATCAAAGACGGTGCGCAATTTGTTTCATAGACTTAGAAAAAAAAAGAGTGATATATTAAGAATCCTATAGCTCCTTAAATATTGTACCAAAAAGCTAAGAAATTAATTTTTTCTTCCTATAATTGGCAAAGATTTTATAAAAAAGGAACAATTCCCGAATTAAAGTTAAAAAAAAAAAGGCAATACCTTCTTGATTGCCAGTAAGCCATAAACAACATCTTCTCGATTAGGCCCCTTGTCAGAACCGAACGTCCGACTTAAAGAAAATTAGAAAGAACTCGAAAAGAACAAAGAAGGACACTAAAACTCTCTTGGGTCGGAGACCGTTTCGGCGCGTCACAAAGGAATTTTTTATCCCCGACAAGTGAGGGATTCTCGTATGACAAAGCTGCTTTTGTTCTGAAGAAGATGTTCTCGTTTCGTCCCTTTGTGATGGGCTGTCCAAAAGCTTGGCCATTAAAGGGGAAAAGGACGCGGGGCTCCTAAACGAAGTGCCTCTGTTTTAACAATTTAACAAAAAATTAGTCCGGCTGTATTGAATATTTTTTGCCAACGGTATTTTTATCTGATAGATGTAGCTGACTTACAGGGCTCTGTACTTTCCCACTTTTTGAAAATGATTCTTATATTTGCTTGTTAAATTATTTTTTGAAAATTAAAATAAATATTCGAACTTATTTGAAAAGGTGGGATTCTAGAACCCTGTAAGTCAGCTATATTTATCAGATAAAAAATCGCTTTTAAAAATATTCAATGCAGCTTTAGAAATTTGTTTTTGATTCTTGTCATTGGATTAACGCAGAGGCATTTTGCTTTGGAGACTCGCGCTCATTTGTTTGCGTACTCAACCATATATTTTGATGACACCGTCCGCAATTTTTTTGGATATTACTGTCATAGAGATCTATTAATGATGGCAGAACTCCAATGTCTCATACTGGGTTTACATGCTTCGAGCGCTGTTTCCAGCATGAGCGTAAGCACTTAGACCTTCATCGATTCAACCTTTGGTTGGCGAGAAATTTGCGAGTGAGATTGTATAGCGCGGCGATTTGATGATGTGACTAAATTGAATTCGCGATGTAGGATCAATTAAAAAAGAGAGAAACGGCCAAGATAGTTGCCATTTACCTTATGGTAACCATTTCCTTTGATCTCGGGCAGAAAACCGAAAAAAAGATGGGTTGGTGGCCTTGAGAGCCGGCTTCAGCGGATGTTCGAATAAATACGTATAAAGCGGTTACCTTGTGATAATCAAGGCCATGCTGAAATGGCTGCTCGGTGTCTCAAATCGGCACTCATTGCTGGGCATTCAAAAATGTGGTTTGATGTAAGCTGCGTATCTGGGCAGTTGTCACAGTTTCTATAGCCTTATCCTGCCCTCTTTGTTTATCTTAATGCCTCTGTGGTGATTGGTTCTTAGTCTGGCAATGGTTTTTGTGGTGGATCTGCATTTAAATTACAAATAAGGCGCTTCGTTTGAATAGATCTTTCTATTAATTTGTATTTAGCGATTTCATTTACATCTTAGAGATAAACAATCCATGCTACCATAACATTATTAAAAATATTTTTATTCTTCTTTCGAATCGAATGTTATAAGCCCGACTTCTTTTAAAGTACTCATTAATCCTCTGGAAAAAAAAGGAAAGAAGTCTTCAAATCTTTTATTCATGTCCCTCGAAAAGAAATACTAAACCTTGAAACTTACAAATACACAAGACGAAATTGAAAAATCGCATTTTCTGGAAGGTTCTCTGGATCAATAGTTAATTAAAAGCATTTTTTTACTTTCGCTGTTCGACAAAACTTCTAGCTCAGAGTTCTTTTAATTGAAAGAATGCACCGACAACGTCGTTTGTATTTGTCGTGCATTGAGATCGATACTTGTTCATTATATGAATAGCTAAACTCAAAAATTTGTCAAGCACATTCGAGAACATTCCACTACGCTCCTTTCCTTTATCATTTTAGTGAAAGAAGATGTTTGTACGGAAATGTCCCTGTTAATTTGACTCCCTCTTGAATTTGGCGATTCGTTTGTGATTTACTAAAGAATAAAAATATGGAATGGAACATATATTAAAAATTAATTATTGATTAAACTTTTATAATTAATTATTGATTAAATATTAATAATTAATTCAGAAAAAAGGCGATAAATGTTTTAAGTTTTAATACTAGGCTCTTGTGACAGCTGAAATTCCTCTTCTTTTATGTAATCTTCGGCAAAATATATTTATAACGTGTAATTAGAAAGAAAAAAAAAGGTGACCAGAATCATTTGTAAATAAGATTTTATCAAAGAATACGTTTTGAATAATAACTATGTCGTTGAATGTATTTCCCCAAACTCTCTATCGACAATTTGGCTGACTATCAAAGTACTTAAACACTTTTTGTACTTTTTTACTTAATCTTAAAGAAATTTGCTCCATTGATAATATTTTAAAACTCTTCAAAAGCCAAGTTGAAAATGCAAAGTCTTAGAACTCTCTATCGACAATTTGGCTGACTATCAAAGTACTTAAACACTTTTTGTACTTTTTTACTTAATCTTAAAGAAATTTGCTCCATTGATAATATTTTAAAACTCTTCAAAAGCCAAGTTGAAAATGCAAAGTCTTAGAACAAGCAGTTAAATACCATTGAATCGCCTGCTTATTGGATTTAATAAAATTTTCTTCATCTAAACTGTAATTTAATTTTTTTAAAAATAGTGGAATAATTTTAAAAGATTCATCCAGCCCTAAATGTATTGATTCCATAATTTATTTACTTTCCTTCGTAAAATAAAACAAGCAATTAATTATACCCTAATTAATGGTTAATTTTTTTAAAAGTAGATATTTTTTTTAACCTATCAAATTACTTTATTACTGTTATAGGAAATAATTACTCGAGGGCCATGAATAAGCTTCTCGTGAACTTTAATTTCAAAAGACACACATCTTTAATTTTCTCTAAACCTCTTAAATTGATCAAAATAGATTACATTTTATGCATTTTGCATTGATTTCCATGCTTATTGGATTTAGTAAATTTTCAATACTTCTGTGTAAAAAAAATCAATTATATTTATAAAAATTGCAGACTATTTAAAAGATTCGCCGAACCAAGAAATAACTTGTTTCAGTAATTTATTTTTCCTTCTTTAAAGACACATAAATAATTAACCTAATTGAGTACTCTTTATTATAAAGTCGACATTTTTTAACTATCAAAGTACTTTATTTATGTTACAGAAAATATTTAATCGTAGGGCAATAATAAGTTCATTGTAAACTTTTAACTTTAAAAGAAAATCTCTAATTTACTCTAAACCTCTTAAATTAATCAAAATAAAAATATATATATCGATATTTATGCTCACACTGCACTGAGCTTATTTTGTGGGAGTTATTTTTACAATTCTTATTACACTCCGTGCCAACCTAACTTGGGTAAAACAAAGAGTAAAAAGGCAGAGGGAAAAGCGTGGTTGTTCCGTTAGTTGGAAACTCTTGCAAGGTAATATGTACATACAAAATGATCTTTATACAATTTAACCAAAATACACTTTTCATTCTGATAAAATTATCAAATTTTCTCAAATAATATTCAAATCTGTTAACCTTAAACGAAGTTACTTAACGGTTGTGTTGGGTATTCAGGTGTCGGCTCGTCACTTGACTGTGGTTCTAAAATACGACGCCCGTCGCCAATAGCCCTCGTGTAGCTCTAGTGCGACGATATTCAAGCATTACCTAAACTGAAACGAAATCAAAGTTTTCAACATATTTTCTGGAGGGATTCACAAATAATTTATAGAACTCTTTACATGCGCGGAAGGATCTTCTCCTTAGCATATTTCTATTTACCCAATTTAGGTTGGCAAAGAGTGTAGTGCCGGAAGATTTTTGAAAATGTTTATAGAATTAATGTGAGTCGCTTAACTTTTTAAAACGTTTATGTAGAATTTGAAAGGCTTTTCTGGAAAATAATCTTTAAAGGATCTTGCAAGTGCTTATTTTTCAATTAAAATCCTATGTTCGGATATTTTTTTTATCTTGTGTAAGATTCGCAAATTCAATTTAATTTTAGTTCTGGAGTGTCTGCTTTTTTGGACTCAAAGCATTTGAAGTACTGGATCTAAGAAGCTTTACGAATGAGACAGAAGCTTTAAGAAAAGAACCTACGACATGAAGTTTGAAATTTTATGCCTAATTAGCTTACAAATATTTCTTTTCGGATTACTGGTACCTCATATTTTGTTAAAGCAACTTAATGTTTTTTTTTTCATTTTCTTAATATTTTGATCCTTATATTTTTTGATTTAGTCCTTAAAGGTCATATGAAGCTATTATATATTTTTATAAGGGAAGAATACCAAAGATTGATAACACAATAGCAGATTGTTGCAGGTCTATATATACAGTAATTCCACTTTTATTAAATGTTCCGTGTGTGTTGTTTTTGTGAAATTATTTATTCAAAATTTTAAAAAAAATTTAAACCAATTTCAGAAAGTTTGATTGTCGGTACCTATAAGTCAGCTACATTTATCACATAAAACCATCGCTTGAAAAATATGCAATACAACCGGAGAAATGTGGCAGGGAAAATGTTTTTTTTTTTCTCCATTGGATTAACACTAATGCACTTTGCTTTGGAGACCCCACAGTCCTGCGTGCCCATTTTCCCTTAAGACAACTGTATTTTTTACTATTTGTCCTTTTACCCCTTCAACTTTCTAACCGTCCAATTTATAAATTTATTTTCTGTTAAAAAATCTGGCACACACCAGACCTATCTTATATTTATTTTGCCCGTTTGTTAGTATCTACTCTTCAATTTCCGTAACCATTGAACTAAAGTTGTTTATTTCAGTTCTTTCAGAACTTCTTGTTGTAATAAGTGGCCAATTTTCTCAATCTTTGAAGATTCTTTTAGGCACGCATTCAGTCAGCGAAAAAGATGCGTGATAGAGGTCAATTTTGTCAGATAAAGTCTTGAAAATTTATATTATGAGTGCAACTCTAAATTGACAATTATTACTTTTAGAAATTGTTTTCAAAGTATTTTTTTTAAAAAGTGTTTCGTAGTTTAAGTCCTTTGTGTCAAATATTTCCACCCGAGCCTAGAAATTTGATTACCCCCAAATTTTAGGGGCCCTCAAATTTCTAAACCCGGGCCTAACGCACCTTATGTAAGATCAGCTTCTTTATGCTAAATATTGTGAAACCCCACAATTTCTATAAATGTAACAATTTTTTAGTTTTCACTTCAATTTTACTTTGACATTGACTTATAATTATTGATTTAACCCTCTAATGCATGAATTTTTATTTTCATCCCAAAAATATACATATATGTATCTTTAATACTCACACATTATGGGAAAAATACTAAAAAAAATTTAACTGCATTAGAATTTAAATAATTTCAGATTTAAAAAAAATTTCCATACGACAAAAACCAACTGCAAAATTCCAATTTTAATAATAATGGCTTAAAAACTACTACAAATATTTCAAAATAACCCTTTTTAACTATGATTAATTTTTCAGAACAATTTATTAGTATTTAGTACTAATATTATTATTCTTTGAATACTGCCAAAAATGTAATTTCACAAAAGTTAATAACCTCACTCTTTAATTTTGAATACACTTTTACTACTGTCATCTATGAGTATCATTAGTCACTAAAACTTTAAAATGAAATGTAATAGATGAACAAAACACATATTTGTCTAGGAGGATCTCGAATTTAATAGAATAAAGTGGATTATGTTACTTGTTACCAAACGGTAACAGTATACATTAGAGGGTTAAGCAATTTAATAAGGCAGATTGTATAATGGTAGAAAAATACGTGATGCATCAACTAACTAGCACTATCTTTAAAGAAAAACATATGCAAAAAAAATCGTAAAATTTTCCCCAAAATCTATTGTGCTTATAGTAGGTTTCCTCATATCAGGCACTGCAGAGACTGTCGGTCCCATAGGGCTGATTGCATTAGTTTTGGAATCACAACTTCCGCATAAATATTGAGTTGCCATGCTAGCCCTTTTTCCCTAGATGTGGGAATCAAAATAACATCCAAATGAAGCAAATTTGAAACTAAAATTTTATCTAGTTATTTAATTATGTATTTTTGAAATTTGAAAGTGCAAAAAAATTACAGCAGATGGCGACCCTATTTTAAGACTTTATCAATCAGTAATTAAACAATCGGATGTTATTTTCTTTTTAATTTCGTTTTAAATTGATGTTATGGTGAATCCCATACCTGGTGAAAATGGGATAATGTGGCAAAGCAATTCTTTTGTATAAGTTGTGATTTCAAAACTAATGCATTAGCTCTATCATCACCTACCTCATACCTATTTTTCCAACAGTTTTCCGTCATTGTTTGCTGAATTACATCCCCTTTTTTTAAATCTCCTAACAACCACTAAATTGTTCCAGAAGACTTCTTTTTTATACAAAAATTAAACGAATTGGTTTTTTAATATAAAAAAAGTTCCATGCGGCCACTTCCACTTAATCGTTTGCGAACTTCTGTTGCCATCGCTCTCATTACTAAGTTTGATTGAGATTGCGAATGAGGTCTCTTCCCCCTTAATCGATTTCCACTAACCCTTACTATATCGTCTGCTTTTTATTCCTCTTGTCGATTAGAGCCGAACCCCCCTTCTCGTCGTTAATAATCGTCTGGAGAAAAAAAAAAGTTAAATCTCAAAAACACACACAAAGTCAATAAAAAAATCCCCAGAAAGAACGAAAAAAATTCGATAGAATAAAGTATACTTATTTTTATCGGTATCGACTTTTCCGTACCTTTAAATTCCCAGAATATGCGGTGGAATGTTATGGAAAAAGTCTTTTTTTTTTTTAATAATAAAATTCCCCACTGAATATTTAATATTTGTTGTTGCTCGTGTTTTGGAAAAACTATTTTTTCCGGTAAGTTGCGCTTTGGAATGGGAGGAAAGAATCCTAATTATTGCTTTGAAAAATGAATTTCTTCGAAGCAACATAAAACGAAAACACATTTTTAAAAATATAATTAAATAGTTGCCCCTCTTTTTTTAGTAAGAATGAAAGAAAACTTTTTATGGGATGAAGCAAAGATAAAAAAAAAGTTCCATGAAAGGAAACCTTTATTTTTTTACAAAGGTAACTCTTTTAAGTTTCGTCTGAATTAAAAGGGTTTTGGTGCTTTAGTAGTGGTAGTTAATTTCTTAATTCAAACGGGTTTCATATTAAATGAGTGTGTATTTAAGCGCTTGACTGGCAATTTAATTACAGTTGAAAAGACTTTAAGATCCGTCGTATGTTGATTTAAGTATACTTAAACGAAGATGTTTTATTAATTAAATTTTTTATCACGTCTCGTAAAGTTAAATATGCAGGAAAATGACTCAGAAAATTTATAAAGATAAATTCGTTTTCTTCTCGAGTCTTTGTGACTCAATTACACTGGTTTACAATAGGCTAGACGCAAATTATTTAAAATATGAGTACATTAAAATGTTAAAAAAAAATCCTTAGTTGGTCACGCACACCAGCTAATAATAAGAAAATGATAAATTGAAGATATGCTAAAAGTGAATCTTTATTCATATTAGCAGACAGCTCAAGAGCTTTGATATTCATTTAAGAAATGGCAGCATTTCTGAAGATATGTTTCTGCTCGAGCGACCCATCTAGTTTAATTCCCAAAATTGAAACATGAATTAAAAACTAACTGATACCTAATTTTTTTTTATAAGCGAATACCAAAAAAATAGCATAAGTACAAGTATACAATTACGAGGAAATATTGAGTAGATCTGTTAATCAGAGGCTAGAATGGATGATTCAAGCTGGGTGCCAGAACGTGGTTTGTTTATGGGGCAGAAGACAATGTTGTCGATTTGGTAATCGGAAACTTTTATATAAATCGTAATAATTTTTTAACGTCATTAATCATAATATTATTATTTCGTTCATAAATTTTTAAACATCAAAAGTTGAAAAATTTGAACTGGTGTCTTTATCAATGTATGTATATGTATGTCTTGATACGTATTCCACTGTCCTTTAAATATATTCAATTCGATTGTAGTCAATACGATTCAAATGTAATCTTTTTGTGGCCGTCACTCTTTTGAAAATATGGCCGGATGTAGCCAATAAAACTAAAAAAACTTTTTTTAGCAATAGAACTTTATTTATTTCTAGTGTAAACAATTATTTTTACATTTTCAGCACCTGTATGATCTCTTCTGCCTCATGCAAGGTGATGTTTCGAGGCCACTTCCACTTATCGCTCATATTTCTGCCTCAACACTTGATCGCTGTTAAATATAACGTTCCTAACATGGAACCCAAATTGTTGTTTTCTTAGGGTGGTAATAGGCATTAAATCATTCCTCGGTGTAATAAACCATGTCAATAACAATGTAGGAGAGCCCGAACAAACATGAAACAGTTCGCAATCAAATGTCCAAGGAGACAGACCAAAAGAGACGTTCCATTCTACTTCTTTTGACTGCAGGTTGCACAAACGCTCCATTATATCTTTTGTAATATAAAAGTTGTTCGCTAGAGCCTGAAATATTTTACTGAGTTCGATGTTCGTATTCTTGTCAGGCTTTCAATGAACACCCTTTAGATTTGAAAATGTTTTTGGTTTTAACATCCTTACAACTGCTGAAGGAGAGATGGGTTCCTTTGGACTTATAACATCATAACCTAAGTAACAAGGTGCATGCGATTTTAGGTAGGTATAGGTAAGTTAATCGTTTCCACAGTTGTCTATTTCTAGACTTCCGTGAAGATCTTAAACACAGCCAATTAATAACCCTGATAAAATCAAAGACTATTGGTCGACACCTGAGCGAGAACCCCAGAGAACTTCGAGTGACATCGTACACTAACACAGTCGGGACTTTGAACTCTACTTTTTTAAGATGTTTTTGTCCAGCACAAATAGTAGTGCGACTTTAATTGAACCAAACCAAGCATATTTTTTCTGAAACTTGGACTTTTATTTCTTTCAAAACTGTTATCTCTTTAGAAATGAAAGGCATCCGTCAAAGATTTCTAAGGTAAAAAAAAATGGTGTTTCCCAGTGTATCGCGTTGAAGCCGAATCTCTCAATAGACGTCGGATTCTTAAATGAAAGCCTTCACCCCCAGAGACTTGATACGGTCGGGGATAGGGAAACAAAAAAATTCTGTTAATTTTCACTTGTTTATGTAACATCGAAACTTATGAATATCTAACTTTGCTGTTTGGTAAAGAGGTTTTAACATTTTATTATTTTAAAAAATGAGTTAAATATCTTGTAAATTAGGCTGAAAATAGAAATTGTATTTATTTAGCTGTAAGTGGATTAGAAATATAAAAATTTCGGAAATTTCAGACCACTTGCCCGGTATGTAAAGCCTTAATTCAGGACTTCATATTCGAAGCAGTCTTTAATGTCACAAAATACGGTCGCTTTCCGAACCGAACTGGTTACAGTTCGAACCAATATATTAAATGCTGCTTTTTGTAACTGGACAAGCTCCAGAGCCACGCCTTAGGGAACGTCACATCTACGTCAAACGTTGTCTTTATACCCCTCTAACAATCCCCCCCCCCCCTGCTAAATAGTCCTATTCAAAGCGTTCACGTCTATGGTAACGTCAGGCAATGACTACCACAAACAATTACTTTTTTCCTACAAACTTCTATCCGCTTTATTCGAATCGTCCCTTGTGGTGCATGACTTTAGTGCATAGTACAAAGTGGATAATAGAAGAATTGGATGAACTGAATTCTCTAAATATACGATTTGCTGCTTAAATTGAAAAAAAAAATATTTTTTAATATAATATGATATGCTTCAAATTTAATTCTGTTCACAAACATTGTTTCGTTATGATAAGACGTCAATATAAATTAATAATATGCAATAATTTAGTTTAGCCACCTACACTGTAAAAAAAATGTTTTTACAGTTAAAAACTGTCAACTTTGACGCCAGTTAATAACTGTCTTTTTTACAGTTTAAAACTGTATTTTTTTTATTGGGAAAACTATATTTTTTTCCAAAAAAACTAATTTTAACAGTGAGAAACTGTTATTTTTGCAGAGGGAAGCTGTTAAATAAGACGTGCAAAGAGTCACGTGATTGAGATCATCGTTGAACACAAACCCAATACTAACCCTCGTGACCGAGTAATTATTTTGTCGCAGACGGTTCAGTATTGGGCTTGCACACAAGAGGTTCCTGGAACAAAACCTGGCACGGCTCCAGGAACCTCTTGCGTGCGGACCAATACTGAACCATCTGCGACTAAGTAATTACTAGGTCACGAGGGGTAGTATTGGATACTTTATTTTAACAGGGAGAAAAGTTGAAATTACAGTTTTTTCCCTGCTAAATTAACAGTTTCTCCCTGTTGAAATTGCAGTTTACCAGTGTACAGGAATCTGAACAACTGCTCCTCATCAGAGACATATTCATGTTACGTCTCCAGATGTGGCGACAATGGCGAATAAAAAGTCTTCCGCCAAAGTGTCGCTCGTGATGGATCACCCGAAAACGCTTCGACCGGAAGAAAGAGAAGATGCACATCTATTTCTTTTAAAATATATCCGCCCCTGCTGAATCGCCATTAAAGCGGACAGGCGAAAAAATACTGTCACTCTGTCTCCATTTTTCAACGGCCGACTTTTACGGCATTCCTGGTCTAATTGGAATTCCGAGCGAGCTTTTCGTTAAATATCGTGTTTTAAAGCTGTGTTTGGTGCGAAGCATGGGCTTTAAGTCACCATTGGGGAAATTGTGAGATTAAATTTAATATTTTTTGTCAGGTAAATGTTTACTCTGGCCTCGTCACACGGGTTTGCTATTTTCTGTACAAAAAAAAACATGTATTTCCTACTTTTAAAAAAGCTAGTGAAAAGCTAGCTACATCCACAGAGAGCTCATATTCACGCAATTTGTGAGTCAAAATTGGTAGCGAGAGTCGCATAGATGGTGCCACGACAAAATGGTTCTCAGTTCAGTGCCGAGTCTGCATAGGCTTGATCGCCAATGTTGCAGCCCCATTAGAAAAAAAAAGCTAGTGATTATATCGATACAATTTAGCATGACAAGATTATAAATACTTTGTTCCTAAATTTCGACTTTGTAACCCTGTCGGTAAGGCCTTACATGCACAAATTCGTCTACGGAATTGCCAAAATAATTCTTTGTTAATCTTGTGGTTATGTTATTGGAGAAAAATCAATCATTTATCACTGAAAATAATCGTAAAGAAGCTTTAATTTAGCAGCATTAGTTAGTAGTAGCATATTTTATAATTCGATTGCCTAAAGAAGGACTTCTCCTTTCATCAATGATTGGCTATAGTACGTAAATGTAAATATTTCTCCAAAAACGCATTTTTTTTTGCATTGATCATTTTAAAATGATTATGAATATACCCCTAATGGGACTCAGGAAACATACGCTGATGTTATTTTTTATTACACTTTGTGGTTAGCTTGTATTCGCTATTTATTACTTGTACAAAAACGAATAGGTAGATAAAGGTAATGATAAAAATGTTAGAAAACTAGTTTAAAAGTTAAATTTACACATTTTTGTGGAATAGAAAGGAGTGTTTTCCGCGCTCTAAAGGAAATAAAAAACAGCGTATTTGTTCGCCTGTCCGCTCGTAATTCTTATTTCCAATACAAAATCCCTTACTTGTTGAAATTATAGTTCACTAAATCCAAATAGTTTTATCGGATTTTCTAAATTACTGATAGTATCACTGAAAAATCCAGGGTTTGAATTATTTAATTCTGCAATGATGTGCGACTCCGCTAATCTCATATGACTCCCAAAAGTGTCGTAAAATTAGCTAAACTAGAGCGAAAGCAAATTGAAACTGCCTTTTCAGAGCAAAACAACTGCAAGTCCAAATATTAAGGCTATTCATTTCATTACAATTTTAGTCATTGAATTTGTTTTTCTAACTCATTTACTTTGCGTTTGCTATATATTAAATATAGGGGATGGGGAACCCAGTCGGTTAAGACGTTCGCCTGCATGCGAAAAGTGCTAGGTTCGGGTCCGAGTATCGCCGAAATAACTGCCAACCTTTAAACGACCCGTGCTGCCTTATGAAGTCTGACGAATATTACCTTGTGTACAGGAAGTACACTGTAAATATGCTTCAAAGTACCAACCCTGCTTACGCGATCTCGCTCTTAACGGTTGCGTTGCGTGTCTACTCAGCTGTGGTTCTCAATTACGACATCCGTCGTCGACAATAGCCCTTATGTAAGTGCCTTAATGCGACGAAAATTTGAACTGAAAAGCTAACCAAACATAAAACCTATGTATTCAAGCTCATCTACATACATTTACCATAGAATAAAACAAAAGACAGCATTATCTTGAAATGTTACGCAAAGTTGGCACAGCCATTGAAGATCTTAGTTAAAGAACGTGCTAAGTGACAAAAAGGAGAAAACAATAAAAATGAGCTTTTGAAGTTTTCAGTTTGCAATCAGATCTGCTGAAAACGAAACTTGTGAACCGTACTTAAGGTTTATGAAAAATGGAAACTTTGTTACCGTTTAAGAAGTTAGTAATACCGTTTGTCCTTAAAAGAATGTTCTAGTTTTAATGGTAAATTACAGGAGTTTATTTTATACTAAATGTAACAAATCATACATGAAATTGAAGGAAAAATAACATAGTTTTTCCTATAATTGCTCAATTCGTGCGCCTTTAGTGATAGGCACACATGCAAACGAAAATGCAATTCTTCCCATACTGTCTGCAGCAAGTCCGGAGTAAGGGAAGCAAGTCATGAATATATGACACTGCAACTGTGAAGACGATGTAGCGGTACAAGCGCATTCGCTTATCTGAAACTGTTGTGGTTATTCTTTATTCTTCACCTTCAACCACTGCTGTCGAACGATTACAGCTGATACGATTACAATTTGAAACTCGGACATTCTTTAACTGACACCCTCAGGGCCTGTTTTCCGGCAGGGCAAACGGGGCACGTGCCCAGGTCCCCCATTTTAAGGGGCCCCCAAATTTTCTCCATAAAAATTCATGCTCAATACAATTGCCCCAAACTTTGTAATCTGAAGTAAACAAAAAAAATTAAATGAATGAACACAAGTTTGCTATGAAATTGTGTTTAAACTCTGAATTAATCAATTCACAAAAATGGTTATTTTGGGGGGGGGGGGGGGGATTAAGCATGCTTTCCGAGCTAATTGCTTCGGCTATTTCTTTGGTAAACATTGTAATATAGGAAAATACACGCAAATATTTTATCGAGGTATGTTTTGGGGCCCCAGAATTTGCTCGTTCCCTGGGCCCCTTAAGTTGTAAGTCGGGCCCTGGACACCCTGTATGTTCATTGACATACAACATTCTTACTTTTCGGAAAATGTCACTTAGCACGTTCTTCCACCAAGCTCTCCAATTGTACTCATGCCTTTCTGGATCGAGGAGTTGGTTGAATTTGCATATGGTGAAACAGTGGGTCGTGAATCAGGAGATTAACCTCACCCGGGGTGCAAAGGTGGGAACTGTTAACGAATGCAAACGAGTCCCTTGACCACAAATGTATGCAGATTGGGAGGGAACACTGCGAGCACATTTCGGCCCCATTTGCAACAAAGGGGAGAAGATTCATAGAGGAAAGAGGAAGATGGCAGTGCAAAAACCGGTTTGCCAATTGAAGCCAGTGATCGCTTTGTTGTTGTTTCCTATTTAATTTGGTCCATTGTTAAACGCAGAGTTTCCTTGCACGGTAGCCACAACAACGGGCGGAGCTATAAAACGCGCCGAGCAACCAGATGATTATGTCATGTCGATGGATAAAGATTAAATGGAACCAAAGGTCTCATAGACTGCCCCGGCGATCTGCAGAAAGTGGTCCTCATAAAGGTCTTCGTTGGGCGAGTTGGTGATTTGCTGCAATTGTGCCAGGATGGCTGGACAAGAGAAAGATGTTTTGGACCCAGTTCCGAGTCGGGGCAGTTTCTGCAGCTGGAGTGTTAGTATCCTATAGTTCTATCTTTTTTGGATTTCCATTCTTTTGAAGTGGCCGCAGTCACCCTATGATGAATCAGATGAAGACAAAATAAAACGGCTGAAATTTTATCTTCAACCGATTGCTCCGCGCTTTTTATAGCTCTGCCCCTGGCTTCCGTGCAAGGAAACTTTGCGTTTAACTATAGGTCAAGTCTAGACAAAGTCCAAAAGACCGTTCGCCCTCAAAAAGTCTAGACCCAGCATCAGGAAGGTCACTCTTTCGCTTTGTAGTAAGCCTAAACAAACGCTCTCCGCGAAGTATTTGGCTCTATTCTATTGTAAGATTTATATGGTCTGATTATAACGACTTTGAGATTTTTTGGCTTTCTAATGAAAACTATAATCAAAACGCATTTTTATTGCATGTAAAGAAAATTACTGCCAACTTGTACTTGTATGAATTTAAAAATATCATGCAACTTCATCTGTCAGTCATTTTTTAAATTTTAATCGCCTCTTTTGGAAGAAACTCGATTTAGCGATTTCTGACTCCCTAGCAAAAACTATAATTCAAACCCGTTTTTCTTACTTCTGAAGGGAACTACTACCATCTTGTATTAATTCAGGTCTCGTATCACAGCCTACAACTGCGCAAATGGACATATTTTGATTTTTAATTAACGCGTTTCAAGGAATAAAATGATGCGTTTTAGCACGAACTAACATTAAGTGAGCTTTTTGCTTGGGCTTACTAAGGTTGTCTTGGCGACTTTCTGGCGGCTTCACTTTGTATCTCGCCAAGCATCTCTACCTTTTTCTTAACTTTACTCTATAGGCAGAGACAAAGCTAACGTGGTAAGGACCTTCGTATTTGATTCACTAACAGATTCACTCCGTTGGAGCATTTCCCTGTATGCTTCTTCTTTTATTATTTTAATGTAAGGAGTTGCGCGCATGGAAATTATTCTAGGGGACGTGACCCCTTCCTACTTCTAGCGGTTTATTTATTTATCTGGGGCATCATTCTTTCAAGCAACCAACTCGAGACCAGGAGTGCGTTCAGAGTCAGGAATTGTTAGGGCTGATATGATAAATGATAGGAAAGGGCATTCTGGTGGCGGGAAAGTGGCTTCGTTGCGAATGTTTGTCTTTTTATTTCTGCTTATATTTGTCTTTTGTTTTTGCTTACACCAAAACCGAGCTTAAGTTAGCAGCAGAGAAATGTACTAGGCGGAGGAATTTGCGTAAACAACTGTGCTGGCGCCGAAATTTCGCCTGCTTCTATTGGCTGCTCCTCTTTTTGTATTCGTTTCTCGCACTCAAAAATGAGAACTATTTACCCTTTTTCTCGTAGAACATTTGTATACTGCAAACTTAAGGTCGGTTTCGGTGTAGTAGAAAGGGGACGCTCCTATTGCATTAGGCACTGACTTTTAATTTTTTGGATATAAAATGTCTTTATAAACTTGTTTCGAAGCAAAAAAAAAAGGTTTATAGTATTTGATTCAAAGTATATTAAAACACTAATTGAATTATTTGTATTCCTCAACACAAAATACGCATTTTAAGTTCTGAATTTAATTAGTCAGTATCTTTGAACTAACCGAACTCTTTACTATTTTTTAGGGTGTAGTAGAATATTCAAACATCTAACGTTGTGAGGGCCTATGCATACGATTCACTAAAGGTTTGAGTCCGTTGGAGAATGTCCCTTCACGCTTCTTCCTTTATTATTTTAATGTAAGGAGTTTCCCGTACGGAAATTATTCTAGGGGACGTGACCCCTTTCTACTTCTAGCGGTTTATTTATTTATCTGGGGCATCATTCTTTCAAGCAACAAACTCGAGACCAGGAGTGCGTCCAGAGTCAGGAATTGTTAGGGCTGATATGATAAATGATAGGAGAGGGCATTCTGGTGGCGGGAAAGTGGCTTCGTTGCGAATGTTTGTCTTTTATTTAGGTTTCTTAGTAGAAAGGGGGAAGCTATCCTATTGCATTAGGCATTGACTTTTTATTTTTTTAGATATAAATGTCTTTATGAATTTGTTTCGAGGCAAAAAAAGGTTTATAGTATTTGATTCAAAGTATATTAAAACACCAATTAAATTATTACTATTCCTCAACACAAAATACGCATTTTAAGTTCTGAATTTAATTATTCAGTATCTTTGAACTAACCGAACTCTTTACTATTGCTTAGGGTGTAGTAGAATATTCAAACAGCTAACGTAGTGAGGGCCTATGCATACGATTCACTAAAGGTTCGAGTCCTCTGGAAAATGTCCCTTCACGCTTCTTCTTTTATTATTTTAATATAAGGAGTTGAGTGTACGGAAATTATTCTAGGGACGTGACCCCTTCCTACTTGTAGCGATTTATTTATTTATCTGGGGCATCATTCTTTCAAGGCAACAAACTCGAGACCAGGAGTGCGTTCGGAGTCAGGAATTGTTAGGGCTGATATGATAAATGATAGGAAAGGGCATTCTGGTGGCGGGAAAGTGGCTTCGTTGCGAATGTTTGTCTTTTATTTAGGTTTCTTAGTAGAAAGGGGGAAGCTATCCTATTGCATTAGGCATTGGCTTTTTATTTATGGATATAAATGTCTTTATAAACTAGTTTCGAAGCAAAAGAGGTCTAAAGCATTAATTCAAAGTGTGTTAAAATACTAACTAAATTATTTGTAATCTTAAACACAAAATAAAAAATTTAAGTTCTTAATTCAATTATTCAGTATTTCTGAATCAACCGAACTCTTTATTGTGGCTTAGGTTGTAGTAACAAAACATCAAAACGAGATTTCAGCTTACATTTTTATTCTATTACTCAAAATAAATAAAAGGTCAGCTTCCAATAATGACAATATTCATTGGCCCGTTTAAACTTACGTTAAGGTACAGATTTGTTCTAATAGTAATGCGTTGAAACTCCTGTAGAAGACGATAGGTACAACATTACATGACTTTTAAATACCGATGAATAAATCAATACACATTTAAAGGTATTTGTGTAAGTTAATCCATGTAAGGTAATTTCAATAACTTTAACCTCATAAGACCCGAGCAAAATCCTACACGTATTTTCTTAATCTAAACATACTTTTCAAACAAATATATGCTACAAAGTATTTTTTCAAAGAAATTTTTTTTTAAAAAAATGTTTAATTGTACTTAGGGACGTGTTTTAAATTCTAAAAAAACTCACTCTTTGTGCTATAAATTGCAACAAAAAAGGCCATATAATCACTCACTTGTAGTTAACAGATTTTTTTAACGTTGTTTTTAATTCAAAGTGCCTTTAAAATTAACTAATAAAGAACTTTTTGAAAAGTTTAGGGGAAAAAATGAAAAAAATATTTCAAGAACTCTAATATCATATTGACCCTCGTTCAACTTCCTTAATTTATAGAAATAAATGACTGATACCTGTAATGAAAGGCTGAACATTGATATTTGGATCTTCTTCTAACGGACCAGGTCATATTCGGAACTAATTAACATGTTAATTGTTTGTGGGGAGGTTTAAAAAAATTTCCCCACATGGGGACTCCGAGGCAAGAGGTTAAAACTAAAACCCCTGCGAGCCTAAGCCTCCCCACAAACAATTAACGTGTTAATTAGTTCGGAAATTTACCTGGTCAGTTAGAAGAAGAGTGTTGCTCATGCGCGATTTTTTGGAAATCCAAATTATGACGTCCGACAGCTCCCTCCAAAACGTGAAGAAAACACACAAAATCTCCGTTTCGACCCCATCGCAATTCTTCCTTTATTTTATATTTCATAATATATAATTGAACGTAACAAACATTGTTTTCCTTTAGATGTTGTATTAGTATTTATCTGTTCAAGTCAAGCGTGTGTGTTTTTCGTGTCTAATTATGTGTTTCGTGTGTTGCAGGTGTCCTCGAGATCCCGACCAGAAGCTCATCAAGCGCGTCATTGCTGTAGAAGGGGAGACCATCAAGTGAGTACACACACGTTATTGCATTTGACACACCAATATAGTTATATGCTCACTGCTAAACACCACTTCGTGGGGCCTTTTCCCAGCCGACTAAACTGATGAGGCCAGAGAAGATATCTATGGCGTTACATTATCCGTCTGGCTCAGATTGTCGGCTGTTTAAATAAGAGGGCGGAACCTGCTTAGAACGTGTAAATATAATCGGCCTTCGTTCCGTACTTTTCCTTTGGAAAAGCTGACAACCCGCACCAGACTTAAAGCGTGACGTCACAAAGAGCTTCTGTGGCCTTAAAGTTAAATAGGCCTTGACTTTTCTTTGAATAAGAATTATTAAATCTGTCACTAATATTCCACGACCACCATTCCTCTAGATATGACGGGTTGGAGAGCCTTGTCGATAAAGCACTTACCTTACTTGAAAAAAGACCCATGTTCGGGTCGGACATTGCTAAAATGAATGCTGACCGAAATTTAAACAGTCTTTTTAGCCCAAAAGAAAAGTGATAAATAGCCAGCACGAGGGGGTACCCCTGAAATGGGCCCTGAAGTCCCGACGCGTACTGATGATAATTTAACCCAGCCCTCTAGATATGAATTCCTAGTTCATCAAGGGGCGAAGCAAGGTATTTCGGTGAATTCATATTAGGGTTTAATTTATACCACACGAGTGATGATTATATGCGAGTGACTCATATACGGATTAATTCAATACCACAGTACCTCTCATATATAGATCCCTTTGAATTCCTGCGTCCTATGTGAGTTACTGGTCAAATCAATATGTCCCCTCTAATACGAGATATGGTGCCTCCGGGCAACGGGGCACCCAACTTGCCCGAAAGGAATTTACACAACTATCCAAAATGCCACTTGCAGGAGAGTGACGTAGTTTGTAGTGGATAGAATTGAAGAGCTTAGTGGAAAACGTGCTAAGTGACATTTTTGAAAAAATTATGATTTTTGTGTCAATGAACTTGTTTTTCAGTATTTTAAAGATATCAAGATTCTCCCTTTTAAAAAAATTTAAATTAAGTACATATTTTGTCGTTTGTAAGTGCCTTTTTTAACGTATTGAAGTGCATTCGAAAAACTGTAAAGCCCGTTTTCCCGTTTTCACCTTTTTGTCACTTAGCACGTTCTTCCACAAATCTCTTCTATTCAGCTTCGGGGAACTGGATATTTAATTGTTGAGAATGTCCACATTGTTGAAACGGTAATAAGTTAGCCTAAGATTCCATTTTAATAACTCAAAGCTGGTACACGTTAAAATTGAAAATAGTCCAAATATCTGGACACCACGATGACACCAGTTGATTAGAATTATTTTAAATTATTATCCTGATAAAATTTCTAAACATATTGTTAAATTTGCAATCACATACGTAGATTTGTTAAGCAAAAAATTGCAGTTTTTCAGTGTAATATTATTACAAATTAGCTCATCTTTAAAATTAAAATGTTGCGAGATGTTTCATTCTAAGATCAAGTTTCTAAGTATTTTCATTGTTTCACGATTCAGGTTGACCAAAATTACTTACTTTCTCGCAGCCTAGTTCTTGGCTCCTAATAGATATAGTGATTTAGTTTTCATGACAAATTATGTGAGAGAATATCTGCTTCAGATTAAAAGGAATATGCACTATCGTTTTTAACTGTCACTGTATTTTGGATTTCACAAATGGGCGAAATATTAGACTATAGTAATCCCACATCGGCTTATTTATCTCGTCCAGCAAAATTCCTTGTGTAATTCCATGTAACTGTAGTGTAAGTTACAGTTTAAAAGAAGATTAAAAGGTTTTTCATTTAGAAAAATAAATCAAAACAAATAAAGCAAGCACATAACATTATTTAGTTTAATATGTATAGATTAGCTGCTATTCTACCATTTTTTTCATTTAATGTTAAAAGTTGTAGCGATTATAACTTTTTACACGTGTGGACTTGTACTACAGAAAGGATATTTTTACATTTAATTAACCTCTTGTTTTTTGCTTATTATAAAACCGCAGTTACACGCTTCAAGCGTTTGATTCCCGCAGCCATTTGAGCGTGAGCTTGATTTTAAAAAGGTAACAATTTAACAATCAGGTACTCTAAGCTTCCGCTGAAACTGGTGCCCAAGGTCACGAAACCAAACGAGCTGGGTTCGTGACCTTGAGCGCCAGTTTCAGCGGAAGCTTAGAGTATCTGCTTGTTAAATTGTTACCTTGATGAAATCGAGGTCGCGCTCAAATGGCTGCTGGAATCAAACGCTCGAAGCGTGTAACTGCGGTGTAAGAGAGATGTTAGTTGAACAGTGTGTGTTTCTTTGCAGGACTTCGAGCCGGGGCCACAAGTACGTGTCCATCCCTTCCGGCCACTGCTGGGTGGAGGGAGACCACATGTCCCACAGCATGGACAGCAACTTCTTCGGACCCGTGAGTACATATCGTCAGCCGGATTTCTAAATAGGCTACACTCTTATAATAAAACAAACGAGCGATTTTAACTCAGTCTGAGTTAATTTTCACTCCTCCAGTCTGGAAAATGCACTTCTCCTTTTGGAGTGGATCCTTTGTGTGTTAAACCTCCGACAGGATCACTCCAAACGAGTGATTTTAACTCAGTCTGAGTTAATATTCGCTCCTTTCCAGTGTCGAAGAAGCACTTCTCATACTGGAGTGGATTTCGCTTTTTTGTTTTTACGAGTGTATAAGTAAGCTGTAGCCTAGAGTGGCGAATTGTTTGGGGTGGCAAATTTTACGACAAATTAAAACGGACTTCGGCACAAAAAAAATTATAAAGCCACAATTTAAGAAAGAAAACAAATAATGTACATTAATGCGTAAACCGTAAACGTATAAATAGTACTAGTATTTCGAATCAAATATAGTAGCAGCGAGGCCACTCGCACCCCTTCTATTGGTTTCTAAGCATTTTTTTTCACCTGGCAAATTTCTTTTTAATTCTTGCTGATATAGTTTGAGTAAATAAAAAGACTCGTTATGCCTACTGTTTCAAATCTGCCTCTTAGAATCGAAGTAAATGCCTCCAATCCGACGACCGCTCTTTGCTATCTCCATGGTCAAGTAGGCAGCAGCTACCTTCACTCCCCGTGTAATAAACGATCCAACACAAACCCTGCTCTGTCATCCGATCTGTCGGTCCTTTATCGGGATTGCCGTTCATCCATCACAATGATCGTAGGATCATCGGCTAATCTCCGTCGGCCGATGAGTTACGTCCCCGAGACTCGGATTATAGATGACCTCTCTCTGACACCGGTTTATGGTGGAGGGGCTTTGTTCCGGAGTATATCGCTTTTGATGACCGAGGCTTGAGATCAAATGGAATGCGTATTGGGAAAACCTAAAAGTCATCTCATCATACTAAATGTCATCAAATTCTATCAATCGTCAAAGAAAATGTCTATCATACTGAACTTTTTTGTTTCTCTTCTTTCACTTATCAAATGTTCTGAAATGGGCACATATTTTTCAACAATGTAACAAGTGTAACAAACATTTTCGTTGGGAATCTGCAGCAAAATTAGTTTTCCAATACATTCTCATAACTATTTTGACCAAAACAACATTTTCGTCAAATTAGTAATTTAGCGAGATTTGTATTGCCTCCCCACAAACTTTTTTACATGCGATTAATAGTTCATTACATTTATTTTTGTTAGACTCTCCATGTTGCGTTTATGGAGGTAGGTTTCATTTTTATATGCTGCCTGGTCAACAAACCTAAGCATACACTGATTTGCTCATTGATTGAAGTCATTAGTTACTAAGATTGGAATTATCTTTCCTTGGTCATAGTAAGTCAGCGGTATAATTACTTGAGGAAGCCAATCGCAGTGAAAGAAAATCCAAAATCAGATCATATAAACGTAACGTTGACAATAAATTAGTCCGAGGCTGCACAGTAAAGTTTTCAATATATCGTTTTTTTTTTTTTTTTTTCAATCTTAGATTGGCTACCTCTAACTTATATTGAAAATTCTCAAACTCGAATGCGTTCTTTACAAGTACCTTCTTTCTCCTGTAGGTGGCGCTAGGGCTGATATTCGCCAAAGCTTCCCACATCGTATGGCCCCCTTCAAGATGGCAGCGACTCGACTCCAGCGCCCCCATCGGCAGACACCCCGTAACTTGGCCACGACCCGACCTGGCTGCCCTCTCGTGGGGATTTGAGGAAGATGACTAGAATCGAACCCATGACATTCATGACGACGAGCCGATTGTGACTCCATCTTAGAAAAGGAACTTATCCATCCGCTCCGAATCCCCTACTGGGACTTTTGACTCTAAATCTTAACTTCTATAAACAATTCCGAGGGATTAAATTTCATCTTTGAATATTTGCTCATTAAATAGACTCATTAAATAAACTTATTGAAAATTCATTTATAGAATTTCACATACTATTACTGGATCTATGCAATTATGTGATCGCGAAATGCGTTTGTAGAACTTATAAATATCATACATTCATTTACATCGACTAAACTCCATCAATGGTATCAAGAAATTTTCGAATCGATAGTCCTCATAATATCCTCGATAGTCCTAATAATTACAAGACCATATGCAGCAATACAATTCTATATCGCATAAAAGAATATGCAAGACCTTTTCTCGAAATTCATATCTAGAGAGTATCTTTACCTCTTTACGAACTCTTTTGAATACATGTAACAAACATTGGATAAAATAATGGAAACACCTTTAATGGAACAACCTTTTCTTATTTGCCAAAAACCTAAAGAATTGTTCAACCAAATACGAAAATATGGTGAAACATTTCACCACTTTGCCCTTGCAAACACTGGTAACCTTATTTTTAATGAAACCAAGCATCAAATTTTTGACACTGTAGTAGACACATAAAATACGTAATGTCAATCGGCACGATTTGCATTATACCAAATTCTACAAATTACCACATATTTCTCTTTCTTCAAAAATATGTAAGACATTATAAGGGTTGCCCTGGTCCTTGAAAACCTTGAAAAGTTCTTGAAAAAAGCATGGATTTTCAAGGTCTTAAAAGTGCTCAAAAAACATTATCAACCTTTAAAAAAAGTAATTAATTTTTAAAGCCGATGAATTTATCTTGAAGTGACCATTTTTTCATGGCTTGGAGTAACGTGATACTTGTAAAAGTTACTTTTTTTTCGGTAACGCCAAGTAATACCGTTGAATTTTTCAGAAAGTAACTGTAATTGCTATTCAGTTACTTTTATTGGTAACGAAGTAACGAAAATTTTCGTTACTTTTCCGTTACTCCTCACGCCGTTCTTCACGGATCTTTTCGGTAGCTAAATGGTTATTTTAAGTTCATTTGAAAGTTAAAGAGGTCTTATTCGTTTTCTAAAATAATTTTTATAAACTATGTGGAATTTAGGTGCAGTTTTGAATATTCAGTCCTTGGAAATAGATAAATATATCATTGAAAAGTCCTTTATTTTTGTTTACCTATTTTTGTGGCAACCATGTGGTTCACTTGTCAGGGTGGCTACAGGATCAGGGAATCATGGAAAAGTCAGGGAATTTAATCAATCTGGAAAAGTCAGGGAAATTGGTGATTTTTTAAAAAAAATCAGGGAAAATTTCCAAAAGCGCTATTTTAACCGGTAAAAGAAAGGATAAAAAAAGTTTAATCCTGAAAAGACTTTTACTTAAGTGGTTGAGTTACTGCTTAAAGACTTAGCATAACTTGAAAAAATTATTATATGGGCTTTAACGCTTGGTTTTTTTTAAGATTTGTTTTAAAAGGCTCATTTTATATTCATCAATTAAATTTCTTTTTTAAAAAATCTTATTTTAATGTTAAACATACTAGAAAGTGGTTTTACTAATACCAGGAGGAAACCAGCATGATAATAGTTCATTGCCGCTAATCAGGGAAATTTTTTACATTCATCCTGGAAAATCAGGGAAAAGTCAGGGAATTTGTTTTCACAGATTCTGTAGCCACCCTGCTTGTATTGTGATCCCCTTAATATATCATTCCACTAGAACCGTAAAAATATTATTCCAGTGTATTTCCGATCCGTCTGTATGGAAGAAAAAACTCTCGAGTAACTTTTCGGTAACTAAATGGTTATTTTAAAACACGTATTTAAGTTAATTTGAAATTTAGAGAGTTCTTATTTGTTTTCTGAATTGTTTTTTTTTATAAACTATCGTGAAATTCAGGTTAATTTTTTAAATATGTACAGTCTTTGAAGGTGGAGAATTATGTCCTTTAAAAGTCCTTAAATAGTCCTTGGTTGTTGTTTTTTTACCAATTGGCAACCGTGCATTATTCATGGGAAATTCCATCAAATAATTGCATGTTCCTAAATGTTTCCATTATTCGGTTCGATCCATGTGTATTGTCACTGACTGTTGTTAGCAATTGCTATTCAATCATTAAGACGGCGCTCATTTCAGAACATGATGTTTACTGTTATTAACTATGTATGAGCACTGCTGTTTACGACATGATATTAGTGATTGAACGGTTAACAACTGTTGTAAAGTTATTGTTATTTGTTTTATTGATAATATACATGTTTGTTTTGGTTGATATGTATACAAGTTGCGTTGATGGACTACAGAAATGGAAGATATTTTTGACAAAAAGCTACAATCTTGTAGTATTGATTTCCAAATTATTTTGATATATTTGATAATGCATTCCGTTAAAGTATACTATGAGTTATCAATTAAACTATGTTTTAAAAAATTATAGGTTAACATTATTAAACAACTCTTAAATGAAAAAATAATACACTTACCTACACTTATTGCTACTAAATAATAATTATTACTTATTGCAACTAAATAAATATATCATACTTTATTTAGTTGGATTTAATTTTCAAATTTAAAAGATTTTTTTAAATAGTGACTTACACTACAGTTGCATAGTCTGTTGTTTGATTGACGTGTGTATGAAAAATATCTGCAACTCGTAAAATATCCCTTTTCTTTTTAACAAATGAAAATTTAAAATATTGTGCTAGGAAATGCATTTTTATTTTAACAAAATGACAATCAGCTTTTATTCAATAATTAACGAATTAAATGTTTATGTGAATAAAACTATTCATCTTGCAATATTACTGTGAAGTTAATCTGTAATAATTAGAAAATATTTCGACTGTATGTAATAAAAATTTAAAATAGTTAATTTTGTACCTAATAAGTCAATCTTTTGACAAATCCTTTTAATATGCATAAATGGTAACAACGAACTCCTATATTCTATAATTCTTTTGATATTTACCTACTTTTAACCATCTTATCTGCTCTCACTTAATTTTAAATTCGTAGCATTTCAAATATGTAAAGTGACATGCTAATGTTATAACATTGACTTTTTAACGTGTGGAAACTTCCAATTCGGAGATAATTTTCAAAAATAAATGTTTTCATTATTTAAATATGTATAAAGAACAATTTAAATAATAGTAATCGAAGATTTTCAGTGTTTAAAAACCATGTTTCATGTAAAGAAAATTGTTTATTGCTGCTTTCAATTTGGAATTTTTTTTTATCAATAATTACTTTTGGAAATTTAAATAGGCTTGTTTCATGGGGGATCTGGCAGCAGCTCCACGGTCTTGTTTTCATTTTTCTCGAATTACTTTTGTTGGTATTCGAAATTGAGTTTTCTAAGACTAAGTTATTTTACTTATTATTATTTTTTTTAAACTACAACTTGTTGCTGTGCTGTTGATTGTTTTAAACATTTATCAAAGAAAACTTGCATCGAAATAAGTAAGAATTTTAAAAATATAACAACTAGAATATTCTTAGAAAACTCAATTTAGAATACCAAAGCAAAAGTGATTCGAGAAAAATGAAAACAAGACCGCTTGGTTGTTGCCAGAACCCACGTGAAACAAGCCCATTGTAATAATTAAAAATATCTTAAGATGTTATAGTTTCTTTTTGTGAAAACTTTTCATGTTTGAAAATTATCTTCATATAAATTATGCATTTTTAGAACTTAAGATATCATTTTCTTTAGAAATAGTTAGATACTAATCTTAGAAATTTAAAAGTTTGTCTTCCTTCCAAAGTTGTGATACATGGTGGTGCTTGGAATTTTTAAAAATCTATCTTTCAATCACAATTTTTAAAGTTAAGTTATTTGTTTATCTGTGTTGTCTACTTTATTAGTAAATAATTAAAACTATTGTCAAAGTATTTGCCCACTCTAACATAAAACGTATTTTTAAAATTATAGCAATTTTTTTTCAAACTTTGTTTTTTAAAAAAAAGTTAAAACTAATTTTAAACATCTAAAGAATTCATGTTTGGAGAATTTAGGGTGAAATTTTATTTTATCATGTTTTTTTATATTTTCATTTAATTTAAACAAATATTATTTAATTTTTCACGAGACATGATTATTTCATCTAACGATAAATAAAAACGAGCTCAACTTAGTGAGAAAAAAATCGCATGCTTATAATTCCAAATTGAAAATTGGGAGGTGAAAGAGTTTGAACAATGCATTCCCCTAATTGTTTTGAGCAGTGTACATATCTGGCCGGTAAGTGGTTAAAGTTTTTGCTCAGCATATTTGTAGTTTAAACCTGCATGCATGCAGATAACTGAAGAAAACTTAAGTTACGTTGAAAAATATTTCACACTTTTCTGCATCCTTTTTACAAAGAATATAAAAAACATTTTTGTTATAACCATTTTTTTTTCAAAAGTAAGCAATACAATAGTCATCAAAAATGCAACAACTTTTTTTTTCTCAGTACTAGACAAAAAAAAAATTTAATCTGTTTTTGCGGTGAAGTACGGTTGAACCATCTGCCGAAGTTGTTCTTATATTTTTTCAATAATACAAAATTTCGAAAACTTTTTGCAAGTTTTCTTTAGGCAGAATGAAAAACATGGCTCACAGAAATACATATTCGCACTGAAATATATGGAAGAACAGTTTTCAAATTTTTAAAAATTCAGACATTTCTGAAAAACAACGAAGTTTACTACAACGAAAAATCGTCTTTTCTTCTTCTTCTTTTTTTTTTTTAGATTAAAGGTCAGCATAAATTATATTTTCAGCAATGCATATAAAGTTTGGATTGGGCATATTTAAAAATAAATAATCAATATATTTTTGTGGAATTTTTTTTAATGTATGTAAAATATATACTCTTTAAAAAACCAAATAAATCATTTTGGGTTTTAAAATAGTGATATTGTACATTTTCTGACGTTTTAAGTTAGAGCGGGGATTACTACATTATTCACTTTGTTTTTCAGGTTTCTTGAGAATATCAAAGTAAATATCATTGTTTATATCTTGTTCAAACTTATTCAAATAAAATACATGAAAACCTATTGCAGATTCCTTTTCCTTGTCTAAATGTTCCGCATAGTTTTGTGTTGATTTTAATGTTATGGTGTGTTTAACATCATTACTGTACAAATGTTCTATACCAAATTTATGGATATAAAACAGCTTTTACATTAAATTTGTTAATTCACGCTATACTAAGTTTATGAGATAACGTTGCATCGTAAAATAGGAGTACACTTCTTATTTGTGGGGGCTGTGGGAATCCTAGTGGTTAGTGTCTTGGTTTCGGAATCGGAAGGTCCCGCGATCGAGTCATGATACCACTGAAGACCACATGATACCACCGAGTACATGCAGAGTACGTGTTCGTTAAATCTGTGGGTCCGTGCACTCTTAAAACAAACGAGCGATTTTTACCCAGTCTGAGTTAATTTTACTCCTCCAGTCTTGCACTTCCCCGAAAGGAGTGGATCCTTTGTGTGTTAAAACTCCGACCGGATCACTCCAAACGAGTGATTTTAACTCAGTCTGAGTTAATATTCACTCGTTTCAGTGACGAAAATGCACTTTTCCTACTGGAGTGGATTTCACTCTTTTGTTTCAAGAGTGTAAGTCCTGGGGGTGGTCATTGCGCAGGTTCCCACGGGTACAGGTCTTTGGAGACTATTTCCCTCTCCTTCAGGGACATGTCTAAATTGCGGAGGTGACGATTGATGGCAGCATCTATCATGTAAGTGTATATTGTGTGTCTTACTTGACGAATGTTTATAAGCGGGTCTCTGACCATGCACACAAACCTAAAAATTTACGTTTTCCAACCAACCTTTTTATTTGTAATTATAAATTTGGTTTAACGATACTTTATAATTGTGTTATGTTACTACATTAATTTTGTGTAACATTTCTCTGTAACCTGTGTAAAGGTTCTCTATAAAGCTGGAGGCAGCTAGTCTATCACCTGTTGCAAACATTTAATATTTTACGGTGTGGCTACCGAATTTAAATTATTTGCTTTAGAATAAAACATAAATTTTAAGGTAATCAACACTTTTTGAAACATCGAGTCATAAAATCGACGAACATTTGTTAACCATCTGCACAAACGTTTAAGTTTATAGATTTCACCAAAAATCCATCCATATCGCCACACATATATCCCGAAAATTTCGTCTTCTTCCAGACCCATTTTCCCAATGATGGCCTCGTCAAATGCGTGGGGCATTTTTCGTGCCCCATCAGCGATAGTGCCCTTTTTTACGAGACGCCTCACTTTACGAGGTGCGTCATAAAAGGCATTCCGGCGGCGGCGCTCTTAAATGTCACCATAAAACGGGGCGCCCCGCTTGGGAGACACCTGGGACTAATGCGGATGAAGATGTTTTGGTGCTGTCATTTCGAAGGGCACCTGTAGTTAATGTCGTTTATTTTTTTTGCTTGCACTCCTTTTGTTTTTCGTTTCCTTATTTTTTCCTTTGTTTCGTTTCGCTGAACTAGAAGGGTTGCGGAGCCTACACTCCATGCCAACCTAAGTTTATTAAATAGAAATATGGCTACGGAGAAGATTCTTCAGCGGATGTAAAGAATTCCATAAATTATTTGTGAATCCATCCGGAAAATATGTTTTAAATATTAATTTCAGATCTAACAGATTTGAATATTATTTGAGAAAATTTGGCAATTTTATCAGAATGAAAAGTGTATTCTGGTTAAATTGTATTCAGATGATTTTTTATATGTAAATTTTACCTTGCAAGGGTTTCCAACTAACAGACCAACCGCGCTTTTCCCTCTGCCTTTTTACTCTTTGTTTTAACCTAAGTTAGATTGGTACGGAGTGTAGTCGATAAGGTGTTCGCCTTGCATGTGATAGGTCCCAGGCTCGGGTCCAAGCATTGCCAACATAAATGTCGACCTATAAACTGTCACTGAAGCAAAAAAAAAGTTCCAACTGATACCCCGCAGGGAGGGATTGCACGTTAAATATGCTTCCAACATGACGCGTACGATGTCGCTCTAGAAATTGTGTTGGGATTCAAGTGTCAGCTCGTCACTTGACTGTGGTTCTGAAATTCGATGCATGTAGGCATTGGCCCTCTAGTAGCGTAGGGTGACGATAATTCAACTCAACTCGGCCTACTTACCTTGTGTCTCTGAACTAGACGCTAAATAGTAGTACGTGTTCGCTAAATCTGTGTGTCCGAAAGTCCTGTGGACGGTCATTGCGCAATTCCCCACGGGTACATGTCCCTGTAGACTATTTCCCTCTACTTCAGGGACATGTCTAAATTGCGGAGGTGGTGATAGATGGCTGCAACTGTCACGTATGTGCGTTGTGTGTGTATTACTTGGCGAAGGTTTATAAGTGGGTCTCTGATCAAGCACACAAACCTGAAAATATATGTCGAACCAACCAACTAGACGCTAAATATTAGAGAAAAAAAGTTATGAAAATTCGTAAGTCCGCTTCATAAAGAGGTTGTTCATGTAATTTGTACAGCACTAACGTTGCCGCAGAACAGTATAACAAATCCAACCATCCATTTCATCTTTAACTTTCCTTGCCAAAATGCTCTCAACCTTGTGCTTTGGAAAATTGCATCGCACTGAGTAGCAGCTTTTTCCTAAGGGCAGCACAAACGGCAAACCCTTTTCACCTTGGTCATCGTGTTGTTGCAGAGAAACCACAAACCAGAGACGCTTGAGTCGTATTTGTTGCCAACTGGTTGATTGGTTGGTAGGCATATATTTTCAGATTTGTGTGCTTGGTCAAAGGCCCGCTCATAAACCTTCGTCAAGTAAGACAGACACAACACACACATAAATGACAGATGCTGCCATCTATCGCCACCTCAGCAATTTAGACATGTCCATGAAGGAGAGGGAAATAGTTTCCAGTTGCCTGTACCCGTGGAAAACTGCGCCATGACCGCCCACGGCACTTTCGGACCCACAGATTTAACGAGCACGAACTCCGCATATACTCGGTGGGTCTTTAGTGGCATCGGGACTCGATCGCGGGACCTTTTGATTCCGAAAACGAGGCCTTAACCCTTTCAGTCCCAAAAATTTACTACACCACAGAAACATCTGATATTCACAAAATAAGCTTATTTTAGGTCAAATATACGAATTCCATAAGGCAAAAAAATCCATTTAAAATTTTTATATGGTTTTTGAAACAATGCCCAAATTCTTTAACTGTGGAAAACAACAAAATAAAAAATATATATTACCTAAAAAACACTTCGAGTTACATATTTTAAGGTGTCTGACCATATTATTAAAAAAAATTTAGTAATTATTTTAACCGAAATAGTTTAAATTGTGTTTTAAATATGTGGAACTGAAGTGAACTTATAAAAAATCAAGAGAAACGCTTGTTGACTATTTTCTAAATAAAAAAAATAGTAGTTCTGACTTCTATTGAGATTAAAGTAAAATTTTGTCTGATAGAACAAAGTGTGAAGAATCGAATGATGTGTGTTTGGATGTCATAGCGGGAAATAAACATTTTGAAAAAAATATTGAAAGTGATGATGCCAAATGGCATCACTGGGACTGAAAGGGTTAACTACTAATCTACCCGCGTCCCCTTGTTACCTACTGTGCAGAGCAGCAATAAAAGTTGAAGATAGTTGGCTTGTTTCACGTGACGTAATCAGTCCTGCTGGCACCATTAATTTCCCTTGAATGCCCGTTCACATATCAACATCGTGAATTGACCAGGGTTCCACATTAAGAGGAGTAATTAGTTGTGTTAAAGCTCCATGACGGTTAGAAAAAGACAACAGCAAAACGTACAACCTAACATATAGCATATTTTCAAGCAATGGGGCGTTTACTAGTGCAATAACAATTACTACTTAACTAACCCGTGTAAAATATTGCCTTGTTTATGAATATTAAATGTTTGTTAGTGTATTGTGGTATATTTTTGATTACGATCAATTACATGATGTCATTTAAGTCCAACAGTAGTGATTATCATTTTTCATTTACTTCAAGACCGTGCAAAATGTGTTCATGGCTGACAATTTCACTCGCTACTTTGTTAACTAGTACACCAGGAACCCTAGGAACAGATCTTTCTTCCTAGCATCATTTCTATATTTGTGTGTGTCCGATTCCGAATGAATACTGGACCATGTGTTCCTTCTGCAAAAACTGAAAACAGCTATCTATCTTGGTTTTTGCACGCAATACCAGTGGTGCTGATGAACACTATATCGAGATTGATTGTTTTTCAGGGAGCAGGGAGTCTACCTCCTCAAAAGTAAGTGATTGTAGTGTAAAAAAAAGTTTGTTGTTGTTACATAAAAACACTGTCATTTGGTGTGAAAGATACCGTATTATTTTCTGAAAAAATCTGTTTAAGCAGTATCATTCGAAATATTTGTAATTATTACTCAAAAGCTTTTTTTCAACAGATAAAAGGTAAACAAAGTATTGCATCCCCGGTGGTAAGTAAAGCTCTAGATTAGCGGTCGCCAGTCGCCAACTGGAGACTATTACATCGAAAGTGGCTACCTAAAAATCGAACACCAGTCGCCAAATGTGGCGATCATAATTTTTCCTTTTTGTTCAACAAATAATTAATACTGAAGCTGCATTTCTAAAAAAATAAAACGCTCCGATTCCATTCTGTCGGGAAGAAAGACTTGATGATAGTTGTTGCTCATCGGTGAAATTTTCCATCCTCCTCCGTGTGATGTAAATGGAGCTGGACGATGAAAATCTTAAATGCAAATTTGATTTTTAAATTTTGCTTTACGATTTCGGCAATCTACAGGTGATTGATTTACATCTGATTAAGATCTCACCTATTCATTTAAACAATTTTGATATGAGAAAATTTCATGAACAATCGTGGGTCGTGGGCGACGTCAAGAATTCTCCGAAACTAATAGTAGTTGAACTGATTGTACATAAAATAATTTTCTCCTAACAATAATGGCCAATCACATAATACTATATATTTTGTATGATACTTTTTTACTGTCAATCTTATCATATCAAAAATGTCATTTCTAAAATTTTCTATTGTGGAAAATCGCACTTTCTTTTTGTCGTATATACTGAAATTTAAAACTGGTTACTAAAAATCGAAATGTGGCTACCATTTTTTTTCACTCTTTTAGCCACTGGCTACTATTAAAAATTCCCAGTCTAGAGCATTAGTGGTAAGTATAACCCCAGTAATATAAAACAGTATATTCATTACAGTATATTCAGTAAATGTATGTTTTTTCTGTAAAATAAGCAGATTTGTTTACAAAAAACGTCGAAAACCTATAGTACGGAAAACCCAACATCCTTTATAAAAAAATACATTTAATATTTTGGTAGATTTGATCCAATGTCTTACATGCCCGTCATATTTATAAATATGTCTATTTGCAAGTCGTTCATCTGAATTTCCGTTATTTTAATCATCCGAATTCTTTTCCTCTTCAAATATTTCGTGAAGTATAAATAATGTAATCTTTCCGAACGTATTATTAATCTCACCGACAATGCACAAAGTTCAGAAACAGAAAAAAAAAACAAATGCTAAAGTTAACAATTGAGAATTTATTTCGAGTTCATCACTTTATATAAAACCACAGACAACAAAAAGAAAGGTCCAGAATTCATTCAAATTCCCCGCAATTCTTTTTTTTTTCTGTTAAAAAAAAGTCCCATTTGAATAATTTCGGAAATTCGATTCAAAGTGTTTTCGAACGAGTTCAGGAAGAAGACGCTTCTATTCGAATTTAAAAACTGTTTTTCCATCGGGGAAATTTTTTTTTATTCTTTTGAATATTAATTATCTCGAGGGCGGAACAAAAACATTTTATCATATTCTTATCTGAATGTTGTCGTAACTCACTCACAAAGACTTTATGAATAAAAAAAAATAGTTTTCGGGAATAGAATATTTAAAAAGATTTTTCTCATTTGTAAATGGGAAATCGGATTTGTTTTATGAATATAAAATAACAAATCTCTTTTGACATTTCAAAGATATTAAGTTTTTTCCTGTCTTTTAAAAAAATAAAAAAGTGTAATGAATTTCAAATATTTTCTGACATTTTTATGTTTGAATATAAAAAATCGACTTTATTAAACATTTATTTTGTTGCCTTATCTTGTTACAATTATAATAAGTTATGAAATGTACGTTTTTATTCTTGAATTCTTTAACAATCATTTTGAATTCCCTAATTAATATAATTTAAATGTATGTTTTATTAAAAATTAGTGTTCGCTTTCTAAATAATCGTTGACGCATTTGTATTCATAAAAGGCCTTCAACGAAAAATAACATGTTATTGACGACTTCTTTTAATACCATTAACATATTCATTTCCTATTAATAACGTTAACTTAAAGTTTTTTAATTCTTTTTCGTGTAACCCAAGTTATCAGACCTTAATTATTCGGGAGTATGGTCTTTAATTGTATTATATTTTGTTAATTTAGAGTACGAACTCAAGGTAGGCGAATACCCAAAATTCTAAAATTTTTGCTATTACTTTAATACTTTCCAAATTTGGCATAGTGATTTCAAATATTATAAACAATGCTTTTGGGCAATTTTTTTATTTAAATATAATAGATTTATTTTAAACGGTGTTTTTCCACTAAAAAAAGGGGTTTACGCCAACACTTCTAGCATAAAAAGTTTTACATTCATTTACATGAAATTTTTCGCAGATGCTATTTCAGTATATATCTGTGCCATGAACCTCTAACATCTGGTGTAAGTATACAAGTTTTTTTTTTAATGTCCAAGTGGA
Organism: Hylyphantes graminicola; assembly: GCA_023701765.1. Lineage (NCBI taxonomy): Eukaryota > Metazoa > Arthropoda > Arachnida > Araneae > Linyphiidae > Hylyphantes > Hylyphantes graminicola. The sequence continues at coordinate 6,606,348 of CM043119.1, read as the reverse complement.
AGTTAATCGAAAAAAATCCTTTTTTTGTGGTTAATTTATAACATTTTTCTTAACTTTTTTTCTTGTAATTTGTGTGTAACTATAGAGGGTCATTGCATGTATCAGTTCAAAACGAAGAATTTAACACATAATAAATGTTCATAGGATGAAAATTCAATGTGGTAGACTTGTTGGCGCAAACCTCTTTTTTTAGTAGAAAAACACCGTTTAAAATAAATAAATTATATTTAAATAAAAACAAAAGCCTAAATATTATTATTCATTATATTTTTAATCACTATGCCAAATTCGGAAAAGATTAAAGCAATAGTAAAAATTTTAGAATTTTGGGAAATTTTGGGTAATCGCCTACCTTAAGCAGAAATCGCATTCTTGCTCAGCAAATTTTCTCTCCAATCGTCGTTATAGGGTTAACGTTAAAAAGTCTCCAACGCAGCATTGATTTTTTAAAACCTGGGTCAAAAACAGCCAACCATAAAAAAAAATTATAAGAAAAATTGGAAGAATTTCACGGGAAAAAGAACCAAATTTTTATATTCGTTGATGAAACGAAGAAAAATCTCACATTTTGTCGGTTCATAAGAGAATGAGATCAGTTATTCGCATATGCTTCAGAATTCTTTGACTTCGACGTACAAACTTTCTGTGAAAAAGCTTCAACTACGCTCAGCATTTTTTTTTGTTACCCAGGTTAAAAAGCTAAGGGACCAACCATTTTGCTAAAGAAATTACAGAAAATTTCCATTAAAAAAATTGATCTTTGTGTTTTTAACAAAGATAAATGCTATGTTTTGACAATCCAAAGCAGAATGAGAACATTTATTCTCGTATGTTTCAAAATTCTTAGTCTTCGACGTACAGACTTAATGTGAAAATAACGTATCTACGCTGTATTACTTTTTAAAACTCAGTCTAAAAAGCTAAAGAACCACTCATAAAACTTATTTGAAATACACAAAAAAACAAAATTTTGATCTTCGTGGATTAAACAAAGATAAATGTTATGCTTTGACACTTCAAAAGAAAATAATAACATTTTTTTAGCGTATTCTTTGCTGCACAAGCTTAATGTGCAAAAGCTTCATCTAAAGCAGCAATGATTTTTAAATACCCAATATACTATAAAAAGAGACGCAACCATAAAGCTAAAGAAATTAGTGATTTTCTGGCACAAGAAACAAATTTTGATCCTCGTGGATTAAACAAAGAAAAATGCTATATTTTGACAAAGCAAAAGATAATGAGAACATTTATTCGCATATGTTTCAGAATTCTTTGACTTCGATATACAAACTCAATGTTAAAATAACTCATCTACTTAGCATTATTTTTTAAAACTTAGACTAAAGGTAAGGAACCACCCATAAATATAATTTCAGCTAAAGACCCAAATTTTGATCCTCGTGGATTAAACGAAAATAAATTATATGTTTTGACAATCTAAAAGAGAATAAAAACATTATCGTATGTTTTTGAAGTCTTAGACTTTGATGTACAAACTTAACGTGCAAATTCCTTATCTACGCAGCCATTACATTTTTGGAAGCACAAATTTAAGAAATAACGCAGCCATAAAGCTAACAAAATTAGTGGAGATTTCCAGGCACAAGAAACAAATTTTGATCCTCGTGGATTAAACAAAGATAAATGCTGTATTTTGACAGCTCAGAAGAAGGGGGAAAAAACACTCCTGTTTGCAGAGCGAATTGTGCGACCCATCAGGCGAGGGTCGATTAATCTTATAATTGTTTGCCCGGAGGAAACATTTTGTGTGAGATAATATTTCAAACACGGCTCAAAGCAGCGCCCATATATCTAGATTTCAAGGCTATGTTTTTGGGCTAAAGAAGCAAATATTTGTTTGCGAAACGTACTTTTTCTAGAGATTTATAAAGGTTTAAATAAAAACATATTTCTGGGTGACTATGAATCTTCAGGATTTTATGTTGTAGAAGATTTTAAATTTCATGTATTATAACATGTTTTGATAAAGTTACATGTTTATCATTTGTTCAGAAAACTTACGTTACAACTTGTCCATTTCTATTTTATATCTTAAAGTTATTTGTAGTGTTTCTTTCAATTTGACTAATCGAGGTTTTGTTTCTAATATTTGTAAATTAATTCCAACTATCGAAAGGTGGCTGGAGAGCCCAGTCGGTAAGAAGCTAACCTTTGCATGCGAAAGGTTCCTGGTTCAGGTATTTGCATTGCCAAAATAGCTGTCGAACTATCAATCTACTATGCAGCAAAAAGTACAGCACATGTAGAGGGAGTGCTAGTTAAATATGTTGCACAGTCCCCGACGATACTTACGATGTCGCTCTTAAAAGTTGCATTGGGTGTCTATGTAGTGTCGGCTCGTAACTTGGCCGTGGTTCTAAAGTAGGAAGACAATCCCCAATAACTCTTGTGTAGTTCTAGTGCTACTATGGTTCAACTTAATAAAATGTGATCCTAGCCATGCCCAAATCTACACCAATTAATCATATTTAAATTTATAATACAAAATTGAGTTGCACCACTTTTAGAACAGCCCCATTCTGGAGCTGTTGGCGTCCTTCCTTCCACCCCATTCAAAGGCAAAATCTCGATACATTTTTCTTTTTTATAATTACTTAAACATGATAATAATTATTTAAGTAATATATATTTAAAGAATTGAAGCCTATAGAAATTTCTGCCTTTTCTACTTACTTTCTCACGAAGACAATCAAAATGTGATCCTAGCCATGCCCAAATTTACTCCAATTGATTATGTTTCAATTTATAATACAAAATTGAGTTGCACCACTTTTAGAACAGCCCCATTCTGGCGCTGTTGGCTCAATTCCTTCCGCCCCATTTAACCGCCCTTTCTTATGTAACAACTTAATTAGCGGCCCGCGACTTGTTTCCTTTTACAGGGGCGCCATTTTTTAGCCTTATCTCTCGAAACTAAAGGTTCCAGAACGCTCTACTGAGAAAACTGTTATTCTGTGTCCCATGTACAGTAGGATGTTCTTCGTAACTTTTCTTGACTTTTGCCGAGAGACTAAAACTGTCTCTACACGGAAAGATAGGACATGTAAGCTTTCGCCAAACATTGCAACTCTTCCGCCAAGACGTTACCGAAAGCATCTTCACCATAGATATCGTACTAAAAGTATAAGATTGGCAGATCACGTGACCTTCAATGCTAACGACGCCGACGGGACGCGCATGTCGACCGGAATTGGAGGGCCATAGAGCCAGTGTTGCCACCACATTAAGGAGAAAATACTACGAAAAAATACCATTTAGTTCTAAAATTACAAAAAAATATTATAAACATTCTAGAAAAGCGTTTCACGCTTTTTTTAAGTCACTAAAAATATTCCAAACTAAAGCTATGTTGTTGTTTTTTGTAATTTTAGAATAAATTTTTTTTCGTAGAACTTTTCTCTTTTATTTAAAGCGGTGGCAACATTGGCCTCATGGCCCTCCAATTCTGGTCTACATGCTTCCCGTTGTTAGCATTGGAGGTCACGTGATCTGCCAATCTAATATACTTTGACTATGATATCTATGATCTTCACTCGTCAGTCATTGGTTTTGTGTGAGTCTCGAAATCCTATTCTCTAAATCTGTTCTGACTGCCAGTCGAGGCCAGTCTTAATTCTAATAAAAGACACCGGTTTTTTTTATTCATTTTGGCTCATTTTAGACCAGTCCAGAAGTGTTTCCTCTTATATCTTCCCTCTAAAATGATCTTGAGAATGTCAGTTTGAAGTCTTTTCTGGCAAATTTCTTTAAAGTTTCATTGGGTACCGGCAAACCCTTCTAGGGTAATTCAGTCTGAGAAAAGAATGAATAAGAAGAAGCAGCCTGAAACACGGGCAATTGTTCACTTATGGGTAAAAAAAATGTCCGTGTTACCAAACATTTACCATTTAAAAACTGTGCCAGTCATTTTGTAGGATTTATTTACAACAGCAAAACAGCATGTTTAAAAACACTTTTCGTTCTTGTCTTTGCCACCCCCGTGTAAATGTCTGTATGCATTTCTTCACAGGCAACAAACATGCTCCTCTCTCTGCAAGATTCTTTTTTCCTTGCTTTCCGCTCCCCAAAATGAGAGAAGCTAGAGACTTAATTAGAGCAAGCATACTCGAGAAGAGGATCTGTTCACTCTTTTAGAAATTAGTTTTGTGAAAAATAAAAGGCGGCTCTGAGTACTGGTTGAAATATGTTTAGACATCGATCTAAGTCTTAAAAAAATTCTTAATTTTGTTTTTAATTTTTCAGGGTTTGTGTTCACATTTCAGTATTTATAATTGAAAGGCGACTAGCGAAAATCCAACGTGTTCTAGTTTTTTTCGTTAAAAATAGTTAATATGATATCATCATGTGTGTATTTTGCAAAAGAAATTCAGTACAATTACATTTACTCGCTCGGGGCGAACGATAAAGTCGCTAAAAATGTACAACCGAAAAACAGAATTTTTCCGATGGAACTCTTTAATTGTGTATACTGGGGTTTCTTAATTATGAATGCTGTGTTTGTTCCCAGAAAATTCCGTTTGTAGCCAAAGATTCTGTTTGGCGGAATTTGCGAAAGAAAAAAGATGGGTCGAAAAGATCTGAAATTCTCGCTCGTAAATAAAAATAAGTTTGAATAAGTCACAAAGCATTAATTTAGCAAAATTTAAGTAAAATAAAAATAAATTAAACTTTAATTAAAGTTTGATAGTAATTCGGCCCTTAGATATTTTGAATCGTAAGATATTTTCAAATAATTACGCTTTAAAAATTGTGTTGACGTGTGTAGAAAGATGTACCAGAAATGAAACACCCATAGAATGCTTTTAAACTAGATTATGCTTAAAATGGTTTATGAATTGCAGATAAAATTCTGGCAAGTATATATTTTAGACTAAATAACATCCGACTGTTTAATTTTATCAAATTAAGTAAAATAAAAACAATAGTATATACTTAATTATTATTATATACTTAAAAGGTTTTAAGAAACTCAGATCAAATTGTGTCAATTTTATATTATATAGTAACAAAAACATCCTAGCGTTTGCTTATGCGCTGTGGAAAAAAGCAAATTTGTCACTTTATTTATAAACCATTCAAATCCCTTTACATAAACTTCATTTACAAACGTTCATTGCTATATAAACGCCTTAGCAATTTGATTTTAGTTGAATTGCCCCTAAAGATTAGGTTTTTAATGTTTATGTTTGACAATGAAAAATAGGTCGGCATTTAATAAAAACAATCAGGGTTTAATTAAAAGAAAACATTTTTTAAATAATCTGAAACCCAATCCTCCCACTAAACATTTTGTTTGGTTAGTCTAATAATTATTAAAATCCTAATTGCTTCTAACATAATTTCCGAGTTAAATAGGCTATAAATGATTGCAAGTGCAAAAAAAATCAATTCAAAGTTAGTTTTTCTTTTAAATTATAACTTATCAGTTTGTTAAAATAATCTACAAAATGCTTCGATGAAAATTAAATGTAGTCCAATGTAAAAATAATTAATTACAATTTATTAAAAATTAAGTAAACTGACATGGAAAGACATCAAACTTGGATAATATATTAGAGTTTAAACTCTTTTTGCCGACATATTTAAGGAAAAAAAATCTGTGCTTGTGAATTTTTGCCGGACGCTGTTATGACGAGATAATTCGAAAAGCACATCTCCCTGTAATTATAAACTTTGACAAGAACAGCGGTGTTTCATTAATTAACTTGCAAAATCATGCTGTTGAAGAAGAAAGAGCAAGCGTTTTCCAAAGAACAAAGAAAAAATTATTTGAAAAATCTATATTTTTAGCCTTTTTCGATATCGCGACGTTTTAATTAAAAATGCATGCATTGAATAATAAACTTTTTCCTTTTTTTCCTGAATATGCAATTTTCTTTTTACTTTTTTTATTCCAAAGATTTTTTTTTGTGAAAAAAACTTTGTTGGTAGGTATTGACATTAGTACTTTACTTGTTTGTCTGTGCATTCGTCCGTAGCTCCTTTATAATCGATTTTGACAGTCTGATTTTAAAATTATTTTTTTGTAAGAAGGTGTTACATTTGACACTTGTCTTATCCACTTTTTGTTCGTCTGTCTGTACATCTGGACAGACTATCTAATTCCCAACCATTTGCCCAGCTAATTTCTTGCCATTTACTTAGCATTGAATATTAATTTTTAGTCATTTAATTCACTTTTGCCACACCAACAAGGGCACGAGAAACTTTATTTAAAATTGACATTGGAAGGAAAAGTTATTTTGATTACATAAGTCAGTTTAGAATGACTCTTATAAAAATAGAGCAATGCTATTCCTTAATTGTTCATTTTTTAAGAAACTAAAACAGTTTCACCGCTCTTAATCTTTTTAACATAAAGATGAGGAGTTCGCTTCATATAAGACATTGGTGGCATTTTGAATCCGTGCCAAATGTCGCCTAAGCAGATATTATTGATTTAACCTAATCAATAATAAATAATTTTCCTTCAAATTGCAAAAAAAATTAACAAACGATAAAGAAGAGAAATGTAATTTTCCAAAGAAAACTAATGAAAAAAGAAAGTCGTAATTTAAGCTTTTTAAACAATTTTTGTTTTCAAAGTTTAATTTAGTTGGCAGTTACAATTAAAAGTCTACTTGCTCATTTGATAAGTTAACAGTGAGTATTTAAGCAACATGAAAGTTTTTTTGTTGTTGTTGTTCTTTTGAACTTTTTTTTTCGACATATAACATTTGCAATAGTTATTTATATTGTTTTATTGATATTTCTTTGACATTTATGCATAAAAGAAAAAATGAACTATATTTTATAACCAATCCAAAAGCAATTAGTATTTAGATCTTGTGGAAGAATTGTGTCTAGAAATAATTCTAGTAAATAATATACAAAATTGGTATTGATTAGTATATATGGGCTATAATTTTCATCATATCTTTAAATCAAATGTAAGAATAGTTTATGGTAGGATATACGGTTATAGTTAACTAAGTTACTCTCAAGCGTACCATTATTAGCTTAACAAATACGTGTACCTGCATAACTTTTTAGATAATCTTATATATTAGTGGGGCAATGCAAGTTTCTACGTTAAATAATGAGCTTTACACCCATTTTTCAATTTAAATACAGTTAATTAGTATTGTTTAATTTAAACCATCATTTCATTGTTTATATTATTTCTTTCTTCGTAATCAAATTAATATTTCTTAGTTCATGCTTAGTCTAATCAAAGGAAATAATTCTTTGATTAGAATAAGCACGAACGAGCTATTAACAAAACCAAACAACTCCTATTGAACACATTTCTCTTTTTTTTTTTTGGCCCTAATACTTGCAAGTAGTTAAATTTTTTCGCAAAGAAGCAAATTCAGCGAGCAGAATTTGATACTACCCCATTTTTCGCTCGGGTTGCAAGAAATACTACTTATCTCTTTTTAACGAAAGAACAACACAAAAAAAGAGAGGAACTTTTATTTTTCGAATATTAATTATCTCAAGAGGAAACTAATTTTGGTTTTTCCTTTCCAGATCATTTTTTTTACAATAATGGAGCTTCTCTTTGAAGTTATTGTTCGAAATTGATGGTCCTGGAGTTCTTTTTAAAAACCTCGAACATAATTTGGGATATAAAACAAATTGAATTACGTTTTTTATGCAAAAGCTGCAAGTTAAAAATGAATTACGTCTGTCATTAATTATACTTTGAATTCAATTGAATTCTAACAAAAGGTTTCAATAAAAAAACATACAACCAAATATAATTTATAATTAAATTAATAATTAACTAATGTCTTATTAATGTATTTTTGAATTTAATGTGAATACCGTAATTCTTTCCTTTTTTATTTTAATTATCGAAATTTTATCTGCATTGCGGTACTTCTGGTTAAAAGTTAAACTTGTGCTAAATTAATAACTCCAATAATGCATTACCGTTTGAACTTTCAAACATGGTTATTGAATTGGGAATTAACGCTTCACTAATGTTATTGCAAAATCCAAAAACACATATCTGAGAACAATGTTCTGAATTTCCAAGCCGCAGTCCGTCAGCTGAATATATATGAATAATTTAATGGAAGAACGTGCTAAGTGACAAAAAGGTGAAATTGAGAAAACAAGCTTCAATGTTTAAAGTTTGCCCTCAGATCTGTTGAAAACGGTATTTGCAAATCGTAAAATTATATTAAACTTAAAGTTTAGGAAAAAAGGTGAAACTTGTTATCGTTAAAGGAGTTGGTAACATGTTCATTGACACATAAATCTAAATTTTTCCAAAATTCTCACTTACCACGTTCTTTTACTAATCTCTTCAAATATAAAAGGTAAGATGGACAAATGTTCAGAAACTATTTTTTTAAGAAATGAGCACCCTTCAAATTGTGTAGAAAACAAAACAGTAGACTTTGGAAGCCACCCAATTGCAACACTTTCGTTGCCTTATGCTTCATATTTGGTAATTGGAAGGAAAAATACTATTGTAACAGTTAACAAGACTCAAATAAATAAATCTTAGAATGGATTTCATCCATATTTTAATTGAATACTTTTCCTTTACATCTCAAATTCGTATAATGAATGGTACTAGAAGCAACTAAAGATATTATCTCATAGCAGAAAAAATTTGTACACATACTAAATATAAGATAAGGCAACTTTTTTGACTTTATGGAAATTTGATATCAATTTTTTTTTCGATACACCCTAATAACCACTTCTCTTACTAAAATAGGGGAGGGACAGCCCAATTGGTCATTTTTGCCTTAAGGTACTTATCGGTAGATTTGAGGCACGTTAAATATGCTACAAAGTCTCAACGTTGCGTATGATGTCGCTCCTAAAGTAGCGTTGGGTGCTTACTCGAGTATCGGCTCATCACTTGACTGTAGTTCAAAATTGCGATTCCCGTCACTAATACCCCTCGTTTTGCTTTGGAGTGCAAGGATAATTCAATTCAACTCTTACATATATATACTATTTCAACTACGGTTCACACTCGACTAAACACTCTAGGTATCACTGATACTAAACCGCTACACCGTTAGCTCTACTAAAGGTCTGATGGTACTTTTCACTAAAGTAGGGGACACAAACGAAGGAAACTATGAACTTTTCGGGCTGGGAACTTTGGATTGGGCCCGATTTAAAAATTTGCCGCCTGTAGTCTGCGATTGATTTGACCCCCCCCCCCCCCCCCCCCTGTCACACTATTTTCCACCATCGGGAAAAAGTAGCTGTTTAGCTGCAAAATAGGGTGTTATTTGTTTTTTAAAATATATATACATATTAGAATAATCTATATGTATCTTTACACACTTACAGCCTCACAATTTGCAGCCCCAAAAAATGTGCCGCTACAGGCTACAGACTACTTAGCCTATTTAGCAATCCAGCTCTGCATTTGGGTCTGGGATTTGGTACAAAATACTACCCGAAGCAAAGGTGCCTCGTATCGGACAAACCCAAATCAAAGAAGAATAAGAAAAAAAAGAGTCCATACTAGGGATGTTGTCCCACATTAAGAGAGAGGTTCTCTGATTCCCCACGGGCCAGCTGGACGTGATTGTGCTTTTAAAAGGAATGGATTCCGTGATTGTACTGCGGAAACAAAAGATTTCGCTGATCTCCAGTGGGTTGGGGAGGGAAAAGAAATCGCGTAAGAAATCGATTCAGGACACCGGGGAGGCTTCGGACACCTCTGGAATAGAACTAAAACTCAAAAGGGCTCGATTTAAAAATAAGTTGGGAAGTGGTTTTAGAGGTAATGGTACTACATTACATTGAACAAAAAGGTTTTGTTTTAATTTCAATTTTTTACTAAAGTTAGTGTTCTACAAATTTTTAAATGTTTCGGGAAATAGGGTAGACTGTCCAGTGAGTGAACAGCCCCAGTGAATGAACATTTGGTAAATATAATTAAAAAAAATAAGGATTTAAAATCATTCCACTATATGGATTGGCAACACTGGCTTCCTCCCATGTAGTAGGAAGCTATCTGACAATTGTTGGTTGCCCTGGTCATTATATCCTGGTGTTCATTCACTGGCGAACGTGACGTCCTAAACATTCATTTACTGGTTAGTCTACCCTACTGGCTTTCTTTTAATGTGTTTACTTACTTAAAGTTTCGACAATTTCACCTATTAACGATGACTGGCAAGAAAATTTTGCCATGCGAAATGAGTTTTCTCCTTAAGTCTATAATAGTTGCTGTCGTTTATTCCATCGTATATCAGAGAAGATGGGTGCCAGAGTCTCCGAAGTGTCTATCATTGTAAACAAATTATAAGACAAATAATTATTATAATCATATGTAGTTTAAGAAAAACATTTTAAAATATAATAAAAGCGAATTTTTGAAAAACTTAATTCTGACGTTTTTATTTTGAAAAGGTGTTAATGAAATTCGAAATTTGTCGTTCATGAGTAAATAAAATAGCAAGTTGCATCACTTAATTGAAAGTTTTAAGTTACTCCTTTACATACAACTAAAATTTGCAATTTAACAAAAATTTGTCAAGGAAGAAAATCGTGTAAGAAATCTATTTAGGACACACGGGAGTCTCCGGACAACTCTGCGTGGTTAGAATGGAACTAAAACTCGAAAAGGCGGTCGATTTCAAAATAAGTTGGGGAATGCTTAAGGTAATGCTGCCACATACATTTTTAAAAAACTTATAGCTCGCTAGACAGATTTACGAACATTATACGAAATACTATATACATTATACGAAATCGCATGCTATATTTTATTGTTGCAATATTGAAAAACTAGACTTGTGTCGCAACGTAAGTCTGGTCTAACTTTATAGATCGACGCAACTAAATAATAAGTCATTTTTAAAATGAATCTCGAATCTCTGTGTAAATCTAATCTATATAGTTTAAAATAATACTATAAATAATCTGAATCTATGTAGTTTAAAAAGCACACTTTCATTCTCTTTGATGTCATTTTAACTTGAGACTAGACAGAAGATCTAGTTAAAGTCTTTTGCAAGGTTAGAACTAATTTCAGCCGTTTAATGGGGAAACTTAAACATCTAAGATTGCTTCCACTTTGTTGAAGTTGTTTGCCGATGCATTAGAGAAGTTGATTTTCAATTAGAGATATCGAGTCAATATTTAAAGAGATTACGAGTTAAATTCCAATCTTCAAAGAGAAAGCTGAACTTTATGCAATTAGATAAAATTCCGAAGAAATATATTTAGTTTATTCAATCAAACTGTCTTACTGTAGAAAAAACTTCTATGTACCAGCCCATGCTGATAGTGAAATGTTGGAATCGCTTCAATTTACATATAATGGAAAATTGTGCTCTTCCGGTGAAAATGTTTGATTCGCTAACACTAGTTGGTTCACCATCTTCTCTTTTAAATCGCTATTGGAGGAAGATGTTCATATAACTCAAATCACAGCAACTTGATGAAATAAGTATATGTAATATTTGATGTGATTTCAAAGTTGTTTACAGTTGTTTTTTGTAGTTTTATAGTCTACAGTCCTTTGCATCCCGAAAATCCTTTCGTCTTTTTATAGCATACAGAATTTTTTGTAAAGAAGAAAACTAACTTTCTTGTTCTGTGAGAAAAATCATAATACATTTAAAGTCAGTCAGCAAACTCAATACTTACACTCTTAAAACAAAGGAGTGAAATCCACTCCAGTTGGAGAAGTGCATTTTCGACACCCTAAAAGCATGCATATTTTCTCAGTCTGAGTTAAAATCACTCGTTTGGAGTGATCCTGTCGGAGGTTTAACACACAAAAGATCCACTCCAAAAGGAGAAGTGCATTTTCCAGACTGAACGAGTGAAAATTAATCAGACTGAGTTAAAATCCACTCTTCTGTTTTAAGAGTGTAACCATAAAATGTGCAAGTTATTTATAATAGGCTAAATGAAACATAAAACTATTTACACAAAAAAAGTTATAGTATAAACATAATTCAGCAACCTAACAATTTAATATACAATAAATAAATAAATATTATAACAAACTAAATCCATTATGTATAACGCTATCAAACCAAGAAAAAGAGTACAAAGTAAATAAACAAAACTTAAAACATTACCATAAAATTTTTTAAAGTTATTTATAACAAGTTAAATGAAATATAGAACTAATTATTTAGCTCAAAAAAGTTAAATGCTGTAACATAATAATATTAATCGGCAATTAATAATTATGGCAATAAACAAGAGCCAATATTTACAACACTTCCAAAAGCTATGAAACAGTGAATATTATAATAAGTACCTTTTGTGCCCCTCTCACACGCGCAATTGAACAAAGCTATAAATTGTACCATAACTCGCCCAGATGGCTCAAAATCCAGTTTCAGCGTCACGTATCTCTTTTTGATCGTGCTTATTTGTCGATAAATCCACTCCGAAATACACATAAAAATGCAATTCAAGAGAGTATCTAGCTCGTTTCGTTAATGTCCTCGTTTGTGTAACATTGGTTTATAACAGCTATCCATTTCGTGACACTTAAAAAGCTATGCCGTTTCTATGCTCCATTTAAAATATATCGCTCCCTAAGAGACAGTTTCGTGCATGAATGAGCTCGGAGTATGGTTGAACTAGATTGGAGCGTGGAATTTTAGAGACTCCGGTAGTTATAACATTATGAGCGGCTCAGTGGCTGAGAGGTTTAACGTGCCCACCTCGGGAGCCCAAGATCGCGGGCTCCAGCCCCGGCTGAGTCGTCGGGTTTTCTGGATGGGAAAATCTTGGGCACGCATGTCATATGATTATGTGGTAGGTAAAATATCCCTAAAGGTCCATTTGGCATGGGTTCTCTCGGTATACTTCAACATCCACAGAGAGCTCAGAGATTCAATATAATCTGCGCGTCAAAATTGGTAGCTAGAGTCGCCTATATGGTGCCACAAAAAATGACTCGGTTCTGGGGAATATGCCGAGTCTGCAGAGAATTGACAGCCAACGGCCAATATTGCAGCCACATTACAGGAAAAAAAATAACATTATGATCGAGATTACTGAATTACTACTGTAAAAGAGAAATGCGGAAAGCAGTTTATTACCTTCAATTAATAAATATTACATGTAATGTAAGAAAAGTATTGACGAAGGGGTTGAAAATCTGAAATAAAGATTTTGTGTTTTCTATACGGTTTGAAGGTTGGCGTTTCTAAAAGGATGGTTTTTGAATATTAGCCAGTCTGTCAGGTTATTTGTTATTATGTCCATCTGAATCCACTCTGAAGCTCAAACTAAAAGGCTACATACATCAAATTTGGTTCATGATATATTTCCCATACCTGTCGAACATTATAATAAGGTTTTTGTGAAAATCGTGCAGTCATGATGCATTTCAATAGCGTTTGATTTTATAAGAATATTAATAAATAAACGATGATTTCTGAATCTACATGGAACAGCAAAATGAACAAAATTAAAAAATATCAACGCAATCTATTCCATTATTTAAAACCTAAGAACAAAACACAAGAAAAATCACTCTTAGAAATTTAAGATATGGAACATTATAATTATCTTTCAAGTAGAATATAATATATGAATTGGAAACTCGTATTTGTGCATTGCACTTAACCTTTTCAATCCCAATGATAATATGGCATCATTTTGGAATTTTTTTTCTGATCGTCTATAGCCTTTTATGATATCAAAAAGCACATCATTCGATTCTCCAAACTGTTTTCTATCATAAAATATTTTTATTAGTCCCAACACAAGTCAGCCCCAAATTTTTTTTATGATCAAGAACGATGCCAAATGGCATCACTGGGACTCGGACTGAAAGGGTTAAAAGGCACTCAATCAAGACAACACACCTGAAACTCATGTGTCCATCTCATTTTTTATATGTAAACTCTACCAAAACATAACAAAAACCTACTTACGAATACGAAAAAAACTACTCTAAAGCAAAATGACCACCATTTTATATTAACTTATTTTCCCCACACACGTTTCCGTCGCCTGTATTCGGAAGAGCTCGGCTCATAAAAATTGCACGCGTTTTCGAGAAGAGCCGGGCATCCGACATCAAACATTCATACAAGGAGGGAAGAAGCACTTATTTTGTACCGTGTTGCAGGAACTAAGACAAAGTTTTTGCGTAAGGGTTTATACAGGTAGTAGTTATTTATGCAACAAGTGCGTAAATTAAAACTTGCATGCCTGTTGAAACCGAAATGTATTTCCATAGTTTGTAAATATAAGGACGTTTTTTCAGATAATGTACCGGTTTCATTCTTGTACTCCTATGATTTCATTGGTTGATTCGAATTCACTCACATAGAGAACGTTTTTTTTTCTATTTTAGAGGTATTTAAGTGCATCTTGTTTTTTTTAGGGGGGAGGGGGGCTATTTATTAAACTTAATCGGTTTTAATTCGAATGAACACTGTTAAAAACTTTTACTCAAATTGCACCGGATTCATGGAACTGTCTAGCCGCCACCACTGTTCGGGGCGTGAAGTCACCAATTCTATGATTAAAACAAAACTTTGATACACTGCAAAAGTGGTGAATCTGCGTTCCAAACAGCTAGAAAATTCGAGAATTCAAGTGCAATCCTATACCAAATTTTTCTACAGGGGGCCGAGTGGTTTGGATTGCAGACCATTACTCTAGCAGTTTGCTCGCTGTAACAGGTGTGGGTTCAATTCCCGCCTTTGCCCTGGGTGTACTTCCTTTCCCTGTGACAGTAAAAATTCTTCTGTGTCTGTCTTACTTGACGAAGGCTTGTAAATGGGTTTCTGATCAAGCACACATGCCATATTATATACGTACCCTACCCCTACTTTTTAACACTATACTGTCGTGTACCGTGAAGCAGCATTTAACAGTGTGAATGCTTGATTGAAGATCGCTGGTAAAACCGTAACTACGTTTTTTTTATTCGTCGTGTGTGAAAGGTCCAATTGCAATAGCATTACCACTGCAATCATCCAGCATGATAAGTACGGCATACATCACTGAAACAGTTTCATGCGAAACGTGCCCTAAGTGTAAAACAAACCTTATTATTTCAACGAACTTAATGAAACCCGCTTATCCGGCGGCAGTTCATTTGCGCGACCACGGGAAAACTTCCGCACCTTAAATTAATTATGAGAGCGTAAATAGGCTCAACGTCTAATTACGTTGTTTTCGATTGCCTATGGAAGTTTTCGGGAGGAAATTTTCAAGGGAAAATAAAGTTTTCGGGGAATTGTCTAATTGGTTCGCTTGGTACTGAGATGGAAAATGCATGGGAATGAATAAGATGTGTTGTTGTTATCCCTACGTATTATTTAATTACTAAAGTTTATTAATGCTTTTGGAAAATTCGTTTGAAGTGTGTAGAGTGTATAAGATTATGTAAAGGCACGCAGTAAAGTGCTCACGCAATAGATTTCAATTTGAAACTGAAAATTAAGTTTCATAATAATTATAACAATTTTAATGATACTTTACTACAAAGGATATCTTTGAATATATATAATCATTCTGGCATCAACCTTTGACCGCATTAAGGGCTGAGAAGCTCAGTCGACTTGACTTGCAAGCGAAAGGTCCGAGTTTCTGGGCCGCGAGCATTGTAAAAATAACTGCCGACCTAAAAACGATCTGTGAAGCTAAATTCTTTGACGAATAATAGTAGATAATCTTCTAATAATTTGCAGATAGTAGATAGAAGTAGATAGTAGATAGATCCTTTGTAGATAGAAGACACGTTAAGTATGCTTTAAAGTCCGAACGCAGCGCACAATGTCGCTCCTAAAAGTTGCGTTGGGGCCCATTGATGCGTCGACTCATCACTTGACAGTGGTTCTAAATTATGACAACTATCACCAATAGCTTTCGTTCAACTCATCCTAAACTTAAGTTTTAAACTAGTAAGCGTCAGTATTCAAACTATATTGGAAGTAAAAAAGTATTTATAAATGTTCTGAAAGCTTTTTCGCTTCAATATGATGTATAACTTTTACTGCTAACTTACTCTGTAGTAAGTTTAACGAATATCTAAAATTCTTTTTTTAAAAAATGTAGCATTAATGTATATTTTCGATGAAGGAAATACTAAATTGAATGCGCTTTGGAAGTAGCAGAAGTCTGCACTAAAGCTCTTTTAATAAGCAAAAATTGTCATCGGAAATGCTTCAAAAACTTCAGCTTGAATAGTTAAATAAATATTATTGATGTGTAAAAACTACTCAGTTCTTAAGTGTTAAGAATAAGAAGGGTTTTTAAAAGTAGGCGTCTACTGTTACTAAAGCTCTTTTTTAAGAAAAGAAAAATTACAGTCAGAAGCGTTCCAAAAAACTTCTGCTTCAATAGATGTATAAGTTTTATAGCTATAAACTTACTCAGTAGTTAAGTTTCAAGAATAGCCCAAAAAAACTTTTTCCTTACAAAATGTAGCATCGATATATATTTTTGATGAAATAAAAAGTAACTTAAAAGATACACAAAACGCCTAGATGTAACGAAAGAATCGAAGTTCTGTCTTCTCCAATAACTTTTTCCTTCAGAGAGTTTTGCAGTTGTTTGAGTAAAAATTTTCGGTTTTTTTTTTCTAAAACAAAAACTATTGGAATCCGATGATAGTACACGACAAAACATTCTAGAACATTCTACACTGAAACTAAAAACATAAATGTAATTGTCGTTATTTATCGATAAAAAAAATACAGAAAAGTTTTGAAAAACAGTGTAGCGTGGTAGTAAAAGAATAAATCTGGCTTGACATTCCAAAGTGTTTTGGGGTGTAACTAAATAACAAACTAAGGAATTTTTGTAAAATGTTGAGTAATCGAATTACTGAAAAAAAAAAGTTTTTTAAGGGCATAGCAATACAGTCAAGTTTTTCTAAGAAGAAACCCGAATTTTATATTTAAATACTATATATAAAATATATTATATATAAAATCACTACAGAGAGACTGAGGAAACAATTTAAACGTTCAAAAAACACCAAATTATTAAGGAAATTTTTAAGGGCACAAAACTGGAATATATGTTTTATTGAAATTTCACCTAAAAGATGTTATGATTCGAAATGAATTTTATACGTTAAGGGGACGCATTACCCAAAAATTGGTCAAAATGTCGATTTTTCAGTTTTTACTTTTTGTTATTTACAATATTCTTCTAAACATTTACTGAAAGTTTCATAATGATATCTTGTGTAGAAAAAAAGTTACTAAATATTTTCTTGAGTCATTCCTGTAAGTTTGAATACTTATTTCGCCTGCTTTCAACCTTTTTTTCTCTGTTTCACGTTTTTCAATTCTTATGTTTAATACATCCCTAAGGCTTTTTTGTTAATTAAGTTAGAATTTTGAAATTTTTTACCTGTGTTCTTACATATGTTATGCACAAAATTGTGCATGGAATAAGGTCTTCTATGTGTAGCTATTTTTTTAAAAAAATGTTGAATTCAATAATTTGTATTTTTTGTGTATTTTTTGTGATTTTCACTGTAAATGCATATTACTTTTTAACTGTCGCTCACATTTTAAAATCCATGCACAGTTCTTGAACAAATAGTACTAAAAAGAAACCATTAAAGTTTGGTGAAGTTATTCTTAAAATTGAAGGAGGAGTAGGGTTTAAAAAAAAGTTTAAAATTTTGACTTTTTTTGAATAAATGAAAAACTACTTGTAAATATTCATTTTTATTGTTAGAAATTTTTTATTTAGAGTGGACATTATACAAAACCAATATAATTTACAAGTTTATGTTATTATTTCTAGAAATAATATTTTGGATAATGCGTCTCCTTGATCACGTAGGGGAGAGAAAGGGAATGGCGCCACCTTAAGGGAAATTGAATTTTCTTGCAGAATGGTGTTGCAATTAATGTAAATTGTAATGAGAATAGCATACTAAAGTTCATAACCTATCTTGTGGGGATTTTTTAAAATTTATATCTTTAATGGAAACTGAATAAAATTGTTTTTTCTAAAAGCTTGCACAGTGGCGGGATTACCCCGGTACCTGGGGTAATGCCGCCACACCACTGGGGTTATGCCGCCACGTCAATAAACAAAGCAAATAATCTATGAATAATGGGAAATTACATAATGGAGCAATGCATATAGAACTAAAATAGGTTTAAATAACTTTGGAATGGTAAATTGTGCAGGATACAGCTCTTTTATTAACTTCCCATTTGCAACTAACTATTTAGATTTTTTCAAAGTTTCGTTGGTCTATTTGGCCAGTTCAGTTATTTCTTTTCAGATACGCGGCATCTGGAACGAAAAATAATAGGTTGTAGGGCCAACATATGAAATTTCTATTTTTTGGCTTATGCCGCCATCCTTTTGCATGTGGCGGCATAACCCCGGAGTGATGTGGCGGCATTACCCCATTAAGACAAAATGGCATAGACGGCTTGTTTAGGGGAAGGTAGATAGCCTAGCGTCCAAACTAACAACGTGCTAAAATAGCCAAATAAATTACTCTTCTCAATAATATATAACCGATTTATCTAACTTACAGATAACAGTCACTTATCTCTTATTTTCAGAAGGCCCAAAATTAGATGAAAATCACTAAAAACCGTATTTTTTAAATAACTTTACACCAACTCACCGCACGGCCATTAGCGTCTATACCGTTGGCGAGATACAAGGGGTGGCGGCATTACCCGAGGTGGCGGGATTCCCCTGCCCTCCCCTACATAATAAATCGAATATTTTTTATAGTCCATTGTTCTTTTTTTATCGTTTTATACTTTGGACTTAGATTTATTATGTAGTCTGGGTCTTGATGGACATACTTTTTTTAATGGGTAAAGGGAAGTTTTACGAGCTGGAAATCGAGCATTTGATGGCACGCAAAAAAATTTAACAACAAACAATTTACATATTTAAAGTAAAATTTGAAATTCGAAAAAAAAAAAAAAAAAAAAACGGGGAACACTGTTAAAAATTTCAGTTCAACGTTGAACCAAATATTGGTGAAAAATTAAGTACTCATGGCAGATACACCATAAAATGGTTCAACCAAATATCACATTCAGGAAATAGACCTGCTTTCACGAAAAATTGGTTCGACTACTTAAGAAAGTTCGGTTCAACTTCTACTAACTGCAATCGACAATTTAACTGCTTACTCAAACGGAGGCACCATGAGTAGAACTGATTCTGTTTGAGAATCGGCCCGTCCGTGGCTGAGTGGATATGACATCAGCCCAGAGATTGAACAATCTCAGGAGAGCGGGGGCTCGAATCCCACCTACTGCCTGTCATCCTATAAATCGGATATCTTTACTGGAAATAGAAAAATACTCAATGCATCACGGATGGGCCCAAGTACACTAGGACAGACGTGCTTGTAAATTCTGTGGGGTCCAAAGTTTCGAAGGCGTTAGCTTACGATGTACGAAATACCGTTTTTTTTTTACCTTCTCTATTGTTATGCCTTGGGAGAATCTTATTATGGTTCAACCTCTTACCATAGTTACGCAATTTGAAATTCCGTTTTATGGTTCTACAGTCTACCAAATTATTATTGCAGCAAATTTGAACCATATTTTGGTTCAACCTTGAACTATTATTTTTAACAGTGAATATTTGAAAAATATGTATTTCTAGTTCCGAGTTTGGACCCCATCGGGTTTTCACCCATGATGGAATTTCGACCTTGTCGGGCTGTCGGCTATCCGGGTTTCTTATCTGTAGAGTAAAATTTTACCTTGAACTGCAGCATATGAACGCTAGTTAAAAACATTCTTCTTTTTATTGTGTATATTTAATGTAAGCGGTTTTAGGCGATAGTCACTTTCAAAAACCATCTTGTTTGTCTATGAGGACTTCAGTGAGTAATAAAATATGTAACTTGAAAGTACTCAATTTTATTTCTTTTGGAAAATTCTTGTTTTGGTTAAAACCATTCTAACTATCTTTACTTTGAATTCTATTAAATTAAACTATTAAAGTTGTAAGAGTCTTAAAGAACTTTAAAGATACTTGTAACAATTACACTCTTAAAACAAGAGTGAAATCCACTCCAATTGGAGAAGTGCATTTTTGACACTGGAAAGGAGTGAACATTAACTCAGACTGAATTAAAATCACTCGTTTGGAGTGATCCTGTCGGAGGTTTAACACACAAAATATCCAGTCCTTTCGGAGAAGTGCATTTTCCAGACTGGAGGAGTGAAATTAACTCAGACTGAGTTAAAATCGCTCGTTCGTTTTAAGAGTGTATATCTGTGTCATGAACGGCCATGTATGCTTTTAAGAAACAAAAAAACACATCAAAAACAAAAATAGTGTTGCCAGATATTTCATTTAAAACACTTATTTTCTTATTTTTACTTCCTTACTAATGTAGTATTAATATTTTTGTATATAAGCAATAGTTACAGAAACAACACTGTAACACTGTATATACTTAGTTATTCTAAACCAGGAATACAATACATTTGTATTGTTGTATTTAAATGATGCATTTAGATTATGGTAATAATGTGGTTAAACATAGTTTACTAAACACAATTATAATAATGTACTTATTATTCTATACAGCATCTCTATGTGGCCCTATTCGAAGAGCGATGAAATGTTTCAATTTGGCATTTAAATGATTTATTTAAATATGATTTACCCCAGCACAAAATTATAATAATATACTTATTTATTCTTATTCCGGCCCATCGAACTAAAGCCTAACAACATCACTCTATGGGTCCATTCGAAGAGCGATGAAATGCTTTAATTAAACCCCAAATTACCTCGTTACGCATCGTCCCCTCTCAACAATGAATTGCATCGAAATTCCAGACACTCAACATAAGAAATGAGCCTGGTGCTATGAGTTTTAGGGTCAAACTGACGCAATTCAAAAATTTCGAATTGTATTGAGTCTTTTAAGAAAAGAATTTTCAAGATATGTAACTGTGGTACGAATACTCGATATTTCATAGATTGAGAACTTAAATTTTATTTACGAAATAAAATTATAAGTATGCACTTATTTATTCTAATCCCAGTCCATCAAATATCAGTCTAAGAACATCATTCTATGGGCCTATACTATAAATTTGTATTTAAATATGATAAATACATTATTCTAAATTGTTTCGAATATTATTTATTCTAATTGCGGCCCAACGAACCAGTCTAACGACATCACTCTATGGGCCTATTCGAAGAGTAATGAAATGCTTTAATTCTGTATTTAAATGATTTATTTAAATATGATTTGCAACACAAAATTATAATAATGCACTTGTTTATTATAATTCAGACCCATCGAACCACGGTCTAACAACATCACTCTACGTTGCTGTTCGAAGAGCGATGAAATGCTTTAATTAAACCCCAAATTACCTCGTTACGCATCGTCCCCTCTTAACAATGAATTGCATCGAAATTCCAGACACTCAACATAAGAAATGAGTCTGGTGCTAAGAGTTTTAGGGTCAAACTGGCGCAATTCCGGCAATTCCAAATCGTCTGAGAATTCCCTTAAGATAGGAATTTTCAGGAAACATGTAACTGTGGTACGATTTCAGTATACTTTGTTATTAAAAACAACCTAGATTTTTCAACTAGAGCAGGGGTTCCAAACCAGTAGCACGAGTACCACTGGTGGTACGTGGGCAAATTTCTGGTGGTACGCCTGAGAAATGTGAGATATTAATAGGGTGACACGATGATATGAATGTCTTATGTAGGCATGAGCAGTTTGTCAGCAATTACATTCCTCATTATTTTAACAATTAACATTATTTTAAAAATAAATCTTTAATAAACTTTTTAATCGGATAAAAAAAACCTAGTACACTTTGATCTCTCGGCAAGATCTGCTATTTTTGATGCAATTTCTTATGAGTTACTTGTGTGAGGTGAAATATGATTTTCTGAACTCTAGTTCCAAAAAAAACATAGAAGCAGAATAAGCGTTAAAGAGGACTTAAGAGTGAAGAGATATAAGTTCTATTTCTCCTAGCGTTGATATTTTAATCACAAGCACAAACAACAAGTTTCGCACTAAAGACTATAAAAGTATATTTTGTATGATGATTAGTTTTTATTTTTTCGACGAGTTTGTACTGTTTTTTTATTTGAATGTTTTTAGACCCACGGGTAATAACAAATAAAACTGTAAATTAACACCCTTTTAATTTTTTCTCGTTATTATAATCATATTATAAACGAATATCTAGCCATTAAATAAGCAGTTTTCTCAGGAATTTAATTCAAAAAGTCTCAACACATTTAGAAGAGTAAATATTATACCTTCATTGAAATATTTAGGTCTGGTGGTACGCCCAAATTTCTAAAAAAGGCAAGTGGTACGCTGGTCTGAAAAGGTTGGGAACCCCTGAACTAGAGTTAAGATTGACATTCAGAACTTACAAAGAAGTGTATTACATTCATTACTACAGTGAAAGCAAGATGAAACAGATTTTTTATTAACTAAACCCCTCCTACCTTATTTACGGTTTACACTGTCTTCCTGTAAATTCATGTCCAAAAATAGATTTTAAACCTGATCTGTGTGCCCAAAGGTTTTAGAAAATAATTAGTCAATTTTTCTATTGTTAAAGTATATTAATCATGCCGACTTTGTTGGTTCATTTTTAAAAAATTTTCATTTCCCTCCATTAAGGCTACGAAGCATTATTAGTCTTTTTATCGGCAAATTCCCGAGAAACCCTATTTTTAGAATGTAGCTGCTTATAGATGATAAAAGTAATTATTTTAGATAACAAAGAATGCATAAAAAAAACTTTAGTGTTTCTTTAGTTTTCGTCATTGTTTACATTCAGTTGTCAATTTCTTTTATTGTACTTCATCATACTTTAGTTTGTATATTAAAAAAAAAAACAAAATAAATCCATCCCAAACTATAAGAAGCAAAAATGGCTGTTCCTTGTAGTTACGCCAGTCTAGTTCTAATACCACTACATTATTTATGCAGCCATTGCTGCTTTATAAAACTACTACCGTCAGTGCGGGTAACTTTGGCCAAAATCATAGGTTTTTTCACAAAAGAAGAAAAATTTAACTACAAAAACGATTTAAACACAAAAAAATCATTATGCATTCTAAGTATTGTACTTTTAGGAATAATTTTCGAACATTTTTGTTGAATTTTATAAATTAATAAAAAATTGGCATTGCTTTAAAAAAATTAGGACACTGTTAAGAGCTGGGCGGGTAACTTTGGCCACCCATGAAATACATAAGAAACATACTTTTTAACATCATTAAAGCCTGTGTTACCGAATTAAATAGCAATATTAAAACGTTTAAACCAAAAAATAACAAAGTTATAATACATTATAGTTATTAAAAATTGTATATAACTTAACATTTGCAGTGCATCGTGGAATGGCATTACACGATGAATACTAGCATTCCTTGTCGCTTAAAAGAAAAATAAACTTCTATTTTAACAAGGAAAAAGAACTTTTTTGAAGCAAGATTTAATAACAAATATTTTTATAAAAAGCAAACGATTTTATTATGAAAGGGAAAAGAAATAATCTATTCATAATTAGGAATCTGAAAATGTTTACCTTTCGACATTAGCGATTTTGAGTGGTATAAGTTTTTTGCATTATATCTTTATCTTTTTAATGTTTAAAAGTGTGAGATTTTTTTTTAAATATCTAAAAAATGAGTAATCATAAAAGTAAGAATTTTTCAAAAGTAGTTAAACAGAATACACTTTTACATAATTTTTTAAAGTGCAAAGTTCCATAAAGAAATATTTACATCTATGGCCAAAGTTACCCGCATTCATCGGCAATAGCTTCCCAATTACAAATGTTTTAGTATAGCATAAAAAGTTTTCAACTTAGAATCAAACAAATGGTGTAATATTCTTCCCCATAAATAAAAGAATCGAATAGAGTGTTTTATTTAAATATTTTCAGTGTTCTTTTAAGTGTTCCAGACAAAAGTTGGAAGAGATAGATTTTTGTAATTTTATGCTCGTAAGAATGAAAACAGCATTTGAAGTATTGCCAGATTTAGAATTAGAACTTTTTTATATGAAATGAAAGGCGAGTTTTCCACCTTTCCAAAAACGTAAAACAATTGAAGATTAGATCATTTTATGAAGAGAAATTAAGAAACAAATCTTTTTCCGACGAGTGGCCAAAGTTACCCTCCGTGGCCAAAGTTACCCGCTTTGACGGTACCTAAAAAAATCTCATTAATGTTAATTTTTTCTCTTCTCGTTATCTTTCGCAAGTTTTACGATTATTGCGCTAGAACTGATCAGTGGTCTCGATATATCTAGATGCAAATGAGGGTGATTGCAATTACTTTTACTTACACCAGAGAATAATTAAAGTCCTGACTAAGTTTTAGTTGCATAACTCAAAGAGAACAAGCTTTGTGGTCTTTTTGAATCGAGGGGCTGGGGAGCCCAGTCGGTTAAGCACTCGCTTAGCATGCGGAAGGTCCCAGGTTCGGGTCCGGGCATCGCCAAAATAGCTGCCGACCTATAAACGGCCCGTGCAGCCAAAAATGTCCGACGAATAATACCCCGTGTAGGGGAGTGCACGATATATATCCTTCAAAGTCCTAACGCTGCGTACGATGTCGCCCTTAACGGTTGTGTTGGGTGCCTGTTCAGGTGTTGGCTCGTCACCTGACTGTGGTTCTAAAATACGACGCCCGTCGCCAATAGCCCTCGTGTAGCTCTAGTGCGACGATAATTCAAAAAACCTAACCTTTTTGAATCGATGTTCCGAAATGATTGCGTTTCTCAGGTGGTTGTATATTGGACCTCATACAAATACAAAAATTGTTGACCAACAACAGGCCAGAAGCCCAGCATGGTCCAAAATCTATCTAATTAATTACTAGTTTAAAATAGCTATCGATAATCTTGTTAAAATCTTCCTCTCTCTTCGAATACACAACGTATTCTGGTAAAGCATTCCACTCATTGACGACTCTATTGTAAAAATATTTTCTTACCATTCTTCTAAAGCATAATTTATTCAATTTCTGACCATGTCTTCTGGTCTGGTAAGTAAAACGTAAGCCCTCCATGTTTCTCTGTTTTATGAACTTGAATAACTGAACTAAATCACCCCTTGTTGTTTT
Source organism: Hylyphantes graminicola (assembly GCA_023701765.1). Classification (NCBI taxonomy): domain Eukaryota; kingdom Metazoa; phylum Arthropoda; class Arachnida; order Araneae; family Linyphiidae; genus Hylyphantes; species Hylyphantes graminicola. Next base: position 6,581,274 of record CM043119.1, on the reverse strand, counting down.
TATATCTTCATCTTATCTAACTTCCCCAATTCTTCGAACTTTTATGTAACATTAAAACTCCTTGGAATTATTTAACTCAAGTTTTTCTCCTGTATTTTAAGCATTTTTTTAAAGCAAAAAAAAAGCTTATATTTTTATTCCAATTCCTGATCAAGTGCATTTTTACCAACTTACTGATGTAGGTTGGATTTTATTTCTAAAGAAGTTGGAAATTGTCTAAAGTATTATTTTTTAAAATCAGGCTGTAAGAATGAAATTTGAGTGGCAGAGAGTTTTAGATGCAAAGAAACCTAACGAATTTTAATACTTTTCTATTTTTTAAATTTCTTTTTAATTAAGACACGGAAAATAGCCTCAAAAGCAGGCCGTATGACGAATGCTCGTTCAACTTAGAAAAACGGCTTTTTTGAGCATTTTATTCTCTCAAGAAACTCATGAATATTACAATTCTTCAAACGCCTCTATAAAACACAACTGTTCCAAATATTTCCGACGTCCTAAATTTCAAAATATTTTCGCTATATTTTGAAATTGAACGAAAACTTTCTTGAGACCGAACAACCATTTACCCAAAACTGAATAAAATATTCCTCTCAAAAGCTGGAACAAAAGGCGGTATCTAACCAATCAGGAACCGACAGACGATGCTGACAGCTACCATTTACGATAGAACGCCTCAGGAGAGCCGTTTTCTCTATTCACATGAGAAAAAATAAGATAAAATATATAAAATAAAAGTTGTTCTTGTAAATAAATTTTCAAGTTTTGTATTTGAATTTTGAAATAACGCAAGAAGATATAACAAAATTCATGTATTATTTTTAAATGAAATATTTTGAAATTATAATAAGTAAAAATCAATGTCAGCGATACATTATAAAGAGTTTCTCAAAAAAAAAAAAAACATTTTAAATAGTAATAATAAATCTTACAATCATCTTAGAAAAATCTGAATTTCTCCTCTTTTCATAAAATTCTCTTCAAATATCAGACACTAATTCAAATGATATTCGTGAAAAGAATGGCTTTGAAATATTTCAAGATGATTAAGTTTGTTTTCATTACAATTCTGTAATTGCAATAAAAGGCGATTTTTAATACAAATATTCTGTTACCCTGTCTTTCAAAGATATTTTGCAATAAGCATATATACACAACGAAAAATATTTATTAAATAGAATCTCAAATGTATATACTCATTTCAAAGTAAAAAATGAAACAATGTATTTTGACATAAAGTATAAATTTATGGAACAGCAAGAATAAATAACAGAAATATGTGTACAGAAAAATAAATTTCGTCATTCAAAATGGATACTTTTTTTTTTGCTTACATTTTTAAGCAGATATATCTTTTCTCCAAAAAACCCATTAACATATTCCATTCGAAAGTGACTTTTCAAATCTTAAAGTGTCAAGAGTTGTCAGACTATTCTGACAACTACGGAATCGTCTCTTCGCTTCACTTCAGTTATCTTCTTAATATCGTATCTTTTTCATCACATGCGAAAAATAAGATTTTCAAACGAAAATATGTAATTTTGTTTTCCAGTGTACTTTACTGTTATAAAAAAATACGATTTTTTATTATAATATTAAAAATTCTCTATTAGTACTACACTCTCAAAAATTTGACCTTCAAATAACGGAAATTTAGCGGGCAAATTTTCTATTCGAACAATTAATTTAATTAACAAAGTTTCATAGAGATGATAGTTAAAGTATTAGGAGTGGAGGATCACGTGACCTCCAATGCTAACGACGGGACGAGCATGGAGAGCAAAATTGGAAGGTTATGGAGCCAGTGCTGCCAACACTTTAAAGACAAAAGTACTGTCAAAAAATAAAATTTAAAAAAAATACCATAAAAATACTAGCTGCACTTTGGAATACTCTTAGTGACTTTAAAAGAACTTGAAACTCTTTTCCAGTATTGTTATAATATTTATTTTGTCGTTTTAGAATGGGGTTGTTTTAAGTAGGATCTGGCAATAGCTATACGGTCTTTTTTTTCCATAATCTCTAGCAACTCTCTAAATGTCTCTGCTCTCTTTTTACTTTTGTGTTGGTTGGTAGAGATCATCAGGTTTGTGTGCTGACCAAGCACAAGTTCAAAAATATATCAACCGATAACGAACCAAATATCCTTTCTGTAATTTTTTTAATACTCTTTCTGTTATTTCTTATCAGTAGCATTTGAAATATTTTGATACATTCGCATTAAACTATCCTTACATCTTATTTTTCGTAACTCCATTTCACCACTTTCAAATTTTATAACTAAAATTTACTATCACTCTAACTAAATAAAAAAAGAGTGTATGCCTTTTTTTTTCACCAATTTATGTCTCTAACTCCACCCGCAAGAATGCAATAATACTCCGCAACTATTTCATGGTTTTATGACAGGCAATTCAACGCCAATTTCACGCTATATTTCTTTCTAAGTACCCCGAGTCGATCATAAAACAATTCGTTCAAATATCAAAGCTATTAAGGCTAGATGTACCAGCGATTCGATGAAAAAATTGGTTTTTTTCCAGGATAGAGTTTCTAAATAATATAAGAAAGTATTTTTTTTATATATTTTATCTTCCATTTAACAAAAATGTATCATTAAATAATGGGAAATTTTAACTTATTTTTGGTTTTAATGTAATGAGTTTTTATTTAATAAAGAGCTATTAGGAGCTTCCAGTTAAGAACTATGTAATTATATTAGATTTTAAACTATTAAACTAGCCGGAAATCGAATAAAAGGCTACCAATTGATCATGGCGTCACTATCCACGTTATTTAGCAGAATATATCGTGACTTGCTGCTTTAAATTGTAATTTCTATTTAAAAAATGAATTAGAAATTAAAGATGCTTCGGAAAGATTGATTTTTTTTTACTGAAGATCATATGCAATCGATTTAAATCAAGAAAAAGTTTGTTAATTAAAGTTAGGTGGTAAGTACTTTTTCTTGAGGATTTGGTTTCGATTTTATTAGTATTAGACAACAAACCAGCTACGTATTTGAATATATGAAAAGAAATATAAAAAGTATAAATTGGGTATTTTTAGTTTTTGTTCAGATATTTTTTCTTTTTTAATTTTCAAATTCTCTGTCTAAAATTATATGCTGTCAATATTTGAAAACAAATCTAATGTTGAAAATTTCTTTTGTGGTCATTTATTTTTCTACTTAATATTCAGGACTCTCTCCCACGACAACTAATTTTATGGATAAATTTAATAAATATGATAATGAGGTCTCGAAACGAACTTGTTCATTCTTTTCACCGAAATGATACTGAATAAATTTACTAACATAAAAAATCGTTACAGTAAATTTGTTCAAACAAAATAAGAAAAGAAATCCCCATATTTCTAATGTATTTGTAACATTACTAAGTATTCTACTTCCGAAAGTAAAGCACATACATAATTAAATTAATATTAAAATATGCAGTTTTGTATGCACGTATGGGTTTTCAATTTATTTTGGGAAATTATATTTGTTCATTTCTTAAACCACTCTATTCGTTTTCGGTTGGTAATTTTATTTCATTATTCAAATTCACACTTCACCACTGTCCTTTTTGGTGAGTACTTTACGTGTCCTGAAAACAAGAAAAGGCAACGAAACCTGAAAATTTTATAATTGGGTTGTTTCGGCTGCTGTAGGTTTCTATTTTTTAATTCTTGTTCCTCCTACGTTTTCATTGGTTGTTTCCAATTCACTCTCGATGTGCGGAAAAAACCTCGGATATTTAGTGTAATAATATTTTTTAATTGCTCAAAAAATAAAAAACACTAATTTGAGGTAAAAAAAAATAAAAAAATAATAATACAGTAGACGTAACATCAATTGTCACAAGGATCATATTGGCGAACATAACAAATGTATATAATGTAAATTTACAAACACAAAAAAGAACAAAAATTAAAATTAGGATTTTATATATTTTGCGGACATTTTATGTTAAGTAATTTTTAATGATAGATTAAATTATTCTTCAGATTACGATGCAATAAAAAAGAACAATAAAAGAACAAAGGCTACTAAATGAACAATAAAAGAAAAAATCAAAAGAAATCTCTTTGGAAAATCTACCCCGCTCAAAATTATTAACAATTCTTACATTACTTTTACGTAAAATTGGGATAATTAAAGCAAATTATAACCCCAAAAAAATGCAATTCCAAAGGAACCGCTTGGACTGTTGTTATTAAGGACGTGCCCATTTTTTAGTATATTGATAAAACACACTCAAAGTTAATATGAAAATTTTTCAAAGATGTCAAAGTTTGGATTTAGGAAAAAATATATCACTTTTTATTATGAAAATGATCGAATGATAATGCCAAGAAATGAGCAATTTTTGACATAGAAATATTATTTTATAACGTTCGTCAAAGACATACTTCTATGTACGGCTACTATGTAAAGCCTTTATGCAACAAAGGCACACATAGTTATTTCTAAAACAATTACAAGCTAAACGAAAAAAGCTAATAATTGTACACTGCCAAAACGTGTGCATTTATTTCTGACTTATGAAGTTGCGCTATACAAAAATTAGACTGACGTTACACAAAAGTTTACTCCATATACAGCAAACTAAAGGTAAAAACTCTTTATTTGAAGGAGGCTGGGCAGCCCAGTCAGTTAGGCACTCGCCTTGCATTCAAAAGGTCCCAGGTCCTGGTCCGGGAATCGCCAAAATAACAGCTGACCTATAAACGGCCCGTGCAGCCAAAAATGTCCGACGAATAATACCCCGTGTAAGGCAATGCACGTGAAATATCCTTCAAAGTCCCAACACTGCGTACGATGTCGCCCTTAATGGTTGCGTTGGGTGCATATTCAGGTGTCGGCTCGTCACTTGATTGTGGTTCTAAAATACGACGCCTGTCGCCAATAGCCCTCGTGTAGCTCTAGTGCAACGATAATTCATACCTAACCTAACCTTATTTGAAACAACTAAGCTTCTACTAGTTTGATATAAGTAACTTAAAGTTACATTTTTGCATTATATAACTTAAAAGTTAGTTAGACTGGCGTAGAGTTCCTTCATCTCCCGGGAGCTCAATAATTAGATCAAAAATGTGCTCTCGCCGCTTTAATTAATTGCGGCGGCGGACTTCCAATTTACTTTGTTCCGTTGCAGTAATGAGCTCAACGTGTTTATTGTCTAATTAAATTGTTGGCGAATCTTTCCCCGCCGAGTTATGATGGGTAGAACCATTTCCCGCCAAAGTTCCGTCGCCGTGGGTTTTAATTGTTGACGCTTAATACTTTGGTGGTTTTGATAAACGACTGCAATGAGGTGCACTGGGACGCTAGTACACTCTCAGAAATAACACTTTCATTTTTGACGATTCATTAATCCCCAAGCCTCATTTCGTCAATTTTGAGGATTGTTTCGTCAAATTATCTCGTGACTTGAGTAAACGCGAATCCTCACTTTTACGATCGTGATTTGACGATTCTGTATCTTCATTTTGAGGAAACTGGATCTCATTGTTGTACTCACATGCTCAAAAATGACGAAATATTTCTTTAGATTAGACGACATTCAAATCCTCATAAAAAGGACCATTCAAATTTCCTCACTTTGAGGAAATGAAAACTCGGAGCATTTGCCAGTAATGGAATCGTCAAAATTAAGGAAAATTTCGTCGTTTTTGAGCATTCATTTTTTAGAGTGTTGACGCTTATACTTTGAGGGTTTTAATGAACGACTGAAATGAGGTGCACTGGGAGGCTAATAGTGAACTACAAGCGGTTGGGTTGGGGTCCCTCAATGATAGTTTCAACACACGAGGCATTTTAGTTCCCTCTACACTCCTTGTCAACCTAAGCTGGGTAAATAGAAATATGCTAAAGAGAAGATCCTTCGGCGAATGTAAAGAGTTCCATAAATTATTTGTGAATCCTTCCAGAAAACATGTTTAAAGCATTAATTTCGCTGAAGGTCTAACAGATTTGAATACTATTTGAGAAAATTTAGCAATTTTATCAGAATGAAAAGTGTAGGTAAGTGTGTGTAAATAGAAATATGGTACGGCGAAGATCCTTCCGCGCATGTAAAGAGTTACATAAACTATTTGTGAATCCGTCCAGAAAACATGTTTAAAACATTTATTTCATTTAAGGTCTAACAGATTTGAATACTATTGGAGAAATTTGGCAATTTTATCAGAATGAAAAGTGCATTTTGGTTAAATTGTATTTAGATAATTTGGTATGTAAATATTACCTTACAAGGGTTACCAACTAACCGACCAACCGCGCTTTTCCCTCTGCCTTTTCACACCTTGTTTTTACCCAAGTTACGTTGGCAAGGAGTGTAGGCATGTAACAATCCACCGTGCTTTCGCCAAGCTTAGTGAACGCAAAAGAGAACCTTATTGAACGCAAGTTGCCATTTCTCCAAGGTTTTAGTGACTGTTTTAAGTAGAAACAATGATACTTTTCCATTTTCCGGCTAGGAGTTAATGAAGTCGCCAGAAATGTACAACCGCCGCCAAATGGAGTATATCTAATAGTAAACTTTAACGGTGTATACTGTGGTCCTTTAACTATGCATACTTTCTCTTGTCGCCAAAAAATTAGGGATAATAGTTTTCAGTATTTGAGAAAATTTTCGTTTAAGGCGAATAAGTAACATGTAATTTAAAAAAAAAATTCTAGTATTTGTGTAAAATACGTTTCAAGAGCTTTCCAACGATCCCCTTTGTATGTCATACAGACCAATTAAGCATAGTTAAATTTTAAAGTGAGTATGGATCAGCAGTATTTTCATAATTTAAGTTTTTAACTGTAAATCTCATTTTTCTCAGAATGCTGTTTTTTCAGGCTTATGTACCTGTTTTTTTTAAAAAACTATTTCATGTATACACCATAAAATTTTTACAGGATAACTGTTTCAGGATGTTTTGCTTACTGAAATGAGCATTTCTCAAAATTTGAAGGATAAAAAAAATATGGTTAATTTTGTGAAGTAAAAATGCTTTGTTTAAAAATAATATTTTTATTAAAAAAATACTTTATATAATGATAAAATCTCATTACAGTGTATTGCTAAAAGTACATATAATGCACATAATTTGTGTTGTATTGTGTGTCAGTTTCAAAGAAAAAGGAACATGAAAAAGGTCAATTAAACATAAGCTGTATACAAGGTACCGAAATGCCGTAAAGAGACGAATTCACTTTGAAAGCTAAGAAATTTTGTACTTTAAAAGTTACTTCAGAAAGAGCTAAATCTATCATTGTCATTTAATCACGTTTGTAATTGTTACTATATTTTTTGTAATCGTTACTAAATTTCTTTAGGATGTTACCATAGAGTAGATGTTTTAATCGCTAATTTTTATGATAGGATTTGTGGTGTAAATTTGCTTATTTTTTGGTTGGCTTTAGCGGATAAGCACTTGACAACACAAACAATCTTTATTTTAAACAATGCTATTATAGTGTGGTTGGCAAAGTTCTTTACATTCCAATAGCACTTACTGCACTTGCATCACTGTAAGGTAGTCAGTTATTTTTTTAGCAGATGCACATTACAAACAGAAATATTTAATTTAATATGGAAATTAATTTTAAGAAAATAATAATTTAATGCAATTGGCAAACTGTTTTTAATTCAAATCATATTTCTTATAAGTTATAAGAGTAATCAGATTTAGCGTTATACTACCTATATGCAGTACTTTAGAGTTTTGAACATAGTTGGAAACTCGTCTCACTCTCTGAAATTTGGTTTTTCCTTCACATTTTATTATTTTCATTAATTAGTCCCTAAAAAAACCTTATATTTTTGCATAAAAACACCAATCCATTAGAGCTAATGCATTAAATACTAGTTTTCTTAATTATATTTAAATTAAAGAGTCTCGTATCAGAACAGAGTATAAAAAGATGATGTCCTTTTGATTATAAACAACAATTAACTTTGAGTCTCAAGTTTTTTCCACTTCCAAAATCTAATGAAAATGTCATTAAGAACCTTAATGAAAAAAAAACCCTATAAAATGAACTCTGCACTTTTTCAATCTGTGTCTGAAAAAAAATCTAAAAAATAGCAAAGTATTGCTTGAAAAAAAAAAACTTTTAAAGGTTTTTATAAAACATCATTTTTTGACGAAGTTACTTTGAAAATTATCATTTAAATAGCTTAATTTTTCTTTCATAAATTATTCATTTTAAAATCATGAATTCTAAGTAACCGAAGTAAAAAAAAGTAATATTTCATTGCATGGTAATATAATTTTACTATTTAACACATAGTTAAAGAATGTGTTACCTTAGATATTCTTAAAGAACTTACTTGCTTAAAAGTTGAAAAATTAAATTAATGAAATCCGTAAATTAGTTAGTTAGTCGAGTGCTGTTGAAAAGCTAAAAATTCTAACATGTATGTTTTCAACGATGAATGAATATTTTTAATATTTTTTTTAAATTCTTCGGCAATAAATAGTAGTCTATTGGGTAATTAGTATTCACTTACACTTTTCAACTAATTGTCTCGATAAATTCCACTCGTGCAATTCTAGCGCGACTTTATGTAACCAAACAAGACTCTTAACAAATATTGCCGCTCCGATTACAATGAATCTGAACTCTCGGTGGATGTTATAGTATGCCGAAATTTAATTTTGTCTTAGAAACCCAATAAAAAGTGGATACTCTAAGGATTTTTTTTTCATCCCACATAACCATGTGACATTCGTGCCGGTGAATTTCCGATCCTGAAAATCTGCTCACTCAACTTAAGCTAGAACCCGCGATATTGGACTCATGAAGTAGGCATGCTGACCCAGTGGCGCAATGGTTAGAGAGCTAGCCTTGGGAGCTTCTGGGTTCGGGCGCGAATCAAGATAAGGCAGGGATGTTTTTGTTTGTGTTTTCGAGTATATGCGGAGTATGTGCTCGTTAAATCGGTTGGGTCCGAAAGTCCTGCAGGTGGTCATTGCGCGGTTTCCCACGGGTACAGGTCCCTGGAGATTACTTCCCTCTCCTTCCGGGACATGTCTAAATTGCGGAGGTGGCGATAGATGGCAGCATCAATCACGTGTGCGTGCATGTAGTGTCTGTATTACTTGACGAAGGTTTATAAGTGGTTCTCTGACCAAGTCCACAAACCTGAAAATGTATCTACCAACCAACCAACGAAGAAGTGGGCTCGTTGTACTTCATAGTCACCAAGGCATTGTAAAAAAAACTATAATACCTGATAAAAAAAAACTAATTTCAATAATTCATATCCTGGAACTTTGTACTGTACTACACCAAACATTGTTACGCAAAAAATGGGCGATCGCGTTTAAAGATATGCAATTCTTTTTGGTGGCTAAAGCATTGTTAAAATTCCTCTAATTGCGTTCTTTGTTGTTCTCCTTCATTATCATATTTATTGCTTACGTAAAGAAGGGGGTTGGGGGGATTTCTTCACGAAATTTGCACTTTGATTGCAGACAGAAACACAACGCCGAGAAAAGAATTGAATGTTAAGAGTTTATTTGAACAGTGGTATGATTGGTGGTCCATTTTTGTTCATTGGTAATGGACAAATTGAACGGAGTTTGTTTGTCTGAAAGACGACAATGCTGGGACGCAAGAGTGCGTCCCTGTAGTCGTGAACGTTCTGGTTTAGACTAATTAGCAGCCGGATTATAACAGTTTTCTGGATTTCCGGGTCATGTGTACCGATTGCCGGATTGTCAAAGGAGGAATCATTAAACAATCTTTTGGCACCCGTAATTCGGAAAATAGTTATTATAGAGTTGAATTCGGAGAGCTGGTCGGTTTGTTGAATTTACGTTGCTCTAGAGCCAGTTGGAAAAATTGAAAGGGTTTTCTAAGTGTTATGGTTCATTAACCAACCAAAAAGCACTGGGCTGAAAAATTCCTTATAGAAAAAATTTGCAGGGCTGGGGAGCCCAGTCGGTTAAGCATTCGCTTCGCATGCGGAAGGTCCCAGGTTCGGGTCCGGGCAACGCCAAAATAGCTGCCGACCTATAAATGGCCCGTGCAGCCAAAAATGTCCGACGAATAATACCCCGTGTAAGGGAGTGCTCGTTAAATATCCTTCAAAGTCCTAACGTTGCGTATGATGTCACCCTTAACGGTTGCGTTGGGTGCCTATTCAGGTGTTAGCTCGTCACTTGACTGTGGTTCGAAAATACGATGCCCGTAAACTGTGGTCTAAAATACGACGATAATTCAGACCTAACCTAACATAAGATTAGGAGTCAGCCTCGTTCATTGATCGCCGTTCCGTCGAATGAATTACACGTTTACCATAGGTTCACCATTTATAAAAATAAGTTTACCTTATTGTTACTAATAAAGTAGGTTTATAGAACATTTCGATTCATTAATCTTAGTAAAACACAGCCTTTGAATTTAAATTGTAATGAGGAAAAAAAATACGAACATTGGCAAAAATGGCATAACTTTTCAAAGGGTCCAAATGATTAAAATCCATGCCGCCTGTTTGAGAAATCTTTACTCTAAGGCATTTGGAAAGCACAAAAATATTTTTTACGGAAAACATTCATGTAGAAATTTACCTGTTTCAGTTGGAACACAAAAGGCCCACCTTATTCCGAATCGTACGCACTATATCAGACTGAAAATTTAAATAATTCTGAGTTGTGCACCATTCTGACGAAGGATGGCCTCATAGAGTTAGGAAAGAGAATAGAGCGGCCCATGTATGTGCGCAGTAACGCACAAAAGAAGCAGGCTAGAGCGGTGCATTTTGGGATACCTCTGTATCAGTTTCCATAGTTTCGACTACTATGTTAAGCGCAGTAGCTCAAAAAAAAACAGTTACAGCGCTGCATCTAGGGATAGCTCAGTGCCGGTTTGTTATGCCATAATACCACCTAGATTAGAAGGCCGAAGAACTAAGCAACATAACGTCACACTAGTAGACCAATTTCGATTTGTTGATCAATAATGTCGTATCTTAAGATGACGTCGCATCTTGATTCATCCTATCTTAAAAATTTATTCAAATACAATATCTAGTCACGAATGATCATTGGTCAAAACCACAAAATCGGTCCACTGATATGACGTCAAGCATTTAGTTCGTCGGCCTTCTAGGTGGTATTGGTTATGCGCAGCAGCTCGAAAAATCTGACAGCCCTGCTTCAAGCCATTTGAACTCATAGACACCTCTACTCCTCCTTCCTAACTCTATATAGCGGGCCTCTTGTGTTCCCGCTGAACCATGTAAATTTCTGTAGAATAAACTATTTGTGACAAGAATCAACATATTGAATTCTTCGAAAATCTTCTATCATGCGTAAAGTTGAAGGTGTTTCCTAAAGTTTACTGTTTCTGATATATAGATAAGAACAACTGTTTTACTTTCCCACAGTAGAGTTATACCACTCTTAAAATACGTCCTACAAGCAATCTAACGAGCAAATACCGTCAACATATACAAAAAATAACAACGTTCTTGCAGAGACGTTTAATGAAAATACGAAAAAAAAAAATGTATTATTCGCTACTTTATTCCGAAAACTAATTTTGAATGCAGATGGCGGCATTGCATTAACGCGACTTTTCTTTATTCTTTTGGAAAGTGTAACATTTAGTAATAAGAAATTCGAACATTGTTTTGTTAGTATGAGGATTTACTCGAGAAATTCGAAATTATTTTGTTGTGTTATGCGAATAAGGAAGTCCTTTCCGTTGTTGGAGTGGTCCGGTTTTTTTTTTCAATTTCATTGTTTTTGTATTATATTTCATACTTTAATTTAAAGAAACAAAGTTAAGTAATGTAATTTAAATATCAATTTAATATTATTAAATACATTATTAAATGTATTTTTTTGTATTGTATTTCATAGTTTAATTTAAAGAAGCAAAGTTAAGTTTATTTTTCTGTAATGGGGTTGCAACATTAGCGGTGAGCGGCGGGGGCAAATCCAACAGAACTGAGAGACATTTTTTTTGTGGCACCATCTAGGCGACTCTCGCTACCAATTTTGACGCGCAGATTACAATAAATCTGAGATCTCTGTGGATGTTAAAGTATGCCGAGAGAACCCAAGCCAAATGGGTCCTCCAGGTATCTTAACAATGTAAAGCATAAACAGCTATTTTATTCTTAAAAACAGCTCTATATATAATTTAAAAAACTTCCAACGGTTGTTAATACCAAATTGCAACTAAAAGTGTAAGTGTAAGTATCAATGATTATTATTATTATTATAAGTATCGATTATTTATTCTATCTATATGAACGATGTTGTTCAGTTTTAATTATTCCTTTTAGTGCTATCCCAACACTATTTGTATTACTGATAACACAAAAGTAGTGAAAAAAAAACACTTATTAAATTCAATAATGGTGTAGTATATAACTCTTTTACCAATCTAGTTAAACAAATCATTATTTTAAGCACAAATACGCTAAATAAGCTTTTTATCACTGTTTCATCTTAGATTTTGCACTTGATAATAAAAAAAATACTTTATCAACTACAGACCATAAATTAAATATTTTATCTTTCAGAAATTATTAACTTACATAAGATCTTGTATGCAATTTAAAAAATATTTTTTCAATTGAGTATAAAAATGTGCGAATCACGAGTGTAAATGAAGCTTTTTAAATTTGGGGCAATTTTTTTAGCGAGCTTTCTGCTCTCTTAAATAGACCAATTTTCCTCATTTTTAAGTTTTTCTTAGCGCAATTCTTGCATAAATAACTGTAATTAAAGTATTGCTGTAATGTCTTTCTGTTTCATCTACAATTTAATTAGTCAAAAATACAAATAAGAGGACTTATTTGTATGAGCCCGTCATCTGAATTATTTATCTTTCAAATTAAAAAAAAAATTACTAAATGTAAATAATGTGAAGAAAGAGCATTTTTTATGACCACATACAGTAATTTTTTTTTACCTTGAAGTTAGTAATGATTTTATAAATTAAAGTTTTAATACAAATCTCAGGCAGTGCAAGCCAGTTTACAATGCCAATTTTCAGGTCCCTACAAGAGTGTTACTTAGAGTTCATTAAATGATAGATTATTATACAAATTGTAATTCAACCTACAACGTAAATTTTATTATTATTTATTCAACGTTTTAATAATTAAAACTAATTTTCAATCTAAAAAAGCAAGTTTTTATTCCTCCAAGAAATCGCAATTTCTATTTCATTTCCACACAGACCCAAGGGGTAGAAATAGACCTGTGCGTTTTTTTTATAGTGCTGTCGCCAGTAGCCCTAATGCACTGTCTGCCAAGAAGATCTTAAAGGGCAAACTTAAATCATTCATTCGATGTTAAAAGATGTCGTCAGATCATAGTAGTTGTAGAGTCACTCATCGGAATTCAAAGTTTGTTGGTAGAACTTTGCACAATAGTGATAACACGTCACAATCAGTAGTAGAAGATAAAACGTCATAATCGGTAGTAAAGGAGAAAACGTCATAATAGGTAGTAAAGGAGAAAACGTCACAATAGGTAGTAAAAAGAGAAATCGTCATGATTAATAGGTCTAAGTAAGGAGAGTCATAAATAGATGTCTAGATTCAGGAAGTCATAGTAGGTAATCAAAATTCAGATTCCTTGTCCTTGATGTTAATTTTCAGTTTTCCGGGCCGGTGGTCCTTTTTCTTGTTCCATTCCTTGCCACCGACCCTCCTTATCTTTCTGATGTCTTTACTTTTCCCCGGGCCGATGGCTCTTTCATAAAACTTCTCTTCCGCCATCGGCCCTCCTTGTCCTTGATGTTCCTTTTCAGTTTCCCGGGCCGGTGGCACTTCTAATTGTTTCGTTCCTTGCCACCGACCCTCCTTATCTTTCTGACGTCTTTACTTTTCCCCGGGCCGATGGCTTTCATAACACTTCTCTTCCGCCATCGGCCCTCCTTGTCCTTGATGTTCCTTTTCAGTTTCCCGGGCCGGTGGCACTTTTCCTTGTTTCGTGCCTGGCCACCGACCCTCCTTATCTTTCTGTTGACTTCACTTTTCCCCGGGCCGATGGCATTTTCATAACACTTCGCTTCCGCCATCGGCCCTCCTTGTCCTTGATGTTCCTTTTCAGTTTCCCGGGCCGGTGGCACTTTTCCTTGTTTCGTTCCTGGCCACCGACCCTCCTTATCTTTCTGTTGACTTCACTTTTACCCGGGCCGATGGCATTTTCATAACACTTCTCTTCCGCCATCGGCCCTCCTTGTCCTTGATGTTCCTTTTCAGTTTCCAGGGCCGGTGGCACTTTTCCTTGTTTCGTTCCTGGCCACCGACCCTCCTTATCTTTCTGATGTCTTTACTTTTCCCCGGGCCGATGGCTCTTTCATGACACTTCTCTTCCGCCATCGGCCCTCCTTGTCATTGATCTTCCTTTTCAGTTTCCCGGGCCAGTGGCACTTTTCCTTGTTTCGTTCCTGGCCACCGACCCTCCTTATCTTTCTGTTGACTTCACTTTTCCCCGGGCCGATGGCATTTTCATAACACTTCTCTTCCGCCATCGGCCCTCTTTGTCCTTGATGTTCCTTTTCAGCTTCCCGGGCCGGTGGCATTTTTCCTTGTTTCGTTCCTGGCCACCGACCCTCCTTATCTTTCTGTTGCCGTTACCTTTCCCCGGGCCAATGGCTCTTTCATAACACTTCCCTTCCGCCATCGGCCCTCCTTGTCCTTGATCTTCCTTTTCAGTTTCCCGGGCCAGTGGCACTTTTCCTTGTTCCGTTCCTGGCCACTGACCCTCCTTATCCTTCTGATGTCTTTACTTTTCCCCGGGCCGATGGCTCTTTCATGACACTTCTCTTCCGCCATCGGCCCTCCTTGTCCTTGATGTTCCTTTTCAGTTTCCCGGGCCGGTGGCACTTTTCCTTGTTTCGTTCCTGGCCACCGACCCTCCTTATCTGTCTGATGACTTCACTTTCTCCCGGGCCGATGGCTATTTCCGATTCATATCTTCTGCCATCGGCCCCCCTTGTCCTTATTAAAATTTCCATGTGCCGGGCCGGTGGCACTTTCCATGTTTCTCTCTAGACCACCGACCCTCTTTCGACATCTTTTTGACCCGGGCTGACGGTAGCATTCCGTTTCATTCAAACCGTCAGCCCTTCCCTCCCGCCCAACATCTGATTCCAGGAAAATAGTACTGTTCTAACCTTGTTTCTGAAATGATAAATTTAAATATAACCTATATTTTACACACAAAAAATTCAAATAAAACTATATGAGTAAAATTTTGACAGCTGTGATATAGTTGCATATTTATATTAGGCTATTTTAGTAACGTTGCCAAGCCATAATGGATTACAAATATTATAAAAATGTGACTATTCAAGGACCTTCAAAGTGCAATAATGTCACCGATTTAAATGTTTTTTTAGTTTACATTAGCTAAATAAAGCTCCATGAAACAAATATTTTACA